>CM070732.1:7558107-8114690 GCA_036346275.1 Otatea glauca
GGCGTTGAAGTTCTTGAGGCGGTCGGGCGAGATGGCGCCGAGTCGAGGCCTCCGCAAGGCGGTCGGAGGTCTGCGACCGCATCCTTAGGCCGGGCGGGCCCGAGTGCCCTTGCCCGAGTGGCCCGTGCGGACCGTAGAAGAGGCGGTGGTCACCGTGCTTGCGGCTTGAGCTTCATCGGCTGGTCAACACCATCTCGTGCTACGGACGGCATCGACCTCGCGGTGGTGGGGCGGCGTGGCTGGGAACCGGATCGACGAGGAGATCGATCGGTTCGAGCTCTTGGTTGAGCCGCGACGCCGGAGATCGCCCGGCGATCATCCTTGCAGAGCCGCCCTCGAGAAGCGAGGCGACCAACTCTCCGCCTCGCCACGGCCGCCCGCCAAGAAGAGTAGAAAAAGTTAGCTTTATCCTTCTTAGATTGTAAAGACCGTTATTTAAACAATCTTGAAATTATCAAGTCCCGAATCGTCCCTCGTCCTTTTAGTATTTAGGATGAGCGTTTGGTCGACCATAGCCCTAAGGACCGCAGGAGCCACTTATGCGTAGGTCGGGTTGTTTTGGGAGGAGCGAGGTGGATTGGAGACTTGGCTATGCAGCGGTTAGGCGCACTTGTGAGGGATAGGAGTGTTCTAGACCGGCCAGGGATCTTTCCACTCGGGCACTTCCTTCTTCGCAAAAGTGCTACTTAGCAACCATAGCGTGGCGCGGGCGTAACACTTAGGTTGAGAGGGTTACTGCTCGGGATGGACCTCATGACCGTCGGTCACGTGCCCTCATAAGCGCGTGGGATAGGCGAGTTAGTGCGGGAGGAGTGTTCCTGCCGACCCAAAGGTCACTCCACTCGGTACTTCCTTCTTCCGCAAGTGTTAGCAACCATAGCTTGTTGGCGAGGTTTGTAGCACTTGGGTCAAAGGAGTTACCGCTCGGGAAGGACCTTGTGGTCGGTTGGGTCATCAACCCGCGCAAGTGCCGACCAGGGAGCGACTGAGCAGGGTGCCGAAGGCAGCCCCAGTCGTCGACGGCGACTGTGTGCTCGGAAGGAAGAAGGTAAGGAGCACGCTAGGAAGAGGAAAAGAGTTTAGGGATAGAATCGCCTTAACTTTTCAATGTTCGGGCATTAGGAGGATCGACCATCGGCGTCCTTGAGTCGGAAGGTGCCAGGTCGGAGAACTTCCACGACGGTGAAAGGACCCTCCCAGGGGGGCGTCAGCTTGTGCTTATCTTTGGTTGTCTGGACCCGACGCAGAACCAAGTCGCCAGTGCTGAAGGATCGTCCTCGAACTTGGCGGCTGTGGTAGCGGCGCAGGGCTTGTTGATATCTGGCCGACCGCAGGACGGCCACGTCGCGCGCCTCGTCGAGCTGGTCGATGGCGTCTTGTTGCGGCGAGCCCCGAGCCTCATCGAGGCTTGCAATCTCGGGGAGCCGTATTCGGTCGATGGGCAAAAGCGGCTTCGGCGAACACCATAAAGAAGGGTGTGAACCGGTCGCGCGGTCGGCGTGGTCGCGGACTCCAGAGGACGGAGGCGGCTCGGCTACCCAAGCGCCTGCGAAATGCTTGAGCCGATCGAAGATCCGCGCTTGAGTCCTTGAAGGATCATGCCGTTAGTGCGCTCGACACGGCCGTTAGTCCGCGGATGGGCTCTGGCGCCCAATCGACACGGATGTTGAAGTCGTCCACGGAACTCGAGAAATTCCTTCCCGTGAAGCGTGTTCGTTGCCGGTGATGATGGAGTTTGGGACTCCAAACCTAAAAACGATGTCGCGAAGAAGATGGCGCTTGTGCCGGCGTGGCGCTCACGGCCTTGCAGCCTCTATCCACTTGGTGAACTTATCTACCGCGACGAGCGGTGGGTGAAGCCCGGGCGCTTTCTGAAGGCCGACCGTCGAGTCCCAGGACGGCAAAAGGCCGCGTGATGGGGATCGTCGTAAAAGCAAATTTGGCGGATCGTCTGCGAGCAAAGAACGGCATCCTTCGCGGTGCGTCACGATATGCTCGGCGTCGACACGTGGTTGGCGATGAAACCTTGTCGAAAGGCCTTTCCCACAAGAGATCGGGTCTTTGCGTGGTGACCGCAGACTCCATTGTGTATGTCGTCAAGAAACTATTTTCCTTGGTCGGTCAAGATACATTTTGGAGGACCGGAGGACTCCTTTGTAGAGGTGCAGCCCGTCAGGGCGAAGGATTTTGCCGGCGGCGCGCCGCGCCTCGGTCGGGTCGGGAAGTGACCCGTCCGATCAAGCGGTCGATGTAGGGCCTCCTCGATCGGACTCAAGTGCTAGCACACGCGGGCGAATCCGGCCAAGTCTACGCCGACCGCGCGTCTTGGCGGCGGCGTCTTTGGATTGGTCGGGTGGCCGCCAGCCGCCGAGTCGGTGGACGATGGCCGCAGGAGGTCGAGCGAAGATCCGGGGCGGGCGGGCTCTCTGCTGGAGGCAAGATTGGCGGTGATCGGCCTCGCCATTGTAGCGTCGGTAGCTATGGTGAAGCTCGAAACCCTTGAACCGCTCCTCGCCGCGTACTTCTCGACGATCTGCTGCGGCCATGCGGGCGTCTCGGGCTCCGCGACCTTCATGACTTGGTCGACGACAAGCTTGGAGTCCCGTGGGCGTAGAGCCGGCGAGCACCGAGGTCGGCGGCGATCCGGAGACCGTTGGCGAGCCTCGTGCTCGGCAATGTTGTTGGTCGCGTCGAAGAGCAACCTAATGGCGTGTGAAGCTGTTCGAGTGGGGAGATGATGGCGACTCCGCGCGCCGCCATTCTTGGTGTAAGACCCGTCGAAGTACATTGTCGATGACGGGGTCTTGACCACGGTGGTGCACAGGCTTGGTCCACTCGGCGACGAAGTCGGCGAGCCTGCGACTTGATCGCCCGTCAGGGGCGTATATTATGCCATGGCCGCTAAGCTCGGCGCCCATTTGGCTATCCTTCACGAGGCATCGCGATTGTGGATGATCTCGCCTAGTGGGGGCGTGGTCACCACGGTGATGGCGTCTTGATCGAAGTAGTGAGCGAGTTTCCTCTTTGCGATGAGCACGCGCAGAGTAACCACGCACTGTGGTGCAGTCTTGGACTCGGAAAGTACCTCACGATGAAGTAGACCGGCCGTTGTACCTTGAGCTCACGGCCTTCTTCCGCTTCGCTCCACCACGAGGGCGCGCGACGGCAGGTAGTGGCGGCGATGTAGAGGAGCGGCGGTTCACCTGTCTTGGGCGACTCAGATCGAGGCGAGGAGGAAGGCCTTCAAGCGGGTGAGGGCCTCCGAGCCTCGGTGTCCAAGCGAAGCGGTCGGATTTCTTGAGCGGCTGTAGAGCGGCATTCGCGTTCGCCGAGGCGAGACACGAAAGCGGCTCAAAGCCGCCAGGCATCCGTCGACCCTCTGGACCCCTTTGAGGTTCTTGGCCGGGCCCATCCTTGCGATCGCCGAGATCTTCTCTGATTGGCCTCGATGCCTCGCTCGAGACGATGAAGCCTAAGAGCTTTCCTTTGGGGACCCAAGGCGCACTTCTCTGGTTGAGCTTTATGCGAAACCGTCGAAGGTTCGCGAAAGTCTCTTCTAGGTCGGCGATAAGGTCGTCGACCTTCACGGTCTTACGACAATATCGTCGACATGCGCCTCAACGTTGCGGGCGATCTGGTCATTGAAGCACGTTTGCATACATTCTTTGGTATGTAGCGCGCGTTCTTGAGCCGAAGGGCATTGTGACATAGCGAGCGAGCGAGCGGAGTGATGAAGGAAGTCGCGGTGGTCGGACTCCTTTAAGCGCAATCTGGTGGTAGCAGAGTAGGCATCGAGAAAGGAAAGAGACTCGCACCCAGTGGTGGAGTCGATGACTTGGTCGATCACGAGGTAAGGGAATGGGTCCTTGGGGCATGCTTTGTTGAGACTCGTATAGTCAACACACATTCTCCATTGCCGTTCTTCTTTTACAAATCTGAGGTTGGCTAGCCACTCGAGGTGGCGCACCTCTTTCTGAACCACCGCCAAGAGTTTGGCGATCTCTCCTATAACCTGCGCCTTTCCTCGTCGAGCGGCGCGGCGTTAGGCGACCGGCTTTGAGCACTGGTCGGACGCTCAAGGAGTGCTCGGCGACCTCCTTTGGAATGCCGGCATGTCGGAGGACCTCCATGCGAAGACATCTTTGTTAGTGCGGAGGAAGTCGGCGAGCGCTTTCCTATTTGGCGGGGCGTGGCTCCGACCAAGACGGTCTTGGTCGGATCACGGGGATCGACCGTGACCTCCTCGTGTCCTCGGCGGTTGAAGGATCCCGCCGATTTCTTGGATTGAGGGCGGACTCGGCGGCTTCCTTCACGAGCTTGTTGAGTTCGCGAGGCAGCGACCGCCGAGGCGAGCTTCGCGGCTGCCGCCGCTCGCGATTGAAGGCAAAGCTGGAAAAGCGATGCGCGGTAATGACTCCATGCGGTCGGGCATCTTGACTTGAGGTAGCGTGGCGGGGATCGCCATGAACTTGGCGTAGCATGGCCTCCCGAGGATGGCGTGGTAGGCGCCGGAAATCCACGACCTCGAAGGTGAGGGTCTCGGTGCGGAAGTTTCCGGCCCCGAAGGTGGCGGCGGTCGACTTGCCGGCGGATGGGCTTCTTGGCGGGATGACGCCATGGAAAGGTGCCTTGCTTGGCGGAGGCTTGAGCGCGGGACCCCATAGCGTCGAGCGTCTCAGCGTAGAGGATGTTAAGGCCTTGCCCCGTCCATCGGCACCATTGAGGCGCCGTTCGACGGCCGGTGACCACCGCGGGTACCTCCGGTGTGGGGCCGCGATCGGGTGATCGGTCCGATCAAAGGTGATCGGGAACTCCGACCACCGAAGATATTGGGGGCGCCCGTGGCGGCGGTGTGGACCTCGCGGTAGCGAGCTTGAGTCGGCGCTTGTCGGCGTAGCAAGCCGGTCCTCCGAAGATCATGAGGCAACCGTCGGGCTCGGGAACTCGTCGTCGCCTTCTTCTCCGCGTTCAGCGGGGCGCGGAGCTTCTTTCCTTAGCTTCGCGGCGTGGTGGGGCGCTAGAGATAGCGCCTCGGGACTTCGCGATCCGGTACTTGTGCAGCGGAGAACCCATGGTTCGGGCATGGGCGTCCATCAATTTCTCGAAGTGGTCGAAGCGACGGTCGGCGCGCTGCCGCTTGGCGAGGCGGTTGGCCGTGGCGACCACTGGGTCTCCACGGATCTGCTTCCGTGCCGCTTCCGCTTGTCGAAGTGGTGGGAGGAGACCAGTTTGGACGCCGGGCTCTGCTGAGCCTTTCCTCCTTCGAAAATAGCCCCTACGGCCTCCTCGCCGGGCGTGGTTGAGTGGCGATGTCGAGGAGTTCCTTGGTAGTCTGGGCTTGAGGCGGCCAGCTTGTGCACCAAGGCCTTGCGAGAGAGTGCCGTAGATGAAGGCTCCCACGACATCGGCGTCGGAGATGTCGGGGAGCTTGTTGCAGCTGGCGGAAAACGCGGATGTAGTCGGAGGGTTTCCCAGGCTGCTTGTTTGCAGCCCTTGAGTCAGGAGTTTCGAGCGCTTGTAAGTGCCACGAAGTTACCAACGAAGAGATTCTTCAAGTCGGCCCGATTCTGACAGGTTTTGGCGGCGGTACTCGAGCCGAGCTCGAGCCGAGTCCGCGAGGTAGATGGGGAAGTCTTGGATGATGAAGAGATCATCTGTCGCTCCCGACCCGGCATGCGAGCCGGTAATCTTGAGCGGACACACAGGTTGGTGGCCCGGTGTACTTGGCAATGTTGGTAGGCGCCGGAATCGGCGGGAAATCCGCTGGCGGATCCGCAGCAAAAAGCCCGTGGTCGGGACCATCGGGGCTCGAGGCTGCTGATAGTGGCGCTCACCATCCGCAACACGTGAGTGGCGGCGTCCTCGCCATCTTTCTTCGCGCCTCGAGGGTGGCGCGGATGTCGTAAACATTACCGAGGCGCCGCGCACCGGGTGCGTGAGGCACAGGGTGGTTCATGGTGGGGTGCGGTCTTGGCGCACCAGCCGGCTCCATGTGGTGATGCGGGCCCGGTGGCGGAAGTAGCGCCGGTGTGGTAGAGGCGGAGGCTGCATGTCTTTGCCGCGGCGCGCTCCACCGACCCGAAGGTTACGGTAGGTAGCTCGGCCTCGGGTTTGCGGGCTCGGAAGGCCTCGGGGCGGCGATTGCGGCCGCGACCGCGTTTTGGCTCGCGTGAGGGAAAAACTTGGGAAGCGCGGATTACGCGCCCCAACTTGTGGTGCTCTTGGCGCGCGCGCGCGCGCGTCGCCCGGCACTTGCGCGGGCTCGGGCTCGTCTGCTCGAGTCGGCTGGGCCGGTCGAGCTCGACCCGCCGCTCTCCTCCTCTCCAGCGTTGCGTTGGAGCTCGGCCGTGGCGAGCTGGCGCGTTCAGCGCAGCTGGCTGTATTCCCCTCCACGTGCCTCGGTCGCCGGGGACGGGGACCGTCGTAGCGCGGTGGCTACGACCAATCGGTATGCCCGCCACGTTGCACTCGCGAGTCGCTGCCGGCGGGATACTCGCGTCGGGTGGGCCGTGGTGGAAGAGTCTTCGACCTTCGTGGGCGGAGGTTGGCATGTAGCCGACCATCGCCACCCGATCGCGAGCCTCGGGGTGACATGGTCACCCCTTGGGCCTCTGGAGTTTCGCCGACCGCGGCGAGCCTCCTCGGGTTCGGCCGGGAGCTGCAGGGCGCTAAGCCGGAGCTTAGCGAAATCGCCGGAGAAGGGCGCCCAAGCTCGTGGCGCTGTCTTCGAGGCAGCGGGGAGCGTGAGCCCTCCCGTCGGGGTGGCCGGCGGTCGAGGAGCCGGCGGATCCGGTTCCCAGCCTTGATCATGCCGTCATAGTGGGTGGATGCCATCGGGAGATAAGCGGAATCCGGAGATGGTGATGAAGACGCGCGAAGTCCCCTACTGGCGCGCATGGTATCGGCGTTTTCGGAGGCGCGGCAAGTAAATTTGTAAGTCTAGGGGTGCGCGTTCCACTCCACGAATGGTTAGACTCGGAGTCCAAGATGTATCTTGGTTGGTGAAGGTCCCTACCGATTCATGTGTGGTGGTATGGTATTACTCTTGATACAGATGGCTGCACAAAGTTTTACAGCGAGAATGCCAATGGCTTAGCGAGAGGTTTGATAGCGCTCTCTCCTTTCTTGTTCTTGCTCGTTGCCCCTCTGAATCGTTTAGCCCCGCCTCCTTTTATCTGAAGGAAGGCGAGGTTACATCGAGTTAGGAGGAAGCGAGGCGACCTACGCTAGGAGCTCCGGTCCTTCGTCCTGTGGGTGAGTCGCCACCGTCTTGCCCATCTTTGGGTTGGTAGCCTTGGTGGTCGGGGAGGTTAGGTATTTCCGGGAAGTAGCGTACTTGCCCTCTGTGATCCTTGCGAATCTTGGCGTCGAGTGCGTGACGTTGGTGCTGCCTCGGGAGGGAGCGTGCGCTCGTGCTGTACGTGACTGGTTGATGGGGTGGAAGCTTTGTCTTCTATAGTCACTAGATCTTCTTGGGAAGGAGCCACCTGCCCTTGTATAGTCGCTCTGATTGACCTTATTCGAGTACGTGGCGGTAGGCGGTGAGGACGACACGCGGCACTCGGCGTTTGTCACCTTAGTTTGGTTGGAGTCGGAGATCCCGCCCGCCAAGATGGGGTCGGGGCGCTATGCAGTCGGATTCGCTTCCCTGGCGGTCGGGAGCGGATGCCTTCTGTGATCTCATGCAGCGATTCGGTCGTGGCGGGCGGGCGAGGCGACTGTTGGGGTATCCTTTTTATTAGTATTCGTCATATTCATTTTACGATATCTTAATGCATATTTTGGATTCAAGTTAAATGATGAACTCTACCATTACTTAGACCTCAAGATGTGCATTTTGTTTCCAACTCCATATATACATGAATGCACACATTTAGGGGGAGTTCATGCTTAATCTTGAAGTTTCAATAGTATTGATCTAATTCATCTTTCTATATCAAGGATCATTACTTTGAAACAACCCCTTGAGTATATGAAACTTGTGTAGTTAATATATACTCATGACAATTTAAATACAATTTAAATTGTGTTCGGTTGCCATTCAATCAACAAAGAACTAGTCATGTATTGATAGTTCACTTTGTTGATCCTAGGGCAATCGAAAGCTCTTGAGTATACGAAGCATTAGTTGCATTAGTATACTCAAGACACAATTAATCTTTCAATCATTTGTCTTTGGGTTGCGGTCAATCATCAAAGGAAAAGATCAAAGGATCTTGAAAGCATCCATATGTGTTAATGGAGTGCAATGATGATTGAGACAACCATGTGTTTTGGACTAACACTTTCAATGAGTTTGAAATAGGTTAAGTGCAAGGTTGAGATGGATGAACGGGACAAGGACATCATCATGTGTTGATGAACAAGACGAAGATCCCGACTTGGAGAGAAGATGGAAATCATAAAAGCTCCAAGTGGATGTGCTAGAGGCAAAGGTATAACTAGCTAGGGCTAAGGATGTGTTCCTAGTCTTTTACCGGTCTCGGTGTTTGGATGGGAGACCGGGTTGCTAGTTAGGTGCCGTACTATTAAGAGGGGTTAAGTATTTTAGCTTGAGCTTCATCATGTGTTGATGAACTCAATCCGGTTCACTCTAGCTCACTCTCTATTTGGTTCTTGCATGAGCTAAGTATTTGCATGTGTTGCAAATAAGGGAGCTCATGCTTGCTTCTTATTGAATCTTAATCGATTTGGTTTTTGCATGGAGCTATGGATTTGCATATGTTGCAAAAGGGAGATAGCTCATATAATTTGGTTTATGTGCTTTTGTATGGAGCTTAGTTTTGCATGTGTTGCAAAAGGTGAAAGCTCATGCATCGGTGTTTTAGCTTGTGATTTGATCATGTGTTGATCATCACAAGGCTAAGTAAAGTTTATAATTTTTCTATTTGCAAATGTGTTTTGCAAATAACCTAGAGGTTATGGTTTTGATCCTAGAGCATGTGTTGGCATTTGCAAATGTGTTTTGCAAAGTGTCGGGATCATGTGTTGATCCTTACATGGCTAGAGGATTGATCTCATGGGTTCTCGGTTTATTTGCAAATGTGTTTTGCAAATTATTTTGATCATGAGTTGATCACCAAATGGCATAAGATTTGATCTTATTTGACTCTCTCTAGCTTGTAGTCATGCTCTCGATCAAGTCTATGTAAAGGTTTTGAGAAATCGGTTTTAGACTTGAATGACTACATTAGAGTCTTTATTTTTGTGATATTTAAAAATATCTATGGTTGCTTAAATCTTGAAAATGGGTGGAGATTGTAGCCCTCGTGATAAGATTCGCATAGAATCAAAAATCACCTAAATCGGAGTTCGGAGTAGAAAGTTATGAGTGTTTTAGTGCTTCGACCTGTGGTAGCACCGCCCCTAGTAGGGCGGTAGCACCGGCCCGAGCGGTGCTACCGGCCCAAAGGGCGGTGTAAAAAGTCCAGAATGCATGTTTTTAGCCCGAGAAAAAGAAAAAAGGCCCGGTGCTACCGCCCAAAGTCCGGTAGCACCGGATTTTCTGAGTAACGGCTAGTTTTTCTAGCCGTTGGCCTAAAGGCCGGTGCTACCGGCCCTAGTAGGGCGGTAGCACCGGGTTTACTGCGTTTTTACCCCATTTCAACCTCCAACGGCTAGTTTTCTTGAGGGGCTATAAAAGGGGCCGAGCTAGGAGGGTTTTGTGGCTGCTCAAGCACCCATTTGAGGTATTCTTGTGAGAGCAAAACCCCAAGAGCTCATAGAGCCATATTTGAGTGATTTGAGATGAATTTGATTTAGAGTTTCTTGTGTAGAATCTCTTTGGTGTTGATTTGCTTTCTCTTGAGCTAGTGTGAGCCTTTCCTCTACATTGTGCATGTGTTGCACTTTGTGAGCAAGGAGAGAAGCCTCTAGTTGCATGTGTTGCATCTAGAGAAGGATTGAGTATCCTTGTGCATGTGTTGCACTTGGTGAGGTTTAAGCTAGAGGGCTTGACTTGTTACTCTTGGTGTTTGCCGACACCTAGACGGCGTGTGGAGGCGTCGTGCACGGTGACCTTCTCAAGGAGATTGTGAGAAGGCCGGCAAAGTTGTGAAGGTCGGGCTCGCCTACCCTGAGAGGAAAGAGCTACCACTAGTGGAATCGAGGCGGGTGCTTAATTCGTGGAGCCGGTCCAAAGTGGTTTGGGCTTGCCTCAACGTGGATTAGGGGAGACCGGTAAGTCTCCGAACACCACGGTAAAACATCGGTGTGTCTCTTTATGTTTGCTTGCAATTCTCTATTTACATTGTTGCAATTTACATTCCTAGAATTAAATTGCTTGCTTGTCTTTAGAATTATATATTCTTGAGTAGAGACATAATTAGCTAGTGCACTTAGTGAGCCTAGTTGATTTAGGCTTTAATTTGTCAAAACCTTAGTTTGTCACTTCCGCATTGATTATTGTTTAGGTTTTGACATAGAGATAAATAAAGTGTGTATTTAGTGAGAAGAATTTTTAAAACCGCCTATTCACCCCCCTCTAGTCGGCATCCTCGATCTTACACCCCCGAGCCTCATCGAAGGCTTGTAGTCTTGGGGCGCCATACTCGTGTCTCATTGGCAAGGCGGCTTGGCGCCGAACACCATGAAGAAGCGGTGTAAACCCGATCGCTCGGGTGGGCGTGGTCCGCAAGCTCCAGAGGACAGAGGGCAGCTCGGCCACCCACCGCCCCGCGAAGTGCTTGAGCCGACTGAAGATCCGTGGCTTGAGTCCTTGAAGGACCATGCCGTTTGCACGTTCGACCTGGCCGTTAGTCCGCGGATGGGCCACGGCTGCCCAATCGACACGGAAGTTGAAGTCGTCGCAGAACTCGAGGAACTCCTTTCCTGTGAACTGTGTTCCGTTGTCGGTGATGATAGAGTTGGGGACTCGAACCAAAAATGATGTCGCTGAAGAAGATGGTGCTTGTACCGACGTGACGTTCACGACCGGCTTGGCCTCTATCCACTTGGTGAATTTATCCACCGCGACTAGAAGATGAGTAAAGCCCCGGCGCTTTCTTGAAGGGCCCGACCAGATCAAGTCCCCAAAGCGCAAGCGGCCAAGTGATGGGGATCGTCGCAAGGCTTGTGGCGCGATGTGTCCGCCGGCAAAGAATTGGCACCTTCGCAGTGCGCGCACGATCCGCTCGACGTCGGACACGGCGGTCGGCCAATAAAACCTTGTCGAAAGGCCTTTCCAACGAGGATCGGGTGCGACATGGTGGCGCAGACCCGCCATGGATATCGGCAAAGAGTGCTTCCCTTGGTCGGCGGAATGCACCTCGGAGGACCGGAGGACTCCTTTTGTAAAGGTCTGGGCCGACCAGGACGAAAGATTTTGCCCGCCGAGCGAGGCGCTGTGCCTCGGTCGAGTCAAGGGGAAGCGACCCATCTGTCAAACGATTGATGAAGAGCTTCCTCCAGTCGGATTCAGCTGCCAGCACGCTGCGGTTTGATCCGACCAAGTCTGCGCCCGACCGCGCGGCGGTCGGGGTGACCGTGCTAGGTGAATCGGGAGACCGCTCGGCCACCGAGTCCAACTGGATGGAAGGTTGCAGGAGGTCGCAGACGAAGATCCCGGGTGGGACTGACCCTTTGCTGGAGGCAAGATTGGCTAGGCAATCGGCCTCACTGTTGTGGCGTCTGTAGCTGTGGTGGAGCTCGAAACCCTTGAACCGCTCCTCGAGCTTGCGCACTTCCCGACAGTATGCAGCCATACGGGCGTCTCGCGGCTCCGAAGCCTTCATGACCTGGTCGACGACAAGCTTGGAGTCCCCGCGGACGCAAAGTCGGCGAGCGCCGAGGTCGGCAGCGATCCGGAGACCGTTGACGAGAGCCTCGTACTCGGCGATGTTGTTGGTCGCGTCCAAGAGCAACCTGATGGCGTATTGAAGTTTGTTCCCGAGTGGAGAAATGATGACGACTCCTGCGCTCGTGCCGTTCTTGGTGTAGGATCCATCAAAGTACATTGTCCGATGACGGGGTCCTCGACACGGTGGCGCTGGGCTTGGTCCACTCGGCGATGAAGTCTGCAAGGGCCTGCGACTTGATCGCTGTCCGAGGGACGTACGTTATGCCGTAACCGCTGAGCTCGAGCACCCACTTGGCTATCCTCCCCGAGGCGTCGGGGTGGCGGACCTCTTTTATAAACCCTGCAGCCAAAAGCTTGGCGATCTCCTCCCCTATGATCCTGCGCCTCCCCTTGTCGAAGCGGCGCAGGCGTTGGGCGACCGGCTTTGAGCCTAGTTGGATGCTCAAGGAGTGCTCGACGACTTCCCTTGGGATTCCTGGCATGTCGGAGGACCTCCATGCGAAGACGTCATTGTTGGCGCGGAGGAAGCCGACGAGCGCGCTTTCCTATTTGGCGGGGAGCGTGGCTCCGACCCGGACGGTCTTGATCGGATCGCAGGGATCGACCGCGACCTTCTTTGTGTCCTCGGCGGACTTGAAGGATCCCGCCCCCGACTTGCTTGGACTCGAGGCGGACTCGAGGCTTCCTCCCGAGGTTGTCGAGCTCGGCAGACGCGATGATCGCCGAGGCGAGCTCACAACCACGCTTCGCGATTGTAGGCAAGCTGGAAAGATGATGCCACGGTGATGACTCCTCGTGGCCCGGGCATCTTCAGTTTGAGGTAGGCGTAGCTTGGGACTGCCATGAACTTGGCGTAGCATGGCCGCCCAAGATGGCGTGATAGGGCCGGAGAAATCCACAACCTCGAAAGTGAGGTCACGGTGCGGAAATTCCTGGTTCCCCAAAGGTGACGGCGGTCGATCCGCCGCGGATGGGCTGTTGGCGAGGATGACGCCGTGGAAAGGAGCCTTGCTCGGTCGGAGACTCGAGCGAGGAATCCCCATGGCGTCGAGCGTCTCCACGTAGAGGATGTTGAGGCCGCTGCCGCCATCCATGAGCGCCTTGGTGAGGCGCATCTTCCCACGATGGGTCGACCACCGGCGGTATCTTCGGTGGGGGCGTGGTCGGTGATCGGCCCGATCAAAGGTGACCGAATTCGACCACCGAAGGTATTGAGGGACGGCTAGTGAAGCGGTGTGGACCTCACGGTGGCGAGTTTGAGCGACGCTTTGGCGGCGAGGCGGTCCGCCAAAGATCATGAGGCGGCCGTCGGGTTCGAGAACTCGTCGTCCGCCTTCTTCTCACGGCCGATGGGGCGTGGTCGGCTTCTTTCCTTTGCCCGTGGCGTCGTGGGGGCACGGAAAGGAAGTGCCTCGAGACTCGCACTCCGGTACTTATGTTTGACGGGAACCCGTGGTTCGAACACGGCCGTCCATCAATTTCTCGAAGTGGTCAGCGCGCGGTCGGTCGCGCCGCGCTAAGGCGAGGCGGTCGACAGTGGCGACCACCTGGGGCTCGCGGACCTGTTTTCCATGCCGCTTCCGCTTGTCGGAGCGGTCGAAAGGGGATCCGATTCGGACGCCGGGCTCTTGCTGGGCCTTTCCTCCTTCGAAGATAGCCCCCACAGCCTTCTCGCCGGAGGCGTGGTTGGTGGCGATGTCGAGGAGTTCCTTGGTGGTCCTGGGCTTGAGACAGCCCAGTTTGTGCACCAGGGCCTTGCAGGAGGTACCGTAGATGAATGCTCCCACGACATCGGCGTCGGAGATGTCGGGGAGCTTGTTGCACTGGCGGGAAAACCGCCGGATATAATCCCGGAGGATTTCACCTGGCTGCTGCTTGCAGCCCTTCAGGTCCTAGGAGTTGCCAGGGCGCTTGTAAGTGCCCTAGAAGTTGCCGACGAAGAGGGTCTTCAAGTCGGCCCAGTTCCTGATGGTTTTGGCGGGCAAGTACTCGAGCCAAGCTCGGGCCGAGTCCGCAAGGTAGATGGGGAGTCTTGGATGATGAAGAGATCATCCGTCGCTCCCCGCCCGCATCTGGCCGTAGTCTTCAAGCGACACACAGGTTCGTGGCCCTGATGTACTTGGCGATGTTAGTGGCGCCAAATCGGCAGGAAATCGCTGTCGGATCCCGGCAAAGCCCGTGGTCGGGACCATCGGGGCTTGGGCTGCGGCGGTGGCGCCGCCGTCCACTATACGTGAGTGGGCGGCCTCCTCCGCCGCCTTTCTTCGGCGCCTCGGCGTGGCGCGAACGTCGAGGCGTCCGGGCGCGCGCACACCGGTGCGCAAGGCACTGGGCGGCTCGTGGTGTGGCGCCGCCGCGAACCCACCGGCCGGCGGCGGGCGGGCCCGGTGGCGAGGTGGCGCCGAGCGATAGGAGCCGGAGGCTGCATGTGTTACGGCGGCGCGCGCTCTACCGGCCCGGAGGTTACAGTACGTGGCCTTGGCCTTCGGGTCGGCCGGCTTCGGAAGGCCTCGAAGCAGCATCGCAGCCACGGCCACGTTCTGGCTTGCATAGGGGAAGAACTGAGGGCCGTCGGATTCTTCCGCCAACTTGTGGTGTGCTGGCGCAGCGTCGCGCGCGTCGCCGGCACCTCTTTGAGTCACGCAGGCTCATCTGCTCCGAGTTGGCACAGAGTTGGTCGAGCTCGACCCTTTGCCTATCCAGCTCTTGGCGTTGTCATTTGGAGTTGTGTGGCGGGCTTGAGCGCGTTCAAGACGCCTTCATGCGGGTGTTCCCCCTCCTGCGCCTCGGTCTGGCCGGATGGGGCCCCGTGCCATGGGGTTATGATTAAATCGATCAGGTTCGCCATGCCGCACTCGCGAGAATGCCATCCATGGGCGTGGTACTCCGTATCGAGGCTGAGTCGTGGTGGAAGAGTCTTCCGAGAGCTTCGTGGATAAAGGCGGCATGTAGCCGCCATAGCCAAGTCGCGAGCTGCGAGGTGACACGGTCACTGTCCAGCCGCGGGAGTTTCGCCAGAGCGTGGCGGAGCGCTCCTCCCGCTCGGCTCGCAGGGCGAGGCGCCCAGTGCCGGAGCTTAGCGGTCGTCGGAGATGGCGCCCAGAGCTTCGGTGGCGCCGGAACTCGATGGCGGCGGGGATGAGCGTAAGCCCTCCCGCCGAGGTGACGGCAAAGTTGAGGAGCCGGCGGATCGGCTTCCGCCGCAGCCATGCCGTCCAGTGGAAGATGCCATCAGGAGGCAAGCGGAATCCGGAGATGGTGATGAAGAGGCACGAAGACCCTACTAAGGCGCGCCAACCGCCGGCGTTCGAGCACCGCAAGTAAATTTGTAAGTCTAAGGGTTGCGCGTTCCACTCCTGAATGGTTAGACTCGAAGTCCAAGATGTATCTTGGTTCGGGCCAAGATCCCTACTCCGATTCGTGTGGTGGCGTTGTATTCTCTTGATCTGATGATCGCACAAAGTTTACAAGCGAGAGTGCCAATGACTTAGCGAGATGGGTTTGATGGCGCTCTCTCCCGCTCTACGGAGTTCCCGCCTCCTTTTATCGAAAGGAAGGCGGAGTTACATCGAAGTGGGAGAGAGCGAGGCGACCTACACTAGGAGCTTCGGTCCGCCGTTCTGTTGACCGATCATCGCTCGGCCTTGCCCATCTTTGGTCGGTAGCTTAGTCGGTCGAGGCGGTTAGGTATTTCCCGAAGCGCGCACCGCCTCTACGAACCTTACGAGTGTTGGCGTTGCTACGCTGGCGTGGGTGTTGCCTCGAGAGGCGTGTCTTCGTCATCAGATCGGCCGGTGATGGGATGGGAGCATGACTTGGTCGGTTATTAAACCCTCGGGAAGGAGCCACCGCCTTGTATAGTCACTTTGATTGACCCGTTAGGTAAGTGCGTGGCGGTTGTCCGGTAGAGGCTTCGACCGCGGCCCTTGGCGAGGGTTGTCTTGGCACGATCGGTCGGGGATCCCGACCGCTGCTGCGGTCGGGAGCCCGCTTGGTCGGAGCCGGGGCCCGTCTCGCCGAGGAGGTCGGGAGCTTAGCTCGGTCGGAGATATTTCCTTGATTGGTCGGAAGGGGCGCCTCGTGGCGGGGTGGGGAGCCCCGCTTGGTGGAGACATTCCTGGTCGGTCGGGAAGGAAGTCCGTGTGGCCTTGCGTGTGCTTCTGGTCGGTGAGTGGTGGAAGCGGCTGTTGGGCTTGAGTATGCTTGAGGCCGTGGTGGTCACCTTGGGCCGTTAGGGTACCCTGTTATAAGTATTAAATCGACTTTCCTTCCTAATACAAGTTGCACAAATCTTAAAGCAAATAAAAGGTAAGTAATTATTATTTACTTTTTATTTATGTTTTAATATTTACATAATTGTAAAAAAGGAAAGTATGGAAGTACTGAGACATGGTATGGAGCATGAATCCACGACTTTACAGAGTTCGGCGTAAAAAGCACTCGCATCGAATTCCCAAGTTGCAAAATCTACAACCTACGTTATTCTTCGTTTCTTGCACTGCAAATGTGACCCTACAAGTCAAGAAATGATGAGGTAACCAATACGCCATTGATCCGTTTCTAACTACAATCTACAGTTCTACGCAGGCTCTGCATCTCCTGCACCCTCACCGGCACCGGCGGTTCATCGACCGCAGCAACGCACCCTTCCCTCTCCAGAGGCGCCATTGCCGGCTTTTCCTCCCGCGACGACACCTCCTCATGACCACCTTCCCTCACGTACAGGTTGTCCGCCTCCACGTCGTACAAGTTGCCCGTCCTCACCTCCTGCGCCAGCGCGCACGGCGCGCAGAAGAGCCATTTGGCGTAGTCCGCCGCCGCGGGCCGCACGCCGCACATGGACCTGTCGGCCGGCAGCCCGAACCGCCTCCTCATCTGCGCGCGCCAGAACCCTCCGTACATCAGGCCGAGCACGGACAGCAAGGCCCCCGCGGCGCCGACGAGGAACCCGAGCGTGGCGTCGCGAATGTTAAGCGCGGCGACCGCGAACACCAGCACCGGCGCGGCGCAGAGGAGGGCGAACGTGAAGACGTGCACGTACATGTTGCCCAAGCCCAGGCGCTCCATGTTCCACCCGAACACGCAGAACGTGCAGGACAGGGACAGCGCCGCCACCGTGGGGTCGTCCGCGAGGTCGAACAGTCCGCCGGCCCATTCCGGCTTGGTGACCACTACCCTGCAGCTGCCACTGTTGTATTCGGCTTTCAACGCCATGGCATTCGTCGACGCCTCGTGCTGCACCGCGGCGGCCTCCTCGTCGGTGGACGCCGGGAGCACGATCTTTCGCCCGAGCGGGCCGTAGATCATGTACAGGAAAGCGACGACCGGGGCGCCGAGACCGAGCGCCATGCACAAGTTGACGGCCCAGTCGGGGCGCGTGTCGGTGCGGAAGAACCAGAAGAGCGCGCAGTAGGCGTACTGCGCGAAGCACGTGGTGTGGAGCAGGAGCACCACGACCGAGACGTGGAGGCGCTGGCGCTGCAGGCCGGCGGTGGCAGCACCGTTCTTGCTGTAGACGCCGCGGAGCTCAGCGACGTCGGCGGCGCGCCAGCGGAGGAGGAGTATGAGGTGGTGGCAGAGCTGCGGGTGCTGGTAGACGCACATGATGGTGAAGAGCGCGTTGAGTATCTGGTTGGCCACCTCCGTCCAGCGCCGGCGGCGCGAGGCGTCTGGCACGGCGGAGTTGAGCGCCCCCGTCATGAGTAGGAAGACGAAGGCGACGCCGGCGGCGACGAACGCGAGCCAGACGAGCAGCGCGGCGTTCGTGGGGTGCCTGGCCCAGGCGAGGCACTTGGTGCGCAGGCCGCGCCAGTCCACGGTGCGCGCGAACGCCGGAGCGCGGAGGAAGCGGCCAGTCGCAAGGCCAGGGGGTGCCGCTGCATGCTTGGTGGAGCGCGTGCGGAGGCTGGCGACATGCCTGAGGAAGGTGTAGGGGGAGAGGCGAGCGGCGGTGAAGCCGAAGCGGTGCAGCCATTCCTTGGAGGGCGTGGCCCTGAGGAAGTCGAGGAACCTCTCCTCGTTCTTGCTGCGGTGGTTTTGCAGCGCGCTAGCAATGGCATCATGGTCGTCATGGCTTTGCTGCTTGGGTGATCTCTCACGCGACTCCATGTTGGTAACAAGAATCTAAACTTCAGTTTAAGTACCTTGTCTAGTACTTCTCCTAGCTAGCTTGTTCAGTGATCCCTGATCCTCGTACGTAGCAGCAGCTAGATACTAGCTGTTCTTGCTCTTTGTACTACTAATAGTTGCAGTGTTATATATGGGTGACTAGGTGTTAACACATATATAGGAATTGTATCCGATTTGGTTAATTAGATTCAACAGTGTGCTTTGCTTGAACCATATGTGGCATACTGGCATGTAGTTATACTATCAGACTTGTATATCAACTCTTGTCAAAGTTGGCATGCAGGTTGCTGTCGATTTCCTATTCTTGTTTACTGGACTCCACAAGAGACTGAATAGGTCAAAAAAAAAATCCAAGAAGATGATGATGTTGCCTCTCCTCAACCAAATGAAGGAATCAACGCTGGCATGCCGTTAGGCTGAATCAATTCAGTTGAGTTCATTTCAGTTTCAGGTGCATGCGACTGAGACGGCCATAGCCCATAGCTGTCTGCCTGCAGCCCTGCACTATGTCTCGGTCTGCCTGCCGTACGAATAAGAAAATATACAAGTTGGGAGTTCGTCAGACTGGACCGAGCCAACGCAAGACAAGAATTGCTTCCATCACCCAATTCCAAATAAGTACCCGCCACAGAAATTTGGCTAGTCATATGAGTTGGGCTCACAGGAAATATACAGCTCTTTCTTTCAGCACGCCATACAGGGCTTGCAATTCCTCTTGTTTTGGTCTGAAGGTCCGAAAATTTAAGCGCATAAAAGAAAAGAACATTGCTTGAAAGAACATCTGTTAATAGTTCTTTTTTATATAAAAAAATAAAAGCGATTTCATATGAACATGTAATCAATAGATCAAATGCTCATTCCGCCCTTCTGCGTTAATCATTAAATAATCCAGCAGAAGTACCTGTTTCAGAGGGTCTTAAGTAGCGTGAGAGGGCAAAGGTGCGTTTCATCATGTACTGATATTTATGTATCAGAAACCCAACTTGATTCATTTCCATACTTATTTTTCTTTCAGATTTCTTCATAGGCTCATATTTCATTACTCTCTCTTTTCTTTTTGGGTGGGGTGGGGGGTTTGTTCATGTTTTGTTTATAAGACAATTCATAAGCTTGTTGATCATAGCACCACTGCAAAGTTAGTTTCTAAAACACAGGATACACTTAACTGAAACAGACAGATATGGTGGTATTAGAACTTTACTATTTCCAAACTACAATTGCAGCCGCAAATTACAAATGTACAATTCCTTCTGAATCTTGTGTACCTTTATGTCAGAATGTATATTTGTATATGCACCGAGCTGCAAAGAATCGACTTCCTCTTATAGATCCAACAAAAATGGAGAAAGAGGAGTGATCTACAGCATCTATATCCTATCTGCATTTTCAATGCCTCCCTAACGAATAAATCCCCTTGTGTACAAAAGAATGAGTAATGACACCAAAGTGATCATATTGATCAGTTTCTTCATCTTCTCCACTCTCCAACTTCCATCGGCCAAATATGTCAATGGACTAGGCTCGACATCTTCCCCCAATCCTCGATTCAACGCCAACAAAGATTCATCTTCCACTCTCAGCAATATCGGTGCAGGTGATTCGATCATCTCATCACGGACAGCATTGCATTCTTCAGATTTACCACCTTCCACTTGTACGACCACAACCTGAACTGGTGGAACCATTATTTCACCATGAACAACAACCAGATGATCATTTGATCTTGATCCCTGTGACACAGCAATCGTGTCAGGTGCACGGAATTCAGCACGATGATGTGACAATAACAATGGCTGCCTCTCATCACCGTAATCGACAACCTTCCGGTAGAAGCTATCGCCGTCGATGTCGTAGGAGCTCGCCGTGCGCACCTCCTGCGCCAGCGCGCACGGCCAGCAGAAGAGCCACCGGACGTAGTCCGTCAGCGACTTTGAGCCACAGCACGCCCTGCTCCCCGGGAGCGCAAACTTCTTCCTCATCTGAATCCTCCAGTACCCGCCGTAGAGCAGCCCGCACACGCAGAGCAGCACCCCGGCGCCGCCGATCATGTCACCGATGACTATGTCGTGGATGTGGAGCGCCGAGACGCCGAACACCCACAGTGGCGCGAAGCACAGCAGCACGAATGTGGCAATGTGCACGTACATGTTGCCGAAGCCGAGCCTCTCCATGTTCCACCCGAAGACGCAGAAGGTGCAGAAGACGGAGAGCCACCCCGCCGCAGCGTCGCCGCCGCAGTCGAACATGCCGCCGGCCCACTCCGGCTCGATCACGACGTGACCCGTGGTGAGGCGTTGGGTCACCGTGCCAGCGTCTTTGCACGCGAGGTCACACTGCAGGTCTTTTCCTAACGGGCTGCACACCGTGTACACGACGGCGACGACCGGCGCGGCCACGCCGAGCACGAAGAAGCCGTTCTCGACGAGCTCCGGGCGCGTTTTCTTGGTGTAACCCCAGTAGAGCCAGCAGAGCACGTACTGGCAGGCGACGGTGAGGTGGAGCAGGGCAATGACGACGGCTAAGTGGGCGCGCTCGGCGTGGCGCGGGCCGGCGCCGTCCTTGCAGTAGGCTGCGCGCAGCTCGGCGGCGTCGGCGGGGCGCCAGCGGCAGAGCAGGAAGAGGTGGTGGCAGAGGGCGGGGTGCTGGTAGAGGCTCATGAGCGTGAAGAGCGAGTTGAGCACCTGGTTGTTGATCTCGATCCAGTGGTTCCTCAGCGCCGCCGTCGGGAACGCGCGGTCGAGCAGGCCGAGGAGTAGCAGCACGAGCATCGCGCCGGAGACGCCGACGCAGAGGAGCCAGAGGAGCAGCGCGACGTTCATGGGGTTCTTGATCCATTCCTTGCACGACGAGCGCACAGAGATCCAGTCGACAGTGATGGCGGCGCTTCCGGCCGAAGGATCGTCGGCTTTGCCGGGTTTTCTGAGCCAGAAATTGAGCTGCCTGAGCCAGTCCGACCGGTGGGGCTTGTCGAGGAGTTGCTCGGCGAGCGGCGGCACCTGGACACGGTAGCTGCTGAGCATCGGGGTCGACGGCGTGTGCACGTCGGCGTCGCCATCTTGTGCGGTTGGTGGCGCATTGCTGCTTTCACAAGAAAGAACCATTGCAAAGTGCCCCTGAACCTGCAGGACAGAAAATGTCAGGACGACTGAGATTACAAGAATCTGACCCAAAAAAAAAACTTTGGGATGTTCAATCAAGATTTTTTTATGTGAGTAGTCTAATTGCTTGTTATTGGGGGTAAGGGATTAATATTGCGTGGTAAATTTGGGCACAGAACAATTCGGATCCACAATTGCCCAAGAAAAGAAACAGATACTAGCAAAGCCTCCATGCAAAATCAGAAATTTCGGTTCCCTATATCATGCTTTTGATTTATCCTATGAAATATTGAGTAGTTAGCTCCAGGAATCAATGAAAGATGGTGCAAAGCAGCTAGGAGCCAGAAAAGACCAAGAACTCCTCAGTACGGAGAAAGAGAGACTCTGTTTCAAGACTGAACAACACGCAATGGAAATAAAGGCCTACCTTGAAGAAGAATGGAGCCTTGATGCAAGAAGGCCGATTAGTTAATCTCGGAGCTGCAAGGAGAGGAAGGGAGAGTTGAATCTGTCCATGGAATGGAAGGAAGAAGGGGGAGGAGAGGAGCAGGTTCCAAAGCAAGTTTCAGGAACAACCCTCCTCAGATATGCGCAGCTGCACACTCCTTTAATAGTCTCTCTGTTTATTTTTCCACGTAATTTGAGATTCTAAGTTTATAAATTTTAACCAACAATTAGTTCAAATATACTCCATCTGTCTAAGTTTATAAGGTGTATTTCATTTTATCATATAAACTAAGAAGATATTGAAAATGACTGATTACCCGTAATTATTATGACTAAGCACTATATTCAATACATGTATATAGAGAGTATAAAGTAAAGATAGATATTTATTAGAGGGTACAAAGAGAACATCACATTTATTTTGTATTGGAATATGAAATATGCTCTATATTTATAGACAAAATCATTCAAAAAATACATCTTTTAAACTTGGACAGAGGGAGTATAGATTATATAACACAAAAGTGATATTGTTAAATTTGTATTTGAAAGCACTTCCTTATTATTATGATTTTGATAGCTATAAACAAAACATTATAAAAAATTAACGATTAAAATTCAGTTTTGAAGACCGCACTAAGTCAAATTATGTCTTATAAAAATAAACAGAGGGAGTAGCTTTCTGTCTAAACTAATCATATTTAATTCGCAACACAGGAACTAGAGGTTTTCTTTCTTTCTTTCTTTTTACTATTTCTCGTTCAAAAAAAAATGGAAGCAACCAACATCGATTTGGTTCCTTGTGGCTATAGCCAACAGCTTACATGGATTTGGTTCATGTTATAATGATATAGAACTTTAGAGACGGCTGATGAGTCACGAGCAATCCTAATTGGGATTTCAGAGTATGCAGAACGCGTTGACACTTGACAGTGAATCAGTGCTGATGTGTGTACCGAGTAGAAACATTGGAAATCGTGGCTTATGTGGCCCCTCGCATAGTTTTCTTTACAAATAGTGACTAGAAGGTGCATTTACAAATTTGACTATTTTCTACTGTGAAAAGCGTAATAGATGATTTATCTACTTGTTCAGGGAGCGCAGAAGGCTACTGGCTCATCGGGAGCTCGATCAACCGTGGGAGCAAAGCATGGCCCATACAGTAGTGCTCTTTCTGCGCTACTCTGGGTGCGCGCTACCGGGGTGCAGCATGATGCCTTCCGGACGCACACACGACCCACACCTGCCTGGCTATCAGCCCGGGTGCCCGTGTCACCAACCCAGCTTCCCCGATCGTTTGCTTGCCTGCCCCGACCATCAGCCTGCCTGCACGATTGCCCTACTGCGCTCGCCCGCCCTACCGCGGGGCAGATCGGCTTCTGTGTTTCTTGGGCACGGAAAGAGATACGTGTCACTTCTGCGTCTTTCGTGGTGAGAGACATGCTAAATTTACAAATGCACAACCAAAGAAGCTAGATTTGAAAAAAAAAAATACAGTGCGCCAGGTCTCTGGGACTTCAAAATCCAGTCAGTCTGGGTTGTCTTGAGTCTTGACGTGGTCAGACTTGCGCGGTTGCTACTGCTCCCTCGATTACCTTTACTGGTCAGTGACGGATGCGGATCGAACTTTGATCGTTACATTTTAAGCAACACAGAAAAAAAATAACTTTAAATGTCGAATACTAGCAAAATACTTTCAATTGCAAATATAACAATACCACCTTCCTCTATGTTACGTAATTAGATATTTTAGAAATTACCGTTGACCACAACTCGTCAATTAAAGTCAATAGCGACCGGTAAACCCGAACGGGAGAGTAGCACTAAAAGTCCAGTACTCTTCTCCGGTAGGTTTGGAACGCAGCAAAGTCAATTTGGGGCTCCGGAATCCTACACGAATATTAATACCTACTCTACAAATATATTGTGCGTGTTCAGCTGCCACACTGGACTTCGGTGGCATTTTGGCAGATTTGACACCGAAAACCCAGTCCGTATGTCTGCTTCATTTTCAAGAAGATGGAAAGTGACGGGAAATAGTAAGGCTAATCGCCATTCGGCAGCCACTAATAATACAATCAATGATACAGTGGGGACTGACATGGGCTCCATCCAAACACAGACAGTGTTTCTGGTACAAGCCAATCTGGCATAATCCATGAGCAACAGTACTTTTACTTTTCCAGTTTCCTACTTAGCCAACGAAACGGTCCGAACCATTAAACCGTATGTTGCTACAATGTATACTACAGAGAAAAAAACAGTATGGTGTTTTTCAACAATATTCTCAAAAAATTTGATCGTCGTTTTTTATCTACCGGTCTATATACAACTGCTTAAGTTGCAGTTCTATTTGATACTGTCTTGGATCTCAGTTCCCTGGTAGCTAGCTAGTGCAACGCTATCTCTGACCTCAAGTAGGGTTTTTTATTCATCTTTCCTTTTGATCAACAACTGCTCACCGTTTTTAGCAGCTCATTTGTCAGGTGACAAGAACAGCACTGAGTTTTCCCTGGCATCAAAACTTGAGCTCCCAAATGCTTTTACTAGCTCCATTGCAAATACATATAACCTCTTGTCTAACCAAAAACCAAAAGCACCTCACCGTTGAATTTCAGCATGACCCATCATACCTCTATTATTTCTTGAAGGATTCCCGGCCTCATAGTGCTTTGAGCTGGCTCGAGCCGAGCCGAAAAAAATTACTTTTAGGTCTTTTTTTCAAAAAAAAATTATTACGTTTATGTACCCAAAAAAAATGTAGTTCCGTTTAGATCGTTTTTACTGTTTTTCTTTTTTTCAGAAAAAATTTATTACGTTTAGATCCTTCTGACCATTTTTTACGAAGAGGAGGACCTCGGATAAATGCCAAAAAAAGAATTATGTTTAGATAAAAAAAGAACTTTCGTTTATCAAAAAATGGAAAAAATATATAATTACGTTTAGATCGTTTTTGCCGTTTTTTTACGAAAAGGATATTTCATTTATGTGAAATCGCGGATCCTTCGTGAGAGGATCCCGAATAAATGCGAATTTTTTTAGACACATATAAAAACAATGGCCGTGACGTGACACGCCGCGCAGACATTCCTAGTATTTTTTTATTTTCAAACTACTCCCTCCGATCATAACTTTTTCTCATTTAAACCCTTACTACGAATTACATTTCAACCCAAATTTTGTTCCGAGAAAGAGAAATAATTGCAACCACGCCCTTAGTCAGTGCTTTCCATTGTTCCCGCCATATCCCGTCGAGCCACCGTGGGAGCTCGTCTCCTTCTACCCCGGCACATTGAGTGACCACGTTTGCCATGCTTGGCCCACAAATTCTAGGATCCCGCCAAGCTTCCGCCCTAGCCTGCATCGCGTCTTCACCGTTTTGCTCATGGTTTGTGCTATCTCTCTGGTTCTGCTATCACGCCTGACTGAGATCCACTCGACCAACTTCATGGCGAGTGAAGTGATCACTTTTCTATCCTATGTTACATTGTTTTTTTTCTTCCAAATCTAGTACTCTCCTGAGTGAAATTATAGATCTAGTACTTTTCTCCACCGTGAAAGGTGTGACATGCGACACCTGTCACCTGTCTCTCCTGGGAGCGTGGGAGCCGACGCTGCTGAGTCCAAAGAGCATGGCAGGCAGCAAGGAGCGTGGGAGCTAGCCTACCACGACAGACGAGCACGGGAGCTGCTTGGAGCGCAGGAGGCGGCCTCTCACGATAGGTTTGCGTGGAAGGTAGGTTCTGTAGTGGAGAGGGAGCTAGATTTGCAATTTCGATCAGAAGAAGATTAGATTTAACATAATAATAATAAAGGCTAGAAAGAATGATCACTTCACGATAAGTGTAGCATGCCGTGCCCCTAGCTCCATCGTTGTCGTCCTCACACAGACACCCACCACCCACGACCAAATCGGACCCACCGCCGGCCGACGCTGTACACAACAGAAGCAACAGGATAGCACCAAAGCATCCATGGAATGAACGTTTAGTCCATAACTACGGATTGAACTTCGCTTCTCTCCAACGTATCTTCCTTCCTTTGTCTCCGGCGAGGTCGCTCGCCTCCACCGCCACCAGCTGCACGTCTTCCTCCTCCTCTCTGGCAAGTCGCTCTTCCTTGCCGTTATCTCCAGCGATAGGTGGTAACCCCTCCAGCATATCCTCTTAAAATAACGAAAAGAAGAAGGATATTCGATGACCCTGTCTAGGATGGCTTCGACTTCGACTGTATACAATATAATCATCACGAGATAAGAGACTAGAACGATACTAGTACAGTATGTGCGTGGACATCACATAACCGGTTGCTACCACACGCCTCCTGTAATCAAGGAAAAAATTATCGGTGATGAGAGTTCCGATAAACCCGATTTTTCTGTTTATCGGTAAGGCTGGGTAAAATTAAGTATCGGCCAAATTTTTTAGAATTTTTTGAACGCGCACCTTCCGACGGCTCAAAATTAGCGCCCAGCTCGTCACTTATTCCCTCTCAGCCACTCCCTCAGCCTCAGTCAATGTTCAAATCTATCTAATGGTTTGGATACAATCTACGTGATTTTTTAGACAAATTGAGCCGTTTATTTTTCAAATTTGGACCGAAAATTTTTATCTATCACCAATAAAATTCCGATAAATCCGATAATCCTGTTTATCGCTGACCTCCGGTATTTTTCTGCTACCGATAAGTAAAACCCTGTCTGCTGTACAAGTAAGGAACCGATATAATCCACAAAGGAGAGAAGCCGAACAGAGCATGGGCACAGCAGGATCTCGATCATGAGATTCCAAAGTAGATCCAATATTAATTTAATTTATGGACCGGATGAATATGAAACAAATGTGCGCAATGTATGCATTGAATGCAGTGTACTGTTAGATATAGGCCAGTGTTCAGTTGGAGGAGGGCTCTACTTTATCTAACAATCACTTTCATGAATGATAAAGATCCATTGTATTTTACTGATAACTAAAATTCAGTACTGACCAAAACAAGAAGTTGCAAATCTAAGCTTGCATATGCTTTCAATTTTCTTGAACAGCCTAACCGTTCTGTAAAGATATACTTTAGTAGTCGATTAGTTTCTGCTGCGTGGACCACGAACCAACCGGTTCAAGTTTTTGTGATTCATCTTTTTGGGATACTCTACTGAATGGGTTGGCTGCACTGATGCCTCCTGGCTGGCTTTCACTGGCTTTATTTACTTCTACTGCTGCCCTTTTACCCCTTTTGCTCTTGGGCTTTTACTTTCCCTTATTGGCTCTAGGGCATGAGGTCATTTCTCACTCATTTTACTAATGGTACCTGCAATCGTACCAGGTAAGCTACTAAACGCCGAATAATGAACCCCGGTCTAGCGAGAGGTGCCGATCTGCCCTCCAGACAGATTAGGTACCTCGATGAGCAATACCTTCACCGCAGGACTGACGGCAATTCTCTGATCTTATATTTTTAATTATCTTGTCTAATTGCTTTTATTGCTTGATTATTTGATTATTGCTTTTTAATAACCCGGGGTATCACACGTTCCTTGGTGTGTGTGACGAAGGGATTAGGCAATCATGAGCACCTGTCTGAGATTACTACTGTTCTTTAGCATTTCCAATGGAGTCCATACTATTTCATCCAGCATTAGTTGAGCGGGTAGCCAGGTACTGGCATCTGCCCATTGATCACAGTGGTGCAGATTTCTTGATTTTTTTTCGGGTAAGATTAACCATGTTTATTTGATTGTAGAGCGGAATAACGTGCAGCGATGCACTGTTCAGTGCTACTTCGGACATTAACATTAGGTAATGGTCCTTTCAACTGGAGAAGAACATATCAGAAAAATTGGAATTGGGTTGTCGCAGTTGCAGGCATTTTACCAGGCTTCTTGATAAAGTTACTAATGCTTTTGTCGAAGTACTGTAGTTTTTAGATAATTCATTGATATATTCTGAGGGTGTGCTTTTACACTACTTTAGTAGGCAAAATGAGCGTGAACTTCAAAGGTATTAAGAGGTTAAGAACTCAATCTGTGTTACTTTGTTTTGTTCCAAGGGTAGGTTTTCTCTTGGTTCTTGCATTGATCTAGTTACAAACTGTTTTTGTACTTTGGAAAATTTTGTTTTTTTTGGGGGGTGGGGGGGGGGGGGAGAATTTTTTCTGCTGTAGTACGATCCAGCTGATGCAATAATGTGACGAAATTCGTAACATCGACAAGTTTCATCCTAGTAAAGCATGGCAAGATCTCTTGTCGGGTTGCTTCACTGCAAATTGCTTTACAGTGACAGTAAAAAGTAAAAACCATAGTAGTAGCAATTAGCAACCACAAGCTAATTATTAATCAGTAACTTGCTTTCTTCACCTGGCATGTTCTTTGCAAGTATACTTATCTTCTCAGTTCTCACTATAAGCAATACTACATCCGGTCACAAATAGTAATCACTTTAGATATAACATGGTCTTCAAAACACAACTTTGATCACTAATTTTTATTATAATATATTATAAAATCTAATAAAATTATGACATTATGAAAGCACTTTTCGAGACAATTCTACACATATGATTTTCATTTATACAATTTAAACATTTAAAAAGATATTGACAATCAAAGTTTTAAAATTTTAACTGCATTTATGCTCAAAACGATGACTATTTGTGAGTGAAGGGAGTTCCGCGGACTTAGGAGTATTTGTAACAAGACATACACTGAAGGCTGGAGAGTTAGCTGCAGTTAGAAAAGAAAGAACGAAGGCAAAGCAAGGGAGACGACAGCAGACGAGCTCTGCTGATGAGAGCAGCAGCAGCCTTGTTTGTGTTTGTCCAAGCCGCCATTACCTCCACTGCAAGAAGCCCCTCCAATCTCTCCACCATGGCAAGATACAGCAGCACCTCCAACTTCTCCAGGGACCCCTTCGCCATTGCCCATGCGCTCTCCGCGGCCTCGCCCTCCAGGGGCTCACACCTGCACGCGCAGGCCCTCAAGCTAGGCGTGTCGGCTGACACCTTCACCATGAACCACCTCCTCATGTTCTACTCCAGGCGCGGCCTTCTTGGGAGCGCTCTGGACGTGTTCGACGAAATGCCACACAGGAACCTCGTTTCTTGGACTGCCATGGTGTCTGCCTCGATACGCAGTGGAGCTCCTGAATTGGGCTTCGGGTTGCTTGTTTCCATGATGAGGAGCGGTTTCTGCCCGAATGAGTTCGCCCTCGCTTGCACGCTCAGTACTGCGTGTCGGTCCATGGCCCATGTCAAGCTCCTCGGCCTCTCACTCCATGGCGTTGCCGTAAAAGTTGGCCTGGATGGCAATCCTTTTGTTGGGAGCTCATTGCTGCTCATGTATTCCAAGCGTGGGTGTATTATTGCTGCGGAGCACGCATTCGCACATATGCGACACAGAGACTTGACGTGCTGGAATGCGATGCTCGAGGGCTATGTGTCTAATGGTTGTGGGTATGATGCAACGAGGACAGTGGCTCTGATGCATCGGTGTGGGCTAGCAGCTGATATGTTCACCTACATTTGGGCTGTCAAGGCTTGTTTGATCACCAGGGAGTTGGATTTTGGGCGGCAGCTTCATGGTCTTGTCATCCATAACATGTTCGAGTCCGATACCTCGGTGATGAATGCGCTTGTTGATATGTATTTCAGAGCAGGAATGAAGGACATTGCCATGGCTGTCTTTGGTAGGATTCGACAAAAGGACACCGTTTCTTGGAACACAGTGATATCCGGTTTCGCACATGATGAAGACGACAGGGCAGCTTTAAGCTGCTTTGCTGACATGTCACGATCTGGTTGTAAGCCTAATGAAGTAACTTTCTCTGTGATGTTGAGACTAAATGGTGCCAAAGAAAACGCCTCACTTGGTCTTGGGATCTTTGGACTTGCCTATTGTCATGGCTACTCTGACAATGTTCTTGTAGCAAATGCAGTTATCAACATGCTGTCTAGATGCGGATTGCTCAACTGTGCGTATGGCTTCTTCTGTAATATCAGTTTCAGAAACGTTGTGACTTGGAACGAGATGATTGCAGGCTATGGTCTGTACAATTGTTCTGAAGATGCAATGAGGCTCTTCCGCAGTACGGTTTGCTTCGGAGCCAGACCGGATGAGTTCACCTATTCAGCTGTTTTATCTGCCTTCCAAGAAGCTCACGATGCAAGGAACCATGAGCAGATCCATGCAAATATTCTTAAAAATGGTTTTGTTTCATGTCAGTTTGTATCTACCGCACTGATCAAGGCAAAGGCAATGTTTGTGCAAGTTCAGAGTTCACTGAAAGTCATCGAGGACACTGGCAAGATGGATTTGGTGTCATGGGGAGTGATCATCTCTGCATTCCTGAAGCATGGCCTGAACCGTGAGGTCCTTTCCCTTTTCAACTTGTTTAGATGTGAGTGTGACCACACGAACAAGCCCGACGAGTTCATCCTGGGTACAACCCTGAATGCCTGCGCAAACGCTGCACTGATCAGGCAGTGCAGATGCACCCATTCGCTTGTTGTCAGGACAGGGCATGGCAAGCACTTCTGTGTGGCAAGCGCTTTGGTTGACGCCTACGCGAAGTGCGGTGACATAGCCTCTGCGAGAAGTGCTTTCACTTCTGTTTCATCCGAAAGTGATGATGCCATTCTGTACAACACCATGCTTACAGCCTATGCCAACCACGGTCTGATCCATGAAGCCATCAGCCTCTACGAAGAGATGACAAAAGCTCAGTTGGATCCAACTCCAGCCACGTTTGTGGCCGTCGTCTCAGCGTGCAGCCATTTCGGGCTAGTCGAGCAGGGGAGGCTTCTTTTCAGTTTGATGCTGTCTGAACATGGTATGAATCCAACAAAGGCCAACTACGCGACCTTAGTGGATCTCCTGGCGCGAAAGGGGCTCCTTGAGGAGGCGAAAGGCGTCATCGAGGCAATGCCGTTCCAACCGTGGCCTGCAGTTTGGAGGTCGCTGATGAACGGTTGCCGGATCCACGGGAACAAAGAACTCGGCGTGCTTGCGGCAGAACAGATCCTGAGAGTTGCGCCGAGCAGCGATGGCACGTATGTGTCACTGTCAAATGTCTATACTGATGATGGAGAGTGGCAGTCTGCAGAAGAGACCAGGCGGAGGATGGCTGAGATTCAAGTCCACAAGGTGCAAGGTTACAGCAGGATTGAGATTTAGGGATGTTATGTATAGGGGTAATAGCTAGTACTGACAACAGAATAACCATTTTGGGGGCAGCAAGAAACGATCGTATTTTTGCAGAACATTTGGTTACAGAAAGTCAGAAACAGATACTACTAAAAATAGGTTAGATATGCAGCTGGTTGGGCTGTTGGGCATTTGGTAGACAATGCTTGTAGAGGCAGAAAGGATATTGATGTATTTTTAGCAACAAATGGAGAAAGAACTTCTGCTAAGAATGAATAATGACTTCCATTAATAACAACACAGTGCCAGATCAGGCAATTCGAGGAGACATGGAACAGAAACCTCAAATTCATTTCTATTCAGATGTAGTGCTCTAAATTGGTAGGCAAAATCAGATCATACTAATATACTATCAGGAATACCATTGACTAATAACTAATGACAAACAAGAACAAACTATCCTCGGTCCGCATACTTCCATCTGTTTTCCAACTTCTCTGTAAACTGCAAGCCAGCTACTCAGGTTTCACTTCTTTGCAGGTCAACACACTATTAACATTGGAAAGCCACTAAATTTTTATTCAACCACCACAATTTATTCTTCGCTCATAGCGGTAGAGGAAGGATCTGAACCCATTCCTGGCATATTTCCAAAGGACTTGTTTGTCTCCAGGGATGCAAGTTCTGAAATTTGGTTCTTGCGTTCATACACGGATTCGCTGTTCTCAACTATAGGTTCCTTGTTTGGTTGCAGCAATGAAGCATTGCTGGGTGGCTCCTGGTTTACAGTTCTAGCTTCCTCATTACATTGCATTATAGCAGAGTTACTTGGTGGTTCCTCCTTCATGCTCGTAGCTTCCCCATTAGGTTGCACCGTTGAAGACTCGCTCAGCCACTCCGGTTCTACTCTTGTAGCTTCCCTGTTGGGTTGTGGCATTGCAGTGTTACTGAGTTGATCCTGCGTTACACTTCTAGCTTCCTCATTAGGTTGCACAGTTGCAGTATCTCTGGGTGGCTCCAGTTCTACTCTACTAGCTTCCTTGTCAGATTGCAGCATTGCAGTGCCACTGCGTGGCTCCTGCTTTACACTTCTAGCTTGCTCGTTAGGTTGCACCATTGCAGTATCTCTAGGTGGCTCCTGTTCTAGTCTTCTAGCTTCCTCATCAGGTTGCAGCATTATACTGCCGCTGGATGGCTCTTGTGTTATTGTCGTTGGCTGCATTGGGTCATCAGAATCATGAACATCTCCAGCCACTCTAGCTTCATCCTTTTCCACATCAACTGCTTGGCCATTCTTCTTCATGAATTTCCTCTTGTTCCATTTCTTCTTGAAACCACCTTTCTTAACTTTAAGTAGTTTTGCGGTTTCAATTGGCTTTTTCTCTGTCTCCTTACCTTGCCTTTTGAAAGGAACTACAATATATTTTGTGGCACCATTTGCACAACCCTCTGATTGACCTGCACCAAATAATGCCCACACATGATCCAATGTCCAATCCAATACCCAAAAGGAGGAAAGCAATATAAGTTTAACAGTGAATACCCTGGATTGGATAATAAGAAAAATACTATCAAAAAAGAAGAAAAATACCTTGGATTGCAAGAAGAGCAGTCCGGGCAGCTTTTATCTCTGCCTCTTTCTTTGTCCTGGCTGCAGCACCAATGTATTGTATTCCACCAATCTCTACAGTGCATATGAAAGGGGCTATGCCTGAAGCTTGTTTGGTGCAAATATAAGATGGAATGGCGTAATTCATCTTCTGAGCATACTCCTGAAGAAGATTCTTGCACAGGCCAGTTTCTTGCTGGAAAGCATAGTAAGTTGTGTAAAAAAAAACACAGCAATCCAGGAAAGATACTAGAATGCTATGCTAATTAAGTCATCCTAATTTGTAAGAACTAAAGAATATTCGAATTCTCTAAAATATGGTTGGACATGATAACAAAAGTACAAAACTTCACACTTGTACTGTGAGGTATGCATCACCCATGGTTCACAGCTTGGGCAGCACGGGTATGCAAGCATCTTCATTACTAATTCACTACTACATTCAGAGAAGAACTTAGTAGAATTAGGAGATTAAATAAATACAAACAAATAATGATAGTAAACAACAATAATTCCGAACTTGGCGAAAAGTCACGAAACCAAAAACAAGCTTTCCTAAGCATCTTTATATACTACAGTCAAAATAGCACAAATAACTAGGTTCACAACAGCATACCAGGATTATGAAGCAGAGTTCTCATATTTACACTTAGAAATAAAGTGCACAGAAAACACATTTCATGGGGCTCAACTTATGTAATTTAAGGAAGCATTTAAAAATGCTCTAGGCACCACATAATTTAGATGGTTAGCCCCACCCACAAGCACTAAGGAGAAAGATGTAGAGCATCACACATTCACGTACTCGCTTTTATAGAAACAGAGGGCTCACACCCCAATTCCACGTACCCGCTTCTATATGCACATAACCTTTTTGGTAACCATATCCACAGAAGCACAAGCAGACTGATCAAGGAAAGACTTAAAAAAGAGTAACTTACAACTGCTGGGATGCTCGCATTGGTTGGGATGGACTTGACAATTTCCATAAGCGCAACTTCAGCAGCTGACTGTTCTGCAGCCTTTCGGTTGAAAAATCCGGGCAGCGAATCATGCTTGGTGTCGTTAATTACCACTGTGGACTTGAAGATGGGCTCATGGGAAGGCCCCTCCTTGATGGTATGATATTCGGGAGTTGGGAGACCAGCTTTCTGCGCGTACTCTTGCAGCCGGCTCTTGAAGACATAACAATTCTCAACCCCTGGGCCAAATCAAGCGCAGCATAACTCAGAAAACGACATCGTTGCAATGTTGGAGACATCAATTAGAAATTTATTTTGGGAGGATCTCTGCTAACATCCTACTGTAACAAGTTTTGGGAACAAATGTAGTAGTATTAATGTTGGGTGCTCAACGAGCAGCTAATGGCGAGTCGTATTTCGATACGATTCTTTAAGCTACGATCCGGAAGTAGCAAAAGCAGATATCCTGAGCTAGGAACTAGCAAAAGCTACTCGAAGAACTAGTCGAGGATCCAACCTGCGCAAGAAATAGCAAGAAGTCTCGTAAGAGGGGGGAAAGAGAGGAAGAGTCTTGGGCAAACTTACTGATTCCGCCGGCGGCCGCGTTGGGCGCAGGCGATGTGTTCGCGGCCTCGGGGGCAGTCGGCGGCCGGGCCATACCGCCACCGTCCATGCCCACGCCCACACACCCAGCGAGCGCCGCCTTGGAGAACCAGGGAGAGAGAGAGAGGAGGGCTTTGTGGGGCAGGCTCGGCGCTTCCCTTCCCTAGTTCCCTTGTTGTACCGTGATGGAAAATAATAGTGTGGTTCTGAGTGGATGACAAATGGGGCCCACCCGATAACGGGACCCGCTTGCTAGTGTGTCATTCTGGTCATAAGGAACACGCACTGGGTTTCTCGTGATCGAACAGAGCTCGCGCTAGAGGTGTGCGCGTCGTCGGCCGTACGGCCGGCCGGCCTGTCACGGCTCATCGTGCTTCGGTCGGACCATGCTTGGGACCCGTGACGCCCATCGTGCGTGCCGCCAGGTCGCGTTGCGGCGGCCGGCCGGCCGGCGAGCCGAGCACGCCCATTTGCGCCGTGCTCGCTTCGTGCCGTCTTCGCCAACCCTACCATTTATACTATTGCGACGAGAAGAAAGGATCCGAGACGAACGGAGTTGATTGTACAAAAAATACGCCTTATAAATTACCAATAGTATTGTCGCAAAATAGAAATATGTTATCAGTAGTATTGTTAAAAAAAAATTGTCACAAGTTACTACTCACGACATCATTTGATCTTTTTTTCGAAGGATCATATCATTCGAATTTTGATACGTAAGGAAACGAAATACTAAATTATGATGAGCTGGACTCGCCTCCCTCCCTCCCTCCCCGTCGCCCGCTGGCCTCCCCGCTCCCCTCCCTCGCTTTCACGACCGACTCACCTCCCCACCCTCCCTACCGGACGCCGACCTCCCCACTCCCCTCCCTCGCCCACGTGCCTGACTCGCCTCCCCTCCCTCCCTGCCTGCTGTCGGCCTCCCTCCCTCTCCGCGCGCGCCCAACTCGCCCCCTGTGACCCTCCTCCCTCTCCTCCGCGCGACCCTCATCCCCCCGCGACCCTCCTTCTCCCTCCCTGGTGGCCACGTGTACGAGGTATACTGAAAATCCATAACATGGTTGTAGCTACTCAAAAAATATCAATACGAGGAAAAAAATCTCGTGCCATGAATGGAGTACAAATTGAAGTATAACCCTCATATCGAGCAAAGGCAACAAAACAACGTTGTAGTATTCACGCAGAAACAAACTCCATACTGCACTTTAAACATTCATCTCAAACTGACATTGGAGCAAAACCTTCACTAGAAAAACTCCGAAGAGTATAATGCTACTACCAAGGTGTCATTGAATCCAAATTCAGTTGTTTCCTCAACTGACATTAATTTTTTTAATATCCAAAGCCGGCGATGAAACGTCGAAGAAAACCAACGATGAAATGTTGAGGAAATTGCCGATGATAAATCCTGCCTGGATTGCAATAAATGAAATCCGCCAAGAATATGGATAAAAGCATTAATTGCAATGAATGAAATCCACCAATAATAAGCATAAAATAATAAACATGAAATGTGTATGAAATATCGCCAAATAATCAGAATTGCAATAAAATCTCACTTTTATTGTCACTGCAACAGTCGCCGAGATATAAAACAATTCTTTCCTCATGTCCACTAATACACTTTCGGATGCACATACCAAATTCCGCCGAAAATCAGAAACTGAAGCAACTGATCTGAAACCGGAGCTGTTAGTTCTGTGGAAACCGGAGCTAATAGACTCGAGAGCTGGAGCACTCAAATCTGGAGCCGGAGCCGAGACTTTTGACTGGAGCCGACGGACTAAAGTGCTGGAGCTGAAGCTGGACTCAAAGAAAAAGTATCAAAATCCTTTATGGGATCTATTTGGAGTCGAAAGCAGGAAGTGTTGTCCTGGCAATCACGTGGCTGACTTGGTTCTGAATCTTCTTCACGTGGCTTGGGCCTCAGAGTTCACACGAGCAAGCAACCAAGTTTCTTCCAGAGAGCAAAAAGCAAAAGTCCAGCACTTCATCGGCGAGGTGGACGGGAAGATGTTGAGTGCAAGACTTCACGAGCGCACGCGGGTGCCGTTGGCGGGGCAAGCAGCCACACAAGGAGGTCGGTGGTCAAAGCGTAGGCAGCGACCAAAAATCGGCAGCGGTGGCCGGAGCGAAGCTGCGATGCGCGGGCTGGTGTGCGTCGGACCAGCCGGAAGACGAAGCAGCTCGGTCAGAGGCCGACGGGAGGCGGCACGGCGGCTCGGGGCCCGACGCGGCTCTCTAGCGGTTCGCAGCACGGCGGCGACTTGCGGCGGCGGCGGTGGCTCGAGGCCCGGCGCGGCTCGCAGCAGCAGCCGGCCGGCGTGGTCGGTCGGCGTGCCCTCCCACACCTGCTGCGACCTCTCCCACACCCCTGCTGTGCTCGGTCGGCGTGCCCACCGCGGGTCGTCGTGCCCGCCACGGGCCCGCGGCGATGCCCGTGTCCGGCGCCGCGGCGCGTTCGGTGTGCCCGTGCCTAGCGTGCCGCCTCCGTCGGCGGCGCGACGCACGCCCAGACGACCGTCTTGGGCCATGCCGCCTACGTGCTCAGATCCTCGCGCGACGGCCCGACGAACGATGTGGATCGCCGGCACGGCCACCGTCCGGCCGTCTTCGGATCGGGCTATGCGGCCGTGCCTCGGGCCGGCCTTCCCACAAAGGCACGACCCAAGTGCCCACCTCTAGCTTGCGCAATCGAGATTCGAGAGGACGCGGATGGCAGGACTGTACACGACACGTTACAGCCGTGCAATCGTCCTCAAATTTACGCTGCCTCTGTAAAGTTTATATTTTCTCTCGACATATGCTGCAATGCAATCCGATGGTTTCTTTTATCTCCACGCCCTCCGTACAATGTTACCCCGGCGAGAGTATTCAGGCCGTCTTTAGCGGTTTAGTCAGTTTTAACTTCTAAAAAATCAGTAAGTCCTCTTAAACAGCTTAGTTTTTAAGTGATTTTTAACATAAGTTTGAAGCCATATATAACTAGTAAAAGCCAAAAGTTGGAAACTAAGCTGAACCTGTTTTTGCAGCTTTTTACTGAGGGAAATTAGCTATTTGTGAAACAGTCTCTTATAAAAAAAACTCCAACCGCTTTTCAGCTCATAAAGGTAAAAAGCAGCTTTTCAGAAAAACTACAGCTCATCCAAACAGGCCTTCAATCTCTGCCCATGCCATTACCGTCCCTCCCTCCCTCCTAGGCTAGCTATTCCCCATCTTGCTCATAGTCTGTGTAGTTGTAAAACGTAGCCGTACACCCGCGATCAATCAATCAATTCGCCAACGCAATCACAACAACACAAGAAGGAGCACACAATATGGAGAGGAAAACTCTCTCGCTTTATTAGATTGATCTCTTGTACAAGGGGATGCCCAATTATAAAGAAAACATCAAGAGATGAGTTTGGATTCATCCACACATAAGAGATAGAGTCTAACCGAAAACAGTTACAAATCTCTTATTTCATAACACTCCTTGGAAGAATACCACGCAATGCACGACTCATCAAACACTCCACTCAAAAACCCAGTGGGAAAAAGGAGATGGAGAAAAGAGTACATTGCACTCGCACTTTATGTTGCACTAGTTGTCTCGTTAAAAACCTTCATGTGAGAAACTTGAGGAAAACTCACTAAGGAAAAAAAAGAGTACAACTTATAATCTTCTGGATTTATATTAGGATCTTCAGGATCATAATAAGGGTCATGGTTCAAAGATTTACACCCCCTGAATTTTGCAAATCTCTAAGCCGTCTCATTCCAATGCCATTGACACATCTTTGGAATGTAGATTTTGGTAAGGACTTAGTGAATAAATCTACAAGATTTTCACATGACTTAGTTTGCAAAATCTTTTCCTCACTGTTCTTCTAGAGTTTGTGAGGATAGAAAAATTTAGAAGCAATATGCTTTGTGATATTGCTTTTCACATAACCCATTTGCATTTGTGCAACACAAACAGTATTATCTTCATAGATAATTGTGGGGGTATCGACGATGTTAAGATCACATGACTTTTGGATATGGTTAATCACACGTCGTAGTCAAACACATTCACATGAGGCCTCATATAAAGCTATAATCTCTGAGTGATTGGTAGAAGTAGCTACCAAGGTTTGCTTACAAGACCGTCAAGAAACGGCTGTACCATCGCAGAGAAACACAAAACCAGTTTTAGATTTAATATTGTGGGGATCAGACAGATAGCCAGCATTCGTATATCCCACCATGGTTAAGTCTTGATTCTTCTGGAAAAACAATCCAAGATCTTGAGTACATAGGAGGTATCTGAGTAAAGTCTTGACACTGGCTCAATGTCTTCTGGTTGGGGCTGCACTGTGTCTTGCTAGCAAATTCACTGCGAATACAATATCAAGCCTTGTGTAATTCACAAGATACAAAAGCGTTCCAATGGTACTTAAGTATGGTACTTCAGGTTCTAAGACTTCCTCATTTTTCGTCCTTGGTCTGAAAGGGTCTTTATCCACTTCAAGTGATCTTACGACCATGGGGTTTTTTAAGAATGAGATTTATCCATATTAAATATTTCTAATACCTTCTTGGTATAGGAAGACTGGTGTACAAAAATTCCTTCTGGGAAATGTTCTAGCTACAGGCCTAAGCAAAATTTGGTTCTACCCAAATCATTCATCTCAAACTCCGTCGTGAGGTAAGCACTTGCTTCCTTTATCTCTTCTGTGGTTCTGATTATATTCAGATTATCGACATATACTGAGATGATACAGAATCCATTATGGGATTTCTTTATGAACACACAGGGGCAATATTCCTTCTTCAGGAGGAACTCACTAAGTCGGTTATACCACATTCTCTCCGACTGTTTTAATCTGTATAGCGATCTCTTCAGTTTGACGCTATACATGTTGCGATTATATTTGAATTTATCAATATGATTATGAATATTGTATCCAAAGAATGCAACAAGATATGATAATATGAACTCGAATGCATACCTTTGATATTTCCAACTTTTCACCCAAAAGAGACTAATGAGAGTTAAGCTCAACAAAAGAGTTAGTCTTATAAAAGATTTGTCATTAATTAACAATTGAGACTAATCAATATTATGATTATCAAAAGAGTTAGTCTAAGTATTAGGTTTGTCATTAACACCAAAACCAACTTAATGGAGCTTGAACTTTCAGTTTATTGCAGGTAAATGAGGTCTTAACACTCCCTAATGATCAGTGAAGGTATTGACAAATTATTAGCTATTTAGGGGGTGTTTGGCAAAGCTCCAGCTCCACTAAAATCCTTGGAGTTGGTGGAGCAGAGTATTTCTAGCTCCAGAAATTTATAGAGCTAGAGCTGTGGGTACATTAAGAGTATTTAGGTAGGTCATCTTTTTACATTTTAGACTAAAAGTATAAACTTAATTCACTTTATTTTAGCCTACAAGCTTTAGATCTGAGGTGGAGCTGAGATCTAAAGCTCTGTCAAACAGTTCAAGTCGGATTCTTTAGTGCATGGGTCTAAGAACTAAATGCCAGTGACATTTCAATCTATTTCTCGACATTTTTTAGTTTGGTACTTTTATCCCCCTAATGCTGGGAAATTGTCATCATACAATCAATGTACCGAGCCATATACAGATCCCCTGTCATAGGCTCTAGGTATTTAACAATTGGCAGAGATTCGTAACCTACATAGATCTCCATCTTCCGTGAGGGCACATGATTATACGTTGTGGTGGTGAGATTGGCACGTATACAACGCAGCCAAATTTTTGCAGATGGAAAATACTTGCTTCTTTCCCACGCATTATCTACAAAAAGGGAACATTTTATAGTATGCAGCTGGTTTGAGTTGAATTAATACGACAGCGTGCAGCACTGTGTGGCCCCAACAGCTAATGGGTAACCTATAATTCTGCAAGAGTGGCATAGCAATAAGTTTTATTCTCTTAATTAACGACTCTGAAGGACCATTTTATGTATAGATGTGAGGTACTGAATACTATACATTAAGTCCCCAGAGCTATACAATAATCATTAAATGTTTTTGAGATAAACTCACCAACATTATCCATTCGAACAGACTTTATCCTTTCTTCTGGAAAGGAGGCTCTTAATTTAATAATTCAGGTAGAAGCATGGTTCCTAGTAGATAAGAGACATACATAGGACCATGTAGTAGAAGTATCTATCAGTACCATAAAATATCTGAAGGGGCTCGACAAAAGCTGAATAAGTCCACAAATATCACCTTGAATTCTCTTCAGGAAATTCAGTAGTTCTTCACCAACTTTTAGATAAGATGGTCTAATTATGAGCTTTCCTTTAGCACAAGTAGGGCATAAGAAGTCTTCAAGTCTACGGAAGTCAGTAGTTTTTATGCTATGACCAGCAGAATTATTAATGGTTTTCCTCATCTTGTTAAACCCAGGATGACCCAGTCGATCATGCCAGATCATAAATAATTCTGGGGTTTTAAGCATTGTTTTTTTTGTAGCACAAACTTCAGGTTTTATATATGTATAGTATAACCTGGAGGAGAAGGAAGGAACTTTTTAACCACATATATATTACACCCGTTAAACTTAGTCATGAGTAGGTATTCTGTACCAACCTCATTTTCTGTTTTCATATGGAAACCATTCAAGCGAATATCTTAACAACCTAGTAGGGTACGACTAGACTCAGGGTATAATAGGCTATTCTCTATTATTATACGAGTACCCAGAGCGAGGACTATGATGGCTCTTCCAGTTCCAACTATGAGAGCATCGTTTCTGACGATTGTCATAATATTTCTAGTTTTCTTAGTCAAAGACAGAAAATATTTAGTTTCCCTAAGAATTGAATTTGTGATGCAATTGTCTACAAGACAGATTTTCTCCTCCGTCATTGGATTATATTATAAGTATGATTTAACAATCAAGCAATTGTTACAGTAAGAACATATTGTAAAATATAGAACAAACATAGCACACTAAATTAATCAATTATTCTAGGAAATAACAATTTATTTAAATGATAATCGCCCAATAAGAGCGTAGATCAATGTTCATTTAGGAACTAAGACTAAATTGATAGGGAAGACTCTTAAGGAGACTCATTAGAAAAATGTGACATCAACTAAAAAAGTGAAGGAATATTTATAAGACTAATTCATATCTCCATATGAGTTGTGGGTGTCCTTCTAGGACTCCTTTAGCTCAGTAGGATCATAAACCATATCATCACACTTCACAGCATTTATGTCAACAACAACAGGTTGAATGGTGAAGTGTGTCTCAGCCTTATTTCCTTGATTCTTCTGGAATATCTCAGTGGATTGCGGGTAAAGTTCCTCCAAATTCTTTGGGGTGCGGCAGGCGCGTGACCAATGGCCAATGCATCCACACCTAAAGCATGGTTGTGAAGGGTCTGCAGCCTTATTGGCTAGGTCTTGCTTCTAGAAGCTACCTGATCCCTTTTCTTTCACTTTTCACTGGGGTTTACCTCTTCCCTTCTGATTTTTTGTCATTCTTCCATTTATCCCCTCTATGTCTTTGGCCTTTTTCGCGGCCTTGGCTATTGTTAGCCTGCTGAGAGTTTGCATATGCTTCAGGCATTGCATGGCTTCCATTAGGAAGGACATGATGATTCTTCATCAAGAGTTCATTGTGTTTTTCTGCTTCTAGCAGAATGCATATAAGCTCATAGTCAGTATTCTCATATTGGGGTGGAAGGTGTATAATATCTTATTGATCATTTCAGTATCAATAACTTTCTAGTTACAGAATGTTAGTTTGGCGACAAACTTGTGCATGACAGAGTTGTAGGATGCCACAGACTTGAAATCCTGGAAGCGCAGGAGGGTCCATTCACATTGTGCTTCTGGCAACAGGACGGATATTTGTTGGTTATATCGTTCCTTCAGGGAATTTCATAGTGCCAGCGGGTCTTCCTCCCTCAAATATTAGGCCTTCAGGTCTGTATGGAGATGTTGCCTCAGGCAGTGTAAAGCCGCACACTTAGCATGTTGGCCAAGGGCGACGACATTGGCTTCGGGCGTAATGGCTGAGCGGCGCGATGGGCGCGACGGCTGAGCTGCTGCCAATGCCATGATCGAAGGCGCAACAAGCGCGAGAGCCAAGCTGTTGCCGGCGTAATGACCGAACGGCGCAGCGGGCACAGACAACTACAGGTCGCAGATCGTGGGCCGCCTAGCGTGGCTGTCGGCGTATGGGAGGGCGCAAGCGCGGGGTTCTAATTTCATTTCGTCGAAAACCGCTAACGTGGGTTTTCGCGAAACCTTCGAAATCGCGAAAAACCTAACGGTTTGCAAATTCAAAAAATTCGAATTTTTGTTAAATCTATTCGCGAAAACCGCGGTTTTTAACAAAAAAAACCGCTTGGTTTTCGCGGTTTACCGCAGTTTTTCGTGAAAAACCAGCCGACCAATTGAACATTCTTGGAAAAACAGTTTTTGAGCGATTTTTTTGCGAAACCCGCGGTTTTAAACGGTTTTCGAGCAGTTTTCATCGCATTTTTTTCCAAATTTTTTGATTTTTTTAAAAATTCCACCGGTAAACCGCTCGGTTTTTGTTTTCGAACAGGAGCGGTACAGTCGAAAACCGCGAAAACCGAGCGGTTTACCACGGTTTTGTTAACCCTGGCAGGCGCGACTGGTGCCTGAGAGGGCGCATGGGCGCAGGCACGTCCGACGATCATGAAGCGCGCAGCCGAGAGCCGATAGTGCGTCGACTGGTCCATTTGGCCGAGCGAGATCCCTTTTTTTGTTTTGGGAACGGCGCTAATCTTAAGATGAACAAACATCTAGAACCCTAATTTCCAATTTAGATTAAACGAGGAATCACGGTAACTAGGGTAATTAATCTATAGGATTAAGAAGAAGCAGTTCATGTGCGATTAACTTACTTATCTCAAACTTACTGTCGACGATCGGGACCGCCGACCGCAAAGAAAGAGGGGGAAGGATCGTACGGAGGGCGAGGCCCAGAGCTTCGCTCGTCCGGATGGCACCCTTGGCGGGCACACTAAGCAGGGGAACCTGTGCAACCAAACAGGGGACACAAGGTTTATACTGGTTCGGGCCGAACCCCTACTCCAGTTCGTGTGGTGGTGTTGTATTGCCTTTTTTGTAGATGGCTGTACAAAGTTTACAAACGAGAGTTATTGGATCCTTGCTCAAGAGTGCTCATGGCTTAACTAGGAGAATTCCCCCCTCTTCCCCGGGGTTCCTGCCTCCCTTTATATGGTAGGAAGGCGACACGAAATGACAGGATGTCGCCTAGAGGGGGTGAATAGGCGAATTAAAAACTTTGTAACTAAATGCGTGGAATAAAAATTTGCGGCTAAATAAAATCTCCGAGGGTCTAAGTCCGAGTGTCCGGATTTTTATCTGGATACTCGAAATATCCGGATCGTCGGGTTCGAGTCCGGATACTCGGATTGATCCGAGGACTCGGCCGAGTGTGTCGGGACTTATCTCCGGATACTCGAAATGTCCGGACTATCCGGTTTGAAGTCCGGATACTCGGATTTAAGACCTCGAAATGAGATTTTAAATCCCGCAATTTTTCAACAATCTACTTGAATACAAAAGATCTAAAAGCTATCAGTGCACTGGGAAATTGTAGATCCGGAGCCAAACACAACAAAAGAGTAGATCGGGCAATTTCAAGATTCAAAATCAAATACTAAAGCATGAGTAAGAAGCAAACTTGGAGACGATGATTTTTCACCAAGTTCGGATCCTTGAGGATCCTACGTTTAGTTGAGGCGGCTCGGTCACACTTGAGCCGGGGTCTCTTTCAACCCTCTTCCTCCCGGTGTTGCACAAATGCACTCGCCGGTCTTCACTCCTTTGATTCCTTCCCTTACGGAGGCGGAACCGACCTTCACAAACTTCCCACGGCCAACCACACAAAGCTCCGGTGGCTCGTAGGCAACCTCCTAGCCGTCTAGGAGTCCTCAACCTCCAAGAGTAACAAATGCTCACGAAGAACAAGCTTGGAGATGAAATCAAGTGCTCAATCAACTCAAATCTCACTCAACCTAGCACCTCACTCCTCAAACTCTCCCCAACCCTTCTCACCAAGGGGATCACTTAGATCTAAGGGTAAAGAGGTGTTTTGGGGCTCAAGAACAAGGGTATAGCACCTCTAATCGGTGGGAACACAACCACTTTGAAGTGGGAAGAAGGGGCTTTATATAGAGGTCCCCAAAAACTAGCCGTTGGAGACAGCCGCACACAACCCGGAGACTCCGGACTCAAGTCCGGATAGTCCGGACTAAATAAGAAAGGCTAACAGAGAGACCCAACCCGGAGAGTCCGGAAAAATGTTCGGATAGTCCGGAATGTCCGGATAGTCCGGACTCAACCCGGATAGTCCGAACAGCACGGAGCAGCCCGACGAAAACGAGCATAACTTTTCACTCCGGACTCCGATTTCAGTGATTTTGGACTCTATCAAAAGCTAAGAACGAGGGCTACACAACTAACAAGGTCTCACTACCCAAAACTCAAAGGATAAACACAGATATCACAAAGAATCCAAGGAAGACCTACAACCCTCACTTTTCGGCACCACCAACACCACTCTCTTTCTAAGATTCACAAGGATGGATCACTTGAGCACTTGACACATCTAAAAGTCATTCGACATCGTATCCCTCTTAATAGTACGGCAATCCTTAGACTCAAAATAAATCAAAGATAATATAAGTCTAGAAATAGTCACTTGCCGTCTTCTTTCTTGATGTCGATGCATGAAGACCTTCACCATATAATTGATGACATCTTCGCCTTGTCCAACTCGACTCGATTCACCTCATGAGACTCTCGTCCTATCAACCTTGACTTGATCATCCTCTCTAACGATCTCCACGCCAAGTCGCTCTTGACTTAGTCCTCAACTCTTGGTGACACCGCCGTCTTGTTGACCTCGGCTTAACGATCATCCTCCAAGATACCTTGTCATCATACACAGACGGGACCTAATTCTTTCCAAACTACTCATGAAAGACATTAGTCCCAAAAGCTCAATAGATATGAACAAATTGATATTTGTGAGCAATTGATTACAACAAGTGTTTCATAAAAAGAAGCACAACACAAAATGGAAACACTTGACATAAGAAATATTCTCTACTAAGTACATCATGATGAATATGTAATTGATCTATATGCACTAGAGAGATAATTGCCAATATGATGAATCAATTAAATCATGGCAAGGATCACAGTCTTTACTTAAATGAAGCACATGATAGAATGTACACGAATTGTACATGTGCAAATAATATTTGGAATAAGAGTAAATATGTGATCCAACTCTAGATTAAACTTCACCAAGAGAAGTGCATGAGAAGATACACAACTAAGACATGCATGCACCAAGTCAATCTATAGCAATCTAAGTTTAACTCTAGTTAATACATGCATACTAAAAACAAAGCACATAATGAACTCAAATGAATATATATGCACAAATAAATATGACATGAACCAATGTGCATATATATAATCAACATGCTACTTGGAGTTCACTATGCATTTGCACGAAAGGAATGCAATAACAAATATAGAATAGATACCAAAATTGCATACCTTATCTTTGCTTAACCATCCTACTTGATTTTCCTCTAAATAGATGAGGCGATACTTAACTAGGCAATAACAAGTTAGTCTCATAGCAATATAATCATATTAGAGGTTTGTCATTTGTTAAGCACTAAGTTAAGCATTTACTTAATTGCATAGATTGTCATTATGAGTGTTTGTCATTAATCACCAAAATAACATAAGTGACTAGATGCACTTTCAGCTTCGGTCCTTTGTCCTGTCGACTGGTCACCGCTCGTCCTGCCCACGCTGGGTCGGTAGTCTCGTTGGTCAGGGCGGTTAGGTATTTCACCGGGAAACGGTGTACCTGCCTTCTGCGATCCTGACGAGTGTTGACGTTGCTGTTCATGATGTTGGTGCTGCCTCGGGAGGGCGTGTCTTCATCTTGTCGTGACCGGTCGATGGATGGAAGCATGACTTCAGACCATTAAACCATCTTGGGAGATGGCCACCGCTCTCGTATAGTCACTTGATTGACCCATCCGTGGGGCACGTGGGTCGTTGGTGGTGGAGGCTTTGACACGTGGCCGCCGCGCGTGGTCGTTGGTAGTGGAGGCTTTGACACGCGGCCCTTGGAGGGTTGCCTTGGCTCGATCGGTCGGGGATCCCGACCGCCGCGGAGGTCGGGAGCTCGGCTTGGTGAGTCGGGGACCCGTCCGCGGAGGTCGGGAGCCCGACCCGCCAGGTCGGGGAAGAGCTCGGAGAGGTCTGCCAGGTCGGGGAAGAGTGTCCCCGGTGGCCTCTTGGGACCTTTGGTCGGATCCCGATCGTAACGATTCGCTCGGTGCCGGGCGGTAGACCGAGACGTCTCGCACTGGCTTAGGAGCATCCCGGGCACGAGGGGAACGGACACGTGTCAGGGGGACGCGCGCCAGGCTGTCCGATCCCCGACACTTACGTACAGCTTGTCGTAGATTAAATCACGTGATGCCAGTAGAATTCGATGCAGTGTAGATTGATGCATGTAGATGATCATAATCGACCTTGGTAGAGCTTCGTGCTGATAACATGTTGTAAAACGACGTTGTCTGCCCCGATCAAACACGATGCACCAAAGAACAGGAAACACAAATAGGGATCACACACAACATAGGGGGGTGAAATTCTGTTCTCTCTCTTCATTAGATTGATTCTCTAGTACATAGGGGGTGCCATATTTATAGTAGAAAGTAGTAAGAGATATATTTAGATTCATCCATATAGAGATATAATCTAACCATATTTAGATAACTAGGACTCGGAATCCATCTATATCTCATCAGGAACCACCCGTGATAAGACCCAAGTAGAAGCTGACAGAAGTTGAAGCCGATCATGGATTTATAATCCTGCCTGCATGCATTCCCGCGCAATCCTTATCACCGCCAGTTCTGGAATAGAACCAGCATTGAAAATGCTGATATCACTGCCGGGTAGTAACCGAACCGGCAGTGATATCTTGTTATCACTGCATGTTCTATTCACGAAACGGCAGTGATATGTGCTCCTACCGACCGGACTTTTAAACCAGCAGTAATATGTTTATCACTATCGGTTCTAACCCAACCTACAGTGATATACCGGCAAAGATAGCCGTATGCATGCATCTGGGGTGCCACGGTCGCAGCGGCCTTCCCCCATCCTCTCCACGTTTGCGTGCCATCCTTCAAGAACTGACAAGAACGATGATCAGAACACATAGGCCGACGAGGGGTTGCCCGGTTGGTGACCAAGCACGGCAGGACTGACGTGGGCGCAACGGAGGTTTATGTGCAGTTGATTATGGCGATCTCACTAGCCTCTACTGGCCAACTACTAGCAGCAACACATAGTAGGCTGGGCCGGGGGGTCATACCGATGGCCATGTTGAAGCCGCTCTAGAGCTCGCGGCGCTCCTGGCTGAGGGCGCAGGGCTCGCAGCACCAGTGAACGCCGACTGCGCCCGCAGCTAGAGCGGTAGCAGCGGAAGTAGAGGCAGCTCATCCCCGTCACGATGGCCAGCGACAGTACAGTTGAAATACAAGACTTTCCAAAACCGTTGGCTTGTCATATTGTGTAAGGCAAAAAAACATCCTGATGCAACCGATAATAAGAACAAATCAGTTAGTTTGTTTTCTTAGTTAAATATTTTAGTTTTAGTTGTTAGGTTGGTTAGTAACAATAGAAAAAGAGATAGAAAAAAGACATAAGCTATGGTGATGTCAAAAAAATATATGACGTAGAAAAAATATATGTGTGTGCTATTGTGTTCTTCCTCATATCCATGTGCGTGTTTTCATGATGCAGGAATAAAATCAACAATTGGTGTTAGAGCGAGGTTCTATCTTTGATGCTCATAATCCAATACTAAAAACAACAGGTACCATGTCCCGCTCGCAAAGCACGCTGAATTTGTGCATCCATCAGACCAAATTCAATTAGCCAGGGCACACCGGAATCAATCGATTAACCGGAGGATTGATCGGTAAGTAGAGCTAATAAAAAAAGCTTATTAGGACTTGAATCAAAATTTCTCCGATCATAGTAGTTAATAGGTTCAAAATTAAAACGATTTAATTTCGAGTGAAAAAAGTTAACGAGGCTCGGCTCGACAGTAGCTCATTAGCTCGAATTTGAAATAATCGCTTAAATAGTAAATAAAGCAATTTTACGTTGAACTACGTAACTTTGAATAGCTCGTTAAGCTCGTATGTCAACTTTGAATAGCTCGTTAAGCTCGACGGCGAGCACCGTCGGTAAGCTCGTTGTTTAGATTAGCTTACATGTGGCTCCCTGGTCGACGATCTCAGAGATCCTCTCCTCGCGAAGGTGACGCACGGGCAGGAGAACAGCAGGCAGCCTCTGCAGCAGCGCGCATTAGGCCAGTCCAAACGAGGCGTTCGCCTGCACGCCGAAGGCCATGGGGACGATGCCGGGGGCTGGCTGGCTGCAAGTTCTCTTCCTTTGGTTGCAGTAACAACTCGCGGGCTGTGTGTGAGTGGCCGGCCGTGTATGGGTGGTGGGGTGCGTATTTAACGACGGAATCGGGTTAATTGGCCGTCGGTGAGCGCCAAGCCGCCAACCAACCAACAACACCAGTTAAATCCACCAGAACCAATAGCGCCGGGGTGGAGCGGGGACTTCACGCCTTGTGAGCGGGCTGGAGCCAGGAGAGCTCGTCGTGCAGCGCACCTCCTGCGATAATGCTTGGAGCTTCTCCTCGTCGGGATCGCCGATGGTGACTGACCGTGCGTCTTGCTGAGCCTGCAATGGGCGGCAACGGAGTAGTCAGTAGTTACCCTCCTCTCAAGTGAAGTTGGCCGTCCAAATGGTGTGCGGCGGCAAGGCCTCTCGCGTGGTGGTTAGTGAGCAGGGCCCGGAGGCAAGGCAGGTAACTGGTGGCTCGCCGTGAGCTCACGGGAAGGTGGAATCTTGGCCACAGATTTGAGGGGAGAGAGAAATAGAGGAAGAGAAGGGACGGGGAAGAAGACGAAGTGCATCCGAAGACTTGTGCTATTTTGGTGGCATCCAAGTGTCATCCACGTCACTGAATTTGGCACCTCAGATCCACGTCAGCAAAACAGGTCACGTGGACGACATGTCATCACAAAACAGTACTGGAATAGGTCAAGTGTTATGTTTTAAAGGTTCTGATAGGTCAGGGTTGAATTTTAGACGATTTCCGAGCTCAAGGTTGGAAAAAATGAGTTCATGTTTTAAAAGTAGGTTTTTTCATGTAAGAATTGCCTCAAGCTGTACCCATTGCAACTGTCAACAGATGATATTGATTACATTTGCTCCAATTCAGTGCTCAGAGTCTTGTCATACAAGCGAAAAAGAGCATACAACTACAAGGGCAATACCATTCTCCTCGCAGGTCACAAGGCAAACTTCAAGCACCACCATTATGGATTGCACGAGATTTTCCGATGCTTCTTCCGTTCCATGCAATGAAATCTTAAATACAGCTTTATTTCAGAAGCCTAAAATCCCAGCCCACCTTAATGAATAGGCCGGAATATTAAACTAAAATTCTGATTTATCCACATGGGCAGGTCAAGATTATAGATTTTCCAAATGGCCCTAGGCTAGGATGTCATCCCAGCTCATACAAGAATTACCGGTTCCTTTATTGCTCCAAAACATCACCAGCTTTCAGGGAGACAGACGCCTCCGAAATTTGAAGAATAGTTCAGCACAGCCGAGCACCAACAGTTTGTTTGGCTTTCAAGCTCATGCTGCATAATTCACATCACCCTCCAAAACAAACCATGTAGAATCTCCAATGGTAGTTAATCACTCAGAGATACACAGCACTCCTTCCATTCACCTCCCGAGATCACTTCATGAAAATATTTACAGACCACAACTCTTTTAGCCCTGAACAGCTCATGATTCTACCTCAAAATCTTGTGTACATAAAGGAGACAAGCTGCTCTTTTTTACTTAACATTTATGAGATGCCAGATACACCCAAGGACAACATGCTTGCACTCATTACATCTGAGATAACAGAGAGTTAACAACTGTACAAATGCAACTCACATATACAAATGGACTATGAAGCCCTACTGTGACGCATTGGATGACCGTCCAATGCTTACAATGAAGACTTGGAGGGCATCGATTCATGCAAGTCCATAGTAACCCATCTAATGCTATATTAGCTGGACAAATGCATCTATCTGTTGAAAGAACATCTGTGAGGAGACATGTGCATGCATTCTCCCTGCGCCCATATAAACAAGCAATTGCCCAGGCAGGCCCCACCAACCAAACCTGATGTATGATATGAAGCGTCTGCAAACCTTTTTACACTTGGGAAAGGAAGGAAACTGACTGACTAAGGAGAACAACAATCCAAATGGGGACGGCTATTTACATTTTTGTTAACCTAGGTATGATTATTTGGGAAGCCTCCGAGTTCAGTGACAGGACCAGAACAGGGTTTCGCTTTCTCAATCTTCTGCAAGGGAGGCTAATGATCTTGTTTTGTATCTTACAAGTTGCACACGCAGGTCAGATATGTAGACGCACAATAAGCAATATGCACCGAAAGATGCGGCACTACCACCACCATCATGTCAGCATGTCGCCAACCAGACTTCATATCATCTTGTATCTTGTAGCTGGACCATGGTGCAGATCCATCAGTTGGCCAAACGCAAGGCCTACTGATTGCATCATCACTGCATGTCACAAGATGTAAACCTCATCTTACTTGATAGTTGTCCTCGGCATAGATAGAGACGAGAGCATTATCACCAGCACCGGCGGCCAGTAGTGATTTGTATGGATGGAAAGAAAGGCAATTCACACTGCCTATTCTTTGACCCATAAAAGATGGCTGGTAGCGAATGATTGTTAATTGTTCTCCTTCAAGACTGAACACTTTAATCATCTGCTTGGCTGAGCCGCTTGCAATGACTGGGGCATGCCGATGAACAGCTAACGCCGTTAATGAACCCCTGTGAGCTTCGATAGTGAGGTAGGGTTCAGCTGCCCTTCTAACATCAAGAAATTGAATGTCTCCAGCCTGAGATGCGCTTACAATCTGTGATCACATAGATCACAAAAGAAGGTTTTGTAAAGCTCAAACAAATTCGTATTTTTTTTAAAAAAAATACTAGCTTAAACAATTAAAAATATAGGGCATAAAGCACATAGCAATTCAACGAAGTGGAAGGATTTACCTTGTATGGATCAAACCCAGGCTGAAATCCTATACCTACAACCTTTTCAGTTCTTGGAGCATGTGGTCTTGCCATATAAACTGGCCTACAGCATTGAAAAATGGACATTCAGAGGAAGAAAGATATTTTGAAAAGAAAAAAAAAGGCAACAGGAAACTGAATCTGCCACATGGAAGATATGGATGATATTTCACCAAGCGACATGAAGGCCAAAGGATGGAGACGATTTTCTACTTACCTATCAGGAGTACGAACATCAAATATCCTGACAGATGCGTCGATAAAACCGGCAGCAAACTGACCACATCGAACCTGAGATGCAGACTGAAACAGAAACAACAAGCAAAGGTCATGCACGCGAACACAAGATGCAAACCTGATTAACACAAAACTTGGTGCAATAGCTAGAATCGTATAAACAAAGCAATCAAACAGCTCATCTGACCACTATGGAACGAAAATGCAATATATTCTTAAGAAACAAACCTCCAAAATGCTATTTTGTTAAATACATTCTCTACATCATGAAGAAAAGGACAATAACAAGACCAGTTGGCAAAACCAACTGAAATGCACTGCTTGCTTTTTGGCTGAGTAAAAATTTTGGAATATGACACAACAGGAGCAAATCCTTTGGCAAATCTTTTACTTACATCTAGCTCACATTGCTCAATCTACTAAAACAAGTTACCAGTTGTTCCTACAGAAAGCAACACCCAAACCTAAGCCATTTAAATTGCACACTCGTGCTAAGTGGATGCATATGCACCATCAAATTTCTTCAAGAAGGAATATTATGATTCCGTTTTCTTTCTATAGCAATGCATATATCTCAATTCCTTTCTACCACATGTTTAGTTCTGAGTTTTGACTCAATTGAACCAGTGAATATGAAACTTGGATTTCATGCAACCTACAGACTAGCAGTGAAACAACAATATATGTTGGTTGTTGCTGATTAATATGAAGCGGGAAGATCAGCAAGTATAAAGCAAGAACTGCAAAACAGAAAATAGAACACAGAAACACAGATAATAGACAAGTGCGTACAAAATAGCCAAGTTAAAGAACAAAGATAAGTTCCTCATATCATTATCTTGATTACTCAAATATCACATGGTAACAAAAACTCACCAGAGCTGAAGTGCCGCTATCAGCAGATGACTGAATGGTGTTGAGAAGTTGTTCCTTATCAAGATCCCAGACAAGGATGGAAGACATGTCACCAGATGCAAACTATTTTACAACAAAAGGAGTAGGTTCATGTATTAGAACAACTTTAAAAATGCAATGAAAATTACAAAACCATTGGAAAGAGACATCAGAATATCACCAGATAGCCAGATTGCTGCTGCCAGTCAATCACAATACTGCGACCAGCAGCTCGATGACCCTGAACTGATGAGAAAGCAGTTACAAGTTTCTGTCCTCCCGTTTGAGTATAGTTACTCCATATACGGACATTCCCATCACCTGCGATGTGAAAACTAGATATCACAATGGTACACGATAAGTACAAAAAGAAAATCGTAAAAAGAAGAACCGTACTTGAGCCAATTAATAGCAAGCTCTCATGAAGCTCATTGATAAGCAAAAGTTTGGATAGCCCTCTGTCAGACAACTTATGGTTTTCAAAAGTGTTCACTGCAAGTGGATAGTGATAGTTCCACACTCTGACATGCGATACAAAGATTTAGCACAGCTGCAGTAGCACATTTGAAGCACTAGAACTTTCAATTATCAAGAGTGATTATAATAATCATTCTTTACCTTATTTGCTCATTTTCGTCAGCTGCAACAACGATTGGAGAAAAAGGCAACAATAAAGCTGCTTTTGTACCCAACTCAAACTTTGTATCCCAACTAGCAATTTGGCTGGTCATCTTGCATGCTGCTATTCCCACCAACCAAAAAAAAGGAAAAGGGGAAACATCACAAAAGACAGACAAATAAGTAGAGAATAACAACAGAAATACTTTAATGCAGAATAATGATGTCTATCAACGTACAGGAACGCTGGCATTTAGCAATGCAATCCAGTGCAATTATTTCTCTCTCTTCTCTTCTAGCACTTACTTCCTCATTATCATCAGAACTGGTTAGAAGCGGCCTAGAAAAGTGACCACAACTCCAGTTGTAAATTGTTGATTGGGGAAGTATATTAAGCTCACTGTTATTGGGAGTTGCAGAAGAGCTTAAAAGCGGATCAGCTAAGCCATCAGGTGAATTCAAAAGATGTGGCCTGAATTCCATAGAACACACTCGGCGCAACCCTGTAAGGTAATCGTGCTGAGGGGGGCTAACAGGAGGAGTCCTAAATGCCATCGAGAAATTTCCTACAAAATATTGAAAGTGATCAATCAAAACTTTATTTTCTCCCCACTAATAACCTAGTGCACAGAAAAGCCAAAAAAGGTGAGGTACTCGATGCACATAGCAAGGAAAGAGATTATAACCTACCAGAATTCATGTCAAACCAGGAAGAAGAACGCGCCATTCCAAAGTTCGATGGAGGAGCAGATGTCTCTCCTGGGTGTGCACCCCCACTACTAAATCTAGTATTTCTCATGACCACTTGCTCGACACCTATGAGGGACAGTGCTCTCCGACCACTACTTTCAACTCTTGGGTAAGGATCTTTAGCAACAGAGCACATTGTTGATATAAATTGGGAATAAATTCCACTGTCAATAGGCTTTGATCTGGTGTAGCTGAGACCACCATTACTTGCATTCTCTTTCAGCAATATGCCGGAATCAGAGTGTTGGGAAGAATCATCTGACTGGGGAGAACCATGCATGATGCTATTTGTCGCAATCGGGCTACTTGTAGAAATTCTTCCATCACGACCAGTGGCACTGCTATCACTGCCGACCCTTAACACAGGACCAATATGAGAAGCAAGGCCACTGCCTCCTTGTAGAATGTTGCTGGGACTGTAAACGTTGCTTGGATCACTAATATTAGCCAACGACGGTAATGACTTCAGCAGTGAATTGGTTTGAGGTTTCCAGTACTCCGCAGCAACAGATTTGAGATGTTTGTTGTGGCCCAACGCAAAGCGGGTAAGCGCTGGAAGACATCAGCTCAACTCAAAATGATTGCCACAAAGCTAAAAGGAATCTACTATGTTTGACACATTAGTAAAAGTAGTGTCTAGAAAGTACAATATATTTTTCAAATCCACGTACCTACAGCAACCTCAGATCTAACAAGAGGGCTACCATCTGACGAGACTTGCAGAAGGCTTCGAACTACATTTATTTCAGCTTTCACCTTTTCATCATCATCAGAATCGTCATTACATCCATTCGGTGATGGAGATCCAATATCCAAGAGATTTCCAAGAGCAAAAACAGCAGAAGCTCTGACCTGCATGACCAAATATTTAATGCTTATGTAGTGAAGCAGGCATAAGGAAGAATTGACACAACATAAGGGCTACCATACCTCAGGTTGAGGCTCCGACAATAAACAAATAACAATTTCTGGTGCATTTGATTGTAGACCAAGTAATTGAGCCTCAGGAAAATCTTCCCAGAGTTTGCCAAGGCATAAACAAAGCCATTGCAAAAGCAAAGGCTCTGGCTGAGCCTCATGAGGGTTCTCAGGTTGCAGATGTCGCAGGCAAACATCTATAAGACCTGCATTAATACAAGCCTCTTGACCCTTCCTATGCCCATCCACAATAACTGCTAAAACAAAAGCGGCCATTGCGCGCTGCTCCGGGTAAGCATCCAAACTGTCAAGAAACCTGATAAAATACACATGCCCTCCATCTTTCACCAAGTCAACCTGGCATGACTGTCATTTGAAAAAAAAAAGAGCAACTAAGTAAACACCTGAATCTTGAAAGACAAAAGGAACTGTGCAAGATTTCAAAGTAGAGTGCATACCTTATCAAGAGAAAGAATTTTTGTCCATATGAACACAAGAATTTGACGCAACTCCATCGCACTTGTTTGAAGCAGTTTGAGTACGTAAGGGAATATACCAACAGACAATGCCTAAAACAATGAAGTGTCAGAGTTTAAAGTCTCAATAAGAGAACAAACAGCCAGCACTTTGTACCCAAAAAAAGAATGCATGAAGAAGAGGTCAACCCCATACCAAATCAACTGCCCAAGGTCCCATGTCAAGAAATCTTCCGAGCAGAACAAGTGCTCTAAATCTGTGTGACTGACTAAGCAGGACCTGCACAAAACAAAAGATGTATCAAAAGCAAAGAAAAACAAGAAAAGAAGATAACTAAAGGGAATCCATCAAACACATTTGGGGGTGCAATTTTCCTTTCTCTAAATGGAGAGCATTCATGTTGCAATGTGTAACACAATGATATAAATAGAACCAAGATGGTACAAGTGGTTGACAAAAGGGCCCTTGGCTATCCACACAATGCCTCTTGCCACTGTTTGGAGAATCAGTTACCATCTCAAAAAATGAAAACATTACTAACCTCAAGAATAGTTGGTCTGAGAAAATGTCTTACCTGAAGAACAATGGGTAACTGTTCAGGGGGTTTCTTATCCTCAGAGCCATGATCAAGCCACACTTCAAATGCTGTCAATTGTTCCGTGAAAAATAGGCTTGGCTGGTTTGAGTAAGGAGACAAATAAAGTGATGGTACTGAGTGACAATACTCAAATAGCACAATACCAACAAAAAGTGTTTCAAAGTGCTAAATTATTCAAATAACAAAAACAAGTAACAACACCTGAAATTCTGCATTAGGATCGGCAATTAATTGAGGAAGCTTGGAAAGGCAGATCTCTGCAGCCATGTCCCATGCATCCCTAACATTCAGCGAATTAAGGAAAATACAGAAAGAAGCTAATATAGAATCAGAATGACTAGTGTGATTAATTACCACATATGGTGTTGATGAGTAGGTGGTAACAATGGGTATGAAATTGGAGAACAATTTGCTGATCGCATGATTCTCTCAGCAAGTAAGAAGTTGCGAAAGAGACTAGCGACCAAAAGATCCTGCCTGAAAAGCCTTTGGAATAGATCTGCACAGTGAAATTTCCATCATAAAAGGACTGCCCCGCTGACATTAATTTTTAACAAATGAATTTTTGTACCATGAGGAAGAACATTCCATGCAATAGTATCTGTAATAGCAGTGAAAATCCAGTTCAACTCCCCCAGAAGAGTTTTACGGTCATTTTGCCTTCCAGGAATTTGGTCAATAAGAGAGTGGTCCAGAGAACCACGGAGTAATGATCGCTTACAAAACCTGCATAGTTTAAAGATATGTCTACAAGTCAAGACAAAATGTCAGCCTGAATCAAAAAGAAAATTGTACTAGATCAGTAGCATCAAGATGCAGCAGGAGAAATGTTATGCTCTATAAACAACCACACAGACACAAGAGAGAGAGAGAGAGAGAGGACCAGTGCAACGCCATTTTGATGGGTGTGGTGAGGCAAGCTGTAAACACATCGGCAGGAAATTCTGCACTCTGTGGAAGAGTTTGATGTGCCTCGCAGGCGGCAAGGAGAATGCAGTCCTTCAATGAAGATGCAGAAGAGCTAGAACTCCAGTCTAGGCGCTAAAGTAAACACGAGGAGTTATAATGAATATTAAAAAGTCCAACAATGGAAACAAATAGAAAATGCATAAATTATGTTAATCTTTGACTTCAAGTATCAGACCAAAACACAAGAATTAGAAGGAACTATAGGATACCTCTAGAAAAGCTTTTACAATCATTCCAGCCGCTGAGCAGTCAAATACATAAATAGAAGGTGTTTTCAGCCATGAATCAAGGTCAGTAATAGGAAGTGGAATATACTGCGTGTAACTCTGCACCAAAATACAAAAAGGCCACTTCATTAAAGATATCTATAGATAAATAATGCAGCAACCTATGCAGTGTCTAAATAACATTCACCTTGTTAAACACCCAAATCTCTCCATTAGCTGTAGGCTTTGGTACACCGTGACCATTGTAATGAAAAAGGACTCTCTCAGATCTGGCATATTTGCGGCAAGTATTACAAAGCTTCTTAACTTCCTCCACTGTTGGATCCAATTGAAGCTTGTAACGAGCCTGCAAGCATCATTAGGACATGAAGATGTAAGTAACGAATATCACAGTACCGGCTAAGTTAAACAGGAAAATATGTGGCTCACCTTAGGCTGCCATCGCTCATATTGTGAGTGTAATGTTTTTCCAATAGTTTCAAGGGCTTTTGGAGGAGCCATAGAAAATGGATCTGAAAATGAAGCAATGAAAGAACTATGAGCAGGTCTCAAGGAAATTGTGCCAAGTGCAATAAGGGTATTAAAATACTATCCTATCAACAAAGATGAATCATCATGCCCCTCTAAATCTGGTATGCTTCTACACTTGAAAAATCAACAAACATCATTACAAATATTAATAAACCAAGTTCATATCCTCCGTGACCTAGAAATATAGTACCTTATGGTGTAGCCAAGGAAACTTTAAATCCTCCACAACCAAACACCAATTGTTAACTTCAAACTCACAGATCAAATATTTGAGATGCACAGAATCAGCAAAAAATTATAGTGCAAAATTAACTCCCATTTGGGTAAATGTGAAAGGAAAATTCAATGGTAGTTTTTTAAAATAGTAGGTGTCAGATAGTTTCTTTGTTGCAATCACCTCTGATTAACAATATACCCATGTTTGGCATTCAGAAATGCAAAAGTAAGAAACAATTATTTTTAAAAAAAAATCACTGAAATGGTGAAAATATTTAACAAAAAATAACAGTTTACATGTGCTCTAACTTCTAAGACATATAATGACAGAAAATACAACAATTATGGAGCTGCATCCCACAAATACAAAACAGAATCAACTACAGGCAATTATACTTTTGCTCAGCTGATTAGAAATTTCAATAAGCATGTACATTTATACATATGACTGAATGTTTACCTATCCAGCATTCCATTCTTGCACAAGGGGAAATTTTAATTACATCTGGAGGATCAACACTAATGTTTAAACATAATACAAGTGCAACACATCCAGTCTTCATCTGCAACACCAAAATCATTATTAGTAAATAGCATATGAAAAATATAAACAGCTTATAAAAATAAGGAATACCATCCAATGGTTAGACCAAAAAAAAAGAATAAAAAATAGCTAAAACAACAAAAAGAAGCAAGCAGAAAGGAATGATAGATGACCAATTAAAATAGTAAAGCTATTTATTGATTAGCTACTTCTAGTGAAAATAAACATACCACAAATGTGGCAACCCACTGGCCATAAGTATCTCTTTTAGCAACATGATGTCAATCAGCCACTATCAAGTATTGTCGCTTTCGCTTGGATAGGGGTGCAGGCATCCGATTCAAATGCAATTGTGGGTACTGGATTCAGCAACCTCTATAAAAGATTTGGGGACCTGCCTAATTTCAATTATTTTTAAAAAATAAAAATTAATGCATAGTTGTTGCTTACAAGTTACAACACCATATTCAGATCAACAGCAATTTCTATTTGTATGTACCTAAAAGCCATCATAATCATAAAAATAATGATAGGCTCTGTTAGGAAAGACCAGAATAATATTGTTTACTTGCATATTTAATTTTTATCAAAACATACTCATAGGCAAGTCAGTGATCACCATGCCGCATTTAATTAGCCAACAATATAAGGAAAAAGCATTAGTACAACACGATGAACATTACTGTTTCCCTTTCGTATTAATTAATAAAGCAATGATCCGCATGATACCGTAAAATGACATGTTATTCAAGGCCTGCTCCTCAACCCCCCAAAACTTCTCCAAACACTTGGGAAACAAAAGGTATGAACTTGAAGCAAACAATAATAACTCTGTTTCACTCCCCAGATATCAATTTCACGGCATTGATTGTCCTGCTTGGAAGACTAGAGATCATAGCATTGCCCATTTCATAATTTCAGAAACCCTATTACATCTGAAAGTGCCGTAATCAAATCGTAATTCGTAAACCAAAAATGATTAAAGATATTACTAAATTCGCCGGTATCATACCTACTTAACCCAAACAGTAGGTGCTCCTATTTTCCTTTTTTTTAGCTGAGTCAACTAAGCGTACTGCTAATTACAAGCCTATGAATCCTCCAGTTGCCCAAATGCACCGAATCTAATTAGCGATTGAACAACCGCAGGAGGAGGAGGATCAGTAGCAAGAGCAGCTACAGGTGCTACATCAATTACCCGGTCCTTGGGACGCCATTTGGAGACTAGCCCGCTTGTTGAGGGCCCAGCCGCCGCCGCCGCGGCCTCGTCGAAGCCCTCGTGGCGCTGCTCACAGAGCACCACCACCTGGGGCAGGTAGGCCACCGGCGCCGCCTTCTCCTCATCGGCGTCCCTCGGCTCCGGTCCATTTGCAACAGGGAGGTCATCAACGTGGTTGGGGCGGTGATTGGGCACGGACGCCGACGGCGCGGCCGCCGACGAGGACGACGAGTGCACGAGCCTGGACGCCATGAGATCTCCCAATGCCATCTACGCTTGCTCTCTTCCCCTCGTCGTCACCACGCAGCCATCACGAGGTGGGGCAGCGAGCGTCTCCACCTACATCGATCGAATCAGCCGAGCGTGAAGAATTCGAAGGAGAGAGCCAGGTCGCGGGGGATGAAACGCAGGCAGGGGTTGGGAGGAGGTGGCGGTTGGGGAGGGGTTAGGGCTAGGGCTAGGGTTTGGAGGGGGCGGGAGGAGACGGGAAGCGGCGGAGGGAGAGGGCAGAGGGAGAAACCAAGGCGAAGAGAGAGAGAGAGAGAGAGAGAGAGAGAGAGACGGGGAAAATACTATAAAAACTGGAAATTGGATTCTCCTCTCGTTTCCATTTTTTTTCTAGTTTTGGGACCGAGCGTATGAGATGCGCAGGCTCGTGGCCGTGGGCGTGTCCGTGTTTCTTTTTTTGCTTCACTTCGCAGTTTTTTTCTTTGCTTTCCCTGGCATTTTTGGTGTCCTCTGAGCAGCCAGCACAACTGCACGAGGCCAAACGGAAGTTTGCAACCAACAAGCGAAAGCAGCTCTTGTAGTTCTATGTAACCTATATATCACGATCGATCGTGTACGATACATATATATATATTTTTTCTACATAAGCTAAGAAATTAATTAGAGGCTCCATAGCCTTTGGAGCGCGGAAACACGCTGTTCCACTAAATATGTTCACGTGTGTATCTGTTTTTATTTTTTATAAGCACGCATGTCAAAATTAAAGTCGAACATGAGCACACTGCACATTCGACGGCATCTCAAGTTCTAGTGTTCCTAATATACTTTAGTTATATCCATGGAGTTTTTTTTTTCAAGACTAGATTTTGTGAAGTTGTGTCATGGCTACGGATGAATTGATTACCTGCACGAGCTGAATCATGTCGGAAAAACATCACCTTTTGATTTTAGAAATGATATAGTACCATATTGACGCTATCTTTTATGACATGGGAAAACCAGCATTATTTCTGAACTAATAAACCCAATTCCTTATAGAAGTGTGCTACCGATGTTCTTATATGCGGAAAAAGCACATTAACACAAAGCAAACTTGCTTATTTATGTGCATGTGTATGTCTGAATGTAATAAAAAAAATGGTTTTCTGATCTGCAGACGTACAATCCATCTTCATGTTTGACAAAGATGAGGAAAGAGGTTGGGTGAGAAGAGAATTGGAGAAGGCAGCAGCAACAAAGCGAGACGTTCAATCTAGTACGAGCCATGATATCCTTTGGAAGTTTCACGAGGTTTTCATGAAGTTCTGAATCCAAATATTATCAACATAAGGTTTCGGTTTTTTTCTATACTAAATGCTGTCTTCAAATAAGCTTAGCTCTCTCGATTGGCAGGCCAACAACCGCATGCCCTGAAATAGATTTTTCAACAAAACTTAGCTTAGGAAATTGCAAAGCTATAATAAATTAACGTAAAAGAGTTTTGCACTGAAAGAGCTTTTCGATCATGCACAGCACAAAACGAGTAAAGAAATATCGACATATGATCATTCTTGTCTCAGATTGATAACATTAACATGAAGAGAGTACATAACTGCAACTTTAGTGGTTACGGATAGACCGTTGAATCAAAAATCAATGATCCAAATCGTTCAGAGCACTATTCAATTATCCAGACCGTTCGTTGTTTCGTTCGAACGATGCTCACGAACGGTAACCATTTAACTTAAAAGTCCCTTACAAAACTGCACTCGAACTATATCGCATTAACATATGTCAAGCAGAGAACAGGGGGCAATGGATGCTACATTTCAGAGTGAGCTGTCATCTACTAGGCAATGCAAGATGGCAGATCTAGTTGGCTCTTATAGACACACACCCTGGCTGACTGACACCAGTGCACCACACCTACCCAATACGCACTCGCAGGTAGTGTCCAGATTTGGTGTTGCTCCGTCCGGGCCTCCAAATGTAGCAATAACATAGGTAATAACATGCCACGTAGATTGCCAGGAACTTAAGGTAGGAATCATCATGATTCCTGTGAGCCATGCATCTCTATTTTGATGCACTTTTTGCCACTGCCAACCCATGTCAGCTTGACACCCACCCACTCCCTATACTCCATAGCGCATCCTTATTAAGTGATTGCTAGCCACTATAATTGTTCTATTTAGCTGGTACTCATTTTTTTCCCCAACGTTAACAAATTAAATACAGATTACCAAAGTTTTGCCGCAATGACCAAATGGTTTGTTGCCAACATTTTGGTAAGATTCTCTTCTCGTTGTCACTCTAGTTCAATTTCTTGCTAAAACTTAAGCGAATTTGTGGGTGACCAAAAATCGATGACCAAATTTTGGCGCACACAGAAATATTTGGTATTAATTGGGCAAGAACCAAACAAGCATTAACTCTGCATCAGCCTTAAGAATGCTGTTGTACTCTGAAGGTCTTCAGCCCAAAAACAACTGTCTCAGCTTGTCTTGTTTGTATAATACTGCAGGTGCAGCTGTCACATAGAAAGAGTAGTACCAGGTGTTCATTCGACAAAATTGCATTTGAAATACTTACTTTGTATTTTGGAACTTAGCTGAATTTTCAGCCCTCTCTCGTGACTACATGAGTTTCAATCTGTTTCAGAATCTGATTCTTGACTAAAACCAAGCTAATTAATAACAACTCTAGTGTACAAACAAAGCATGTAGAATGTAGACTGAATTGTAGGCAGATTTTCAACCAGGCAATGCAGAGATGGTATCGATGCCTGGGCAATTACCTCTTTATATTTTTCTGCTTTCAGTTCCCAGGACAGAATCCCATGGCTGGCAGCTAGAAAAATGTTAGTGCAGGAAGGCGGTGGGCCATACATTTCTGCAATGGTGGCTGTAAACTTTTCTCTGGGACACACTGGCACAGGAGTCAGGCATAGAGCAACAATAGGAGAAGAGAAACACCTGCAAGCTAGCTGTTCACAGGTAGGATAACTTAGAATACATATGGATGGACACAGTGTCACAGACTCACAGTGGTCATTTGTGGTCATAGGAGACGTGTTGTACCTTTTGGCGCATGTGCTCCTGTTCTTTTCTTCTCTATTCTTTCTTGGTCTTCAACCTTGTTGATCTGTGTGCCAGCATACTTGCATGATCTGTGGAAGAAGCTGCCCTTTCTGAGAGACAAGTGGTGAACTTTGTCATCCATTGAGAGAACTGTATTTACAAGAGAAAGGAGAGGTAATTATTCTCGTAGTAAAAGAAAGGAAAAGTGCGTGCATGTCCAAAGTAAAATAAGTCTTTAGTTGCTCTTTTGACAGTAAAACTGTTAACCAGAGCTACTGAGGTCGCCATGTAATGACAATGCCTCAGAAGCCAGAAGCAACCTATCTTATAGATCAGATATAATGTAGCATTTCCTCCATATACTTTCATCTGCCGTTTATAGCATGAAGGAAACGACCGCACATAAGCATGCCCAATTTGCGCCTAACTTGTAAAATGCAGTTGCATTATACACCTTCTAGAGGACCGATGCATAGTTCGGTTGGTTCGAGAGTCGTGGTGCTCTCAAGCGGTCAAGAGCTCAACTCCCAGACTCGCGGGCCTCACGGAGCATGCGTGCGTGTGTGTGGACGTGTATTTATAGCTCAGCTGTTGTTGTTCTTCTTCAATGAAATGTCAAAGCTCAGCCAATTTTTTAAAAAAATTATACACCTTCTAGTTTCATATGCCTAACTAGTTACATGAACGGTATGTACAGTAAAAACAACTACATCTGTACAATGGATAGTTAGTTGTACAGGGAATTACCCAATAGAGAATTTTCCTCCTTTGCTGCAAAAATATGGGCCATGGCTTTGTCCCATTTCTTGGCCCTCCTTTGCTACCAGCCACTGTCAACACACCATGGAGCACTTCAGAATGGAGACTTCACCGTGGGGGCCTTAACAGGAGCTGTTCTGAACATCATTGCTTCACGCCCGGCAGAAATTAATGCACTAAAGATGAATAACCATTCATGTAAAATAACAAAAAAACAAGATGAATACCTTGTCTTCCTAAAAGTGGAGAGACGATGAGCAGATCCCTCCCCTTTGTATATAGCACCAAACCTAGTACTTATCAAATGCGCTTCTTTAATGCCAATAATAGATAGTGCCCTTTCATGAATTCTAGCTATTTGTCGAAAACAATCTGTATCGGAATACAAAGTTTCATACACGATATCTGTAGTTTCCAAGCCTGCCATATACTTAACCCCTGCGTAATATCTCCGTTTCTATATTTCAAGAATAAATTCAAATCGGACATAGGAGACGAATACCATGCAACATGACCACTATAGCAAATCATACAATATCAGGAGGTTTAAAGAAAGAAAAAAAGAAAACACTTCCAACATTGCCTTTTCCACATTCAAGATTCACTTGATATGTAAGATCACTCATAAGCTTCTGTAAACCAAAGAAAAACAGGTTCAGAAGCACTTTCAACATAGGTTTGGACACAACTCTGTACAGCCAGCAACAATGGTAAGTCTATGATTACAAAAATCTATCAGGGAAACACTACAATTTTTATTCATCTTTCATGGCCATCTCGTGCCTTCGTTTCTGTGCAACGTCGACGAGCAGAGTCAGCAGGGCTTCACATACCTGTGATGTGTCTGCCTGATCCCTAGGCTCCTCTTTAAGCGAGGAATACACCATCCATGCATGGTCTAGCTTCCGCTCTGGCCTGACCACCACTGATCCGGGAACTTCAGCATCCTTCCTTGTCACAAGACCATCACTCTTCTCACCATACCTTGCCACCAGCAGTTGCGAGCATGCTGCCATTGCAGCTGAAAGTGGTATTACAACCGGGATCCTGGCAGAATTGCCGTCCGCAGCAATCGGGAGCTCCAAGTGTGCAACATGAGAGAGGGCTGTGAGCACACTGGGGGTGATGCTTGCCTCTGTGTGGAATGATACAATTGGAACCTCCTTGGGCAACGGGTGCTGTTGCAGGAATTCTTTCCTCCTTTCATAGGTCAGATCTTCTAGAGCCTGCAGATCACCCTGAAGAAAACACAATGAACATAGTTAATAACAGTGTTGTCCCTTGTGCAGGCTGACAGGGTAATGGTTGGAACGATCAAGAAAAATACCTTAAGGATTTTGGATACCAAGATCTCCATGAGTTTACGTAACCTGACATAGTCACCGAGCTGCCCCTCTCGCAGGATATCTGAAGCAACTGGGCTTCCTCCATATGGGCTTTGAGCTAATGCCAAACCTGCAACCTTGTCTTTCAGTTGTGGCCAATAGAGGGAGAGGGCTGCTGCTGCATCTACACCACCCTTGCTATGACCTAGAAGTAGCACACGTTTCCTTGATCCCCAGTATATTTCTTCTATGTACTCCTTTATCTCCCTCGCATTTTTAATTACTGAAGACTGCAGGATGCTTGTCTTGATTGATAAAATTAGCAAGAGTAAAGTACAGACTAATATAGGCCAGAGAAGTACCTCACTATGAATCTTAGCGATGTGACAAGCCAGACCCATCTTGGAGAAGTATGATTTTGTCTTGACAAAGTAAAGTGGCCCATGGTTACTAAACAAACCTATAAACAGTAGGAAAACCAATGTCAACATGAAAACCTGGGACATTGCTAGTTCACAATCGAAGTGGTAGCAGACTAACCTGGAACCAACAAATAGACCATAGAATCAGGTAGCTTGTGCTCATTTTTTCTGAAGAGGAATGAAATGACCAAATGAGATAAATCTCATGTTACATATGATATGGAAAACATTTTTATACTTTCTGAACATTGAAAACCAGTTTGACATCTTTACTGACCTCACAGAGTCCAGAATCTCCAAGAATCTAGCTGTTCCGTCCTCAGTTGGAGGTAAGCTTTGATCCCGTTGGAGCCATCCAATATCATCAGCTGAACCATGAACGGTTTTCCGAGCACGCTCTATAAGGCTGCACACATAGATATCAAGACCAGTCATCCCATTTCCCAACATAGGAACATCTAATGAAAAACTACTCCATCCACTAAAGTTGAATTTCCCATTCAAATTCTAACCTAAAATAGCATCAAAATACCATCAGTTTTCAACTGACAAATATTGAATTCATTCTTTAGTATGGACCAAATGACCCACTGAGTGGCGATTCTATTAACAGTCCAGTTAACACTTGGTATACCAACACATGCATAATTACTCAATTACACTTGTAGCTTATGTCACATTGTCCCCTAAATGCATAGATTAGGATTGGCAGGAGAAGAATAAAACACAACGATGCCAGAGCGATCTGTACCCTTGAAATAGTGAAGTTCCATTCAGGAAAACACGCGAAGATATCATCTGCCCTGAGTTTTCTTGACAGGGGCTTCCACTACAATCCAACTCACCAGGAGATGAGTCAGTGGCAGCCGACTCTACAGAAGAAGTCTGAAGAGAAGGCCTGCCAGCAGTCGATGCAGGTGGCAGTGTTACTAGTTCTTGGCCCTCCACAGATAGACCTGCGTTAAGATAGTAAACACAATCAAGGACGTAAAATGGAATTACTACATGAGCACACTTTGCTTATGCAATTGACATGAGGGAATCATTTGCCAAAGTAAGAAAGTTACTAACCTGTATAACCAGGGACAGGGAGGCACTGGGTGAGATATGAAGCTGTCTGGGCAAGATATGATGCAGCTTGGTTTAAAGCTGGGACGGAGAGGAAGAGCTGTGAATCTTTAACCCTGTCGGCTGAATAACTATCATCAACCTAGATTAATCAGTAGTTGTTAAAGAGATAGGAAAAATTAAAGAGCTCAAAGCACGACCATACAGTTCATTTCTAATTGGGACACCGACATATGCCATGAAGGAAATTTATTCATATGCTTTTTTCCCCTCCTAACGATGTAGATATTTACAAACATTGATACAGTCACAAAATTAAGTGGTGTGCAATATAATGAGACTTGTGACACCAAAGCCTTTCCAGTTAAACTCTGAAGTATTGGCCCTGAAGAACAGTAGCACCAAGGATAGTGATTAGGCGTGATCAGTTCTATTATTATCGGTGTCAGGTTCATATCACGCAACAAACCAAACCATTTGAGATTTGACCCCAAAAAACACACGTTATGTATGGCTCATGTCATGTCGAAAAGGGCTATAGTAATCCATGTACAACCTAAACAAAGTTGTGGGAATTCAGTGCATAGGGATAATAACGGGGGAAAAAACTTGTAGAAAAAAAAATCGACATATATACCTCTGCGGAAGTAGAAGAAGGCTGCGCCTGAGTTGAAGGCATCTCGTCCATGGTCAAACAGAGAAGAGAAATCTCCTAGCAACTAATGTTCCGATTTGTCAGTGGTGGTCATCCACAAATCTAATAAATCCCAAATAAACTCGACAAAAACAAAGAAGAAGAACAAGGACGAGAGGAATGATCAAGTAAGAGGGCTAATAAATCCCGGATGCTTACAGGATTGGGATCTAGGACCTTGAAATCGCGGGGGACAGGCGAGGCGATCTAAGCGCTTCTCCTCCTCGGCTCCGGCAGTCCGGGCGTCGCACTCGGATGGGAGAGAGGTTTCCCGGGGAACTCCTTCCTCTCGTCTCGTCACGTTTCGTTTCCCGGGGAGGGGAACCGCCTTGCCGCTTCTCTCTTCTATTTTTTTTTCCCTTCTGATCTATCTACGTCTCCGTTCGCTTCGGATAGTCGGATGCTCAAAGTCATTAAAAAGAAGCCATTAAGTGGGCCATGGCTGACTCGCTTAATACACACGGGAACAGTCCACGGCGAATTGGCAGGCCCACGGACTTCCTCCTCAAATCATACTAAATTATTTAACAATTTAGTTTATTTTTTGCTTCGGATTCTTTAAAATCTGATTCTATATTGTAGTTATAAAGAAGCTGATTCTCTAAAAACTAAGATCCAAAAGCACATATAAAGTGAATTGTGGATTCTAGTCTATACCCCTTTATAATGCACCTAAGCATTCTTTTCTACGTCCACCTCAAATAATACACCCCACTAGAGATGACCCAACCTTCATGCACCCAGCGAAATGTCCTCAGAAACTTGCCTTCATCAAAATTAACCTCTCAGATCTTTCCTCAGCTTTACTCACCCACATCCGATGGCCATTGTTTAATCTATACCCCTTTATAATGCACCTAAACAATTTTTCCTACGTCCACCCTAAATAATGCACCTCATTAGAGATGGCCCAATGTTCGTGCACCCAGCAGAACGTCCCCAGAAACTTGCATTCATCAAAATGAACGTCTCAGATCTTTCCTCAGTTTTACTCACCCACATCTGATGGTCATTATTTAGTGTGTCTAATCATCCCGTGGCCCACAAATGCACTCCCCACCTACATATTTGGAAGGAGAGCGAATCAAACAAGGAAATAAATAAAGAGGATCCGCATGCAAGGAAACCAAACTTGAATTTTTTACTGGCCAAAATTGTACGTACTACATATTTGAAAGGAGGGTGAATCAAACAAGGAAATAAACAGGGAGGATCCACATGCAAGGAAATAAGACTTGAATTTTTTATTGTCCTGGCATTGTGATCGTATTTTTTTTCCGAATATGACCCTTCTCGAGACTTTTTTACGGATCTAGCCCCATAAAGCCTAATTTCAACGCACGGAGAGCGTTGAATTTTTGTTTTTATTTTTATCTAAGGAACCAACCGTCTGTGAGTCTTTGCTTAATTTTTCAATTTTTCTCGCGGAACCGGTATGCATGAAAGCAATCATTTAAATTTTATCTTTTTCCTTGCGGATCCGGTCGGCGAGCGCAGTTTATTTTTCCATATTTTTCCGAAATCATCCCTGTGACCCACAACAGACCTTCCCTCACCTCCAGCATCAACAAGGAAAAGGAAACAAACGTCTTGGAATCAAGGAAAAGGAAACAAACGTCCTGTAAAAGGAAAGGACCATACATTACGTGCTGGGAAAAGGAAACCGGGATTTGGGGCAGCGCGGCCGGGAGAACGCAGGTCTGCAATGGCTCCACGGTCGCCATCGGTGGCTTTGCCGACGCGACGAGGTTGTTGGTCAGCGACCTCGCGGCCGTCGTGCCTCGGCAAATTTATAATTTAAATTTTTTTGAAGATAATTTTATTAAGTACAAAATAATCGAAAGTTTTTTTGAGAATTTTTCTAGAATTTTTTAACCTAATGTGCTATCTTTTCAAAAATCCTTCTATATTTAAAAAAAATGAAGGCAACTCACTTGTAACTTCTTCTAGCTACAGCCCAGACCAAAGAAGCTTTTCTCTTCCCTCCCTCCATTAAAGCAAGAAAGAAGCTCCAAAGCTCCATCAATCCCGCACCAAATCTCCTCTTTCCATCTATGGTGTTAATTCCCCAAATTTCGTGCTGTATTGCCAAAATTTCCTCTCAATCTGATTTGATCCCAAATTATGTTTTTCATAAATATGCTTGTTTCGGGGCTATAAAAGCCGGCGAGCTCTCCTCCACCCCATCGCATTGCGTAAATCCCCAAGTGCTCCCTCTTGTAAAGATCGCCGGATTTTGGAGGTAACCCAAGCCATCACCGTCATCTTTCCCGACGAAATTCACCGCAACCGTGACTCCTCCCCCGCAGGCGCCGGTGATCTCGCCGCATCAGTGCCAACCCACTGCGACCGGCCGGCCACCCCTGGCCTTCCCTCCCCTTGCGTTGGCCAATTCCAGAGAGCACGCTGTGCTCTCTGTGGAAGCTGCAAAAAAAATAATCTAAAATCAGAAAATTCTTTTTTCTTTCTCTTTCTTGATTTAAAATCTTTTGGGAGCCCGTTTTCGCCCATTCGACCTCTATTTAGTTTTGTTTTTCTTTCTAAATTCATTTAAAATTCTAAATTTCTCTTTTATCATTAAGTGTTGTATTCATACTTATCTTCTCATTTAATTGATAAGCGGGGTACTGACGTCGTAGCGTTAGCACAGGCACTATACTAGTGTATATGGGTGGGCTGGATTATGAGAATCGATTTCTAAAATCGAGTTGTTTATTTTTTTCTGCTTTTGGGGGCTAGAATCTAGAATCGAAAGTAAAAATAAATAGCCCCTATTTCCTTAAGCACACACCCTACGTTCCTTGATGGCCCTAAAAAATTTATAGGTCTAGACAAATATAACCACTTGATAGCACAAGGTTTACTCGGAAAAAAAACTCTATTTTCATGACATTTTATGACGATGGAGCTACATTGCACCAATATAGCTAGTCGGCTAGGAGCCCACGCGGTGGTCATCATCCTGCGCGGGAGGTGATCGGCCGATGCCTACAAACATTAGTAGCAGCTTCAACACAAGTGTTATTGGTGTTGAAACAACAAAACTTGCATCTAGAAACAAAACCACATCGTCAGCTATCTAAGAGCTTCAGTTTCCACCACCCAGGCAACAAACAGTAAACGAGCCAAAATTCGCTAGCAATACATGTAACAAGCAAGCGTCGTATCAGAATCTTATCCAGCTGAGCTGCGAGGGCGACTCTTCCAAGTTGCCTACGGGAATTTCCCAATAATGATTCCTCCTCGTAATGCAGGGAATATCTTATCATACACTACTATACAAAAACAAGTAAATGATGACCAATGTTTAGCAAGTCAATCAAGTGCTCATCTAACAGCGGGATTAGCAATACCATTCCTTCCATGACCAACACAAAAAAAAAGTGGAGTGGTACCTCATCCGGAGGTGAAAGTGCATCTAGTCACTTATGTTATTTTGGTGATTAATGAATGTTATTTTGGTGATTAATGACAAACACTCATAATGACAATCTATGTAAATTAAGTAAATGCTTAACTTAGTGCTTAGCAAATGACAAACCTCTAATATGATTATATTGCTATGAGACTAACATGTTATTGCCTAGTTGAGTATCAGTCTCATCTTTTAGAGGAAAATCAAATAGGAAGGTTAAGCAAAGATAAGGTATGCAATTTTGGTATCTATTCTATATTTGTTATTGCATTCCTTTCGTGCAAATGCATAGTGAACTCCAAGTAGCATGTTGATTATATATATGAACATTGGTTCTATATGCACATTGGTTCATGTCATATTTATTTGTGCATATATATTCATTTGAGTTCATTATGTGCTTTGTTTTTAGTATGCATATATTAACTAGAGTTAAACTTCATACTGCTATAGATTGACTTGGTGCATGCATGTTTTATTTGTATATCTTCTCATGCAATTCTCTTAGTGAAGTTTATCTAGTGTTGGATCACATATTTACTCTTACTCCAAATATTATTTGCACATGTACAATTCGTGTATATTCTATCATGTGCTTCATTTAAGTAAAGATTGTGATCCTTGCCATGATTTAATTGATTCATCACATTGGCAATTATCTCTCTAGTGCATATAGATCAATTACATATTCATCGTGATGCACTTAGTAGAGAACATTTCTTATGTCAAGTGTTTCTATTTTATATTGTGCTTCTTTATATGAAACACTTGTTGTAATCAACTGCTCACAAATATCAACTTTATTCATATCTATTGAGCTTTTGGGACTAATGTCTTTCATGAGTAGTTTGGAAAGAATTAGGTCCCGTATGTGTATGATGACCAAGGTATCTTGGAGGATGATCATTGTCGAGGTCAACAAGACGGCGGTGTCACCAAGAGTTGAGGACTAAGTCAAGAGCGACTTGGCGTGGAGATCGTCGAGAGGATGATCAAGTCAAGGTTGATAGGACGAGAGTCTCATGAGGTGAATCGAGTCGAGTTGGACAAGGCGAAGATGTCATCAATTATATGGTGAAGGTCTTCATGCATCGACATCAAGAAAGAAGACGGCAAGTGACTAGTTCTAGACTTATATTATCTTTGATTTAATTTGAGTCTAAGGATTGCCGTACTATTAAGAGGGATGCGATGTCGAATGACTTTAGATGTGTCAAGTGCTCAAGTGATCCATCCTTGTGAATCTTAGAAAGAGAGTGGTGTTGGTAGTGCTTGGGAAAGTGAGGGTTGTAGGTCTCTCTTGGTTTCTTTGTGAAATCTGTGGTTATCCTTTGAGATTTGGGTAGTGAGACCTTGTTATTTGTGTTGCCCTCGTTCTTAGCTTTGGGAGAGTCCAAAATCTCTGAAATCGAGTCCGAGTCAAAAGTTATGCTCGTTTGCCGAGCTGCTCGGTGCTATTCGGACTATCCGGAGTTAGTCCGAGTATCGGATATCCGAGTATCCGGATATTTATCCGACTCTCGGGTTGAGTCTCTCTGTTAGTTTTCTCGGTCAATCCGAGTATCCGGATTGAAACCGAGTCTCCGGATTGTGCGCATCCGCCTCAACGGCTAGTTTTTGGGAGGTCTATTTATAGCCCTTCCTCCTCTTTTGAAGTAGCTTTTGGTGTGGATTTTGAGGGCTGTGTGGGGGCTTTGAGGAGCTTTTACCCTTAGATCTAAGTGATCCCTTGTGAGAAGGGTTGGGAAGAGTTTGGGGAGTGAGTCTTGAGTTGATTGAGCACTTGATTTCATCTCCAAGCTTGTTCTTCGTGAGCATTTGTTACTCTTGGAGGTTGAGGACTCCTAGGCGGCTAGGAGGTCGCCACGAGCCACCGAGCTTTGTGTGGTTGGCCGTGGGAAGTTTGTGAAGGTCGGTTCCGCCTCCGTAAGGAAGGAATCAAAGGAGTGAAGACCGCGAGTGCATTTGTGCAACACCGGAGGAAGAGGGTTGAAAGAGACCCGGCTCAAGTGTGACCGAGCCGCCTCAACGAGACGTAGGATCCTCAAGGATCCGAACTTGGTGAAAAATCATTGTCTCCAAGTTTGCTTCTTACTCTTGCTTTAGTATTTGGTTTTGAATCTTTGGGAGCCCCGATCTACTCTTTTGTTGTGTTTGGCTCCAGATCTTCTATACCCTCAGGTACCTGACATCATTAAGATCTTTTGTGTTCAAGTAGATTGTTGAAAAATTGCAGGGATTTAAAATCTCTCTTCGAGATCCTCAATCCGGAGTATCCGAATCCCTGAACCCGGACAGTCCGGATAATCCGGAGTATCCGGATTGAATACCCCGGACACTCCGGGTTAGGACCCTCGGGATTGGACTATCCGGAGTATCCGGATTGAATACCCCGGACAGTCCGGACTATCCGGAGTATCCGGATTGAATAACCCGGACACTCCGGGTTAGGACCCTCGGGATCGGACTATCCGGAGTATCCGGATTGCATAACCCGGACAGTCCGGACTATCCGGAGTATCCGGATTGAATAACCCGGACACTCCGGATTGTTCAGGACACTCGGGAGATTTTATTTAGCTGCAATATTTTTATTCCGCTGCATTTAAGTTACAAAGTTTATAATCCGCCTATTCACCCCCCCTCTAGGCGACATCCCCTGTCCTTTCAGGAGGATGAGGGGTTATCCATCTTACAGTACGCAGATGACACCATCCTATTTATGGAACATGATTTAGAACAGGCAAAAACTATGAAGTTATTGTTATGTGCATTTGAACAACTATCTGGGCTTAAAATCAATTTTCACAAAAGTGAAATCTTTTTTTTTGGTACTGCTAAGAATTTTGAAACTCAATATACCCAATTATTTGGTTGTGGGTTGGGTAATTTTCCCTTCAAATACCTTGGTATACCAATCCATTATAGAACTCTGAGGAATAATGAATGGAAGGGGGTAGAAGAAAGATTTGAGAAGCGTTTGAGTAGTTGGAAGGGCAAACATTTGTCCGCTGGAGGTCGATTAGTACTTCTAAACTCCGTACTTACTAGTTTACTTATGTTTATGCTATCCTTTTTCGAAATACCTCGTGGGGTGCTTAAGCGGTTGAATTATTACAGATCCAGATTTTTTTGGCAAAGTGACAACCATAAAAAAAAGTACAGGCTAGCTAAGTGGAATATTTTATGCCGACCCAAGGATCAAGGTGGTATGGGCATTCAAGATCTTGGTGTCAAAAATATATGCTTACTTAGCAAATGGCTTTTCAAGCTGCTAAATGAAAATGGTGTCCGCAATCTATCCTCAAAAAAATATATGGGAATAAACCTCTTTCTTATGTAGAAAGACAGCCAGGGGACTCTCATTTCTGGACTGGCCTAATGAAAGTCAAACATCATTTCTTTAGATTTGGATCTTTTCACATTTGTGATGGATCTCAAATACGTTTTTGGCAGGATGTATGGATTGGGAACAACCCCCTTAGTATATAGTACCCTCGACTTTTTCACATTGTCAGGAAAAAACATGGCACGGTGGCTGAAGTAATGTGTTCTGTACCGTTTAATATGTCTTTTCGTAGGGCAATTACGGGAAATAATTTAATGGCCTGGCATGAGATTGTTGCAAAGATTGCTGGGGTGCAATTATCCTCAGATTGGGATACTTTTCGATGGACCCTACATCAAAATGTACAATTCTCTGTTCAGTCGATGTATACAGCTTTAGTGCATCAAAATATCCCAGTTACAAACCGACATTTGTGGAAGCTTAAGGTGCCTCTAAAAATAAAGATTTTTCTATGGTACCTACGTCGTGGGGTGCTTTTGACAAAGAATAACCTCAATAAAAGAAATTGAAATGGTAGCAAAAAATGTTGTTTCTGTAACAATGAGGAAACTATACAACACCTATTTTTAACTGCCAGTTTGCTCGTTTCGCATGGCGTGTCATACAAACGGCTTCTAATCTACAACCTCCTAAAAGCATGAATAATTTGTTCGGGAGCTGGTTAGTGGGGTTGGGAAAGTGAAAGTTCAAGCTCCATTAAGTTGGTTTTGATGTTAATGACAAATCTAATATTAAGGCTAACTCTTTTGATAATCATAATATTGATTAGTCTCAATTGTTAAGTAATGACAAATCGTTTATAAGACTAACTCTTTTGGTGAGCTTCTTATTAGTCTCATATTTGGATGGAGAATGGAAAACCTAAGGTATGCACTTGTATGCACTCTATCATCTGAATGCATATTTAGGATTCAAGTTAAAGTATGAACTCTTCCGTTGCTTTTAGTCCAAATATGTGCATTATGTTCCTAATTCATATATTACATGAATGCACACATCTAGGGGGAGTTTATAATTTAACTTGTTTCAATAGTATTGATCCATGTCTTATTACTAAATAACATATAAAGGATCAAGGCTTTGAAACAATCGTTAGAGTATATATAACTTGTGTAGTTGTAATATACTCATGCAAATATAAGATAAACTCATATGCAATCTAAGATTGATTATGTGCGTACTAATTCTATGATCAATTTGTTATATGCACATACCTAATAGAGTTTATTCTATAGTTGATGGTTTAAATGTATTGATCCCATTTCTATCACTCAAACATATATGGATCATTACTAACCATCATATTGGGTATATGAAACTTGTGTAGTTAATATATACTCATGATAATTTAAATTGTGTTCGGTTGCCATTCAATCAACAAAGAACTAGTCATGTGTTGATAGTTCACTTTGTTGATCCTAGGGCAATCGAAAGTTCTTGTGTATATGAAGCATTAGTTGCATTAGTATACTCAAGACACAATTAATCTTTCAATCATTTGTCTTTGGGTTGTGGTCAATCATCAAAGGAAAAGATCAAAGGATCTTGGGAGCATCCATTATGTGTTAATGGAGTGCAATGATGATTGAGACAACCATGTGTTTTGGACTAACACTTTCAATGAGTTTGAAATAGGTTAAGTGCAAGTTTGAGATGGATAAACGGGAAAAGGACGTCATCATGTGTTGATGAGCATCAAGAGAGGATCCCGAAGCTAAGACAAGGGGAGTTCATCATGTGTTGATGAATAAGACAAAGATCCCGACTTGGAGAGAAGATGATGGAAATCATAAAAGCTCCAAGTGGATGTGCTAGAGGCAAAGGTATAACTAGCTAGGGCTAAGGATGTGTTCCTAGTCTTTTACCGGTCTCGGTGTTTGGATGGGAGACCGGGTTGCTAGTTAGGTGCCGTATTATTAAGAGGGGTTAAGTATTATAGCTTGAGCTTCATCATGTGTTGATGAACTCAATCCGGTTCACTCTAGCTCACTCTCTATTTGGTTCTTGCATGAGCTAAGTATTTGCATGTGTTGCAAATAAGGGAGCTCATGCTTGCTTCTTATTGAATCTTAATCGATTTGGTTTTTGCATAGAGCTATGGAATTGCATGTGTTGCAAAAAGGAGATAGCTCATGTAATTTGGTTTATATGGTTTTTGCATAGAGCTAAGTTTTGCACATGTTGCAAAAGGTGAGAGCTCATGCATCGGTGTTTTTGCTTGTGATTTGATCATGTGTTGATCATCACAAGGCTAAGTAAAGTTTATGATTTTTCTATTTGCAAGTAATCTAGAGGTTATGGTTTTGATCCTAGAGCATGTGTTGGCATTTGCAAATGTGTTTTGCAAAGTGTCGGGATTATGTGTTGATCCTTACATGGCTAGAGGATCGATCTCATGGGTTCTCGGTTTATTTGCAAATGTGTTTTGCAAATTGGTTTTGATCATGAGTTGATCACAAAATGGCATAAGATTTGATCTTATTGACTCCTCTAGCTTGTAGTCATGCCCTTGATCAAGTCTATGTGAGGATTTGAGAAATCGATTTTAGACTTGAATGACTACATTAGAGTCTTTATTTTTGTGATATTTAAAAATATCTATGGTTGCTTAAATCTTGAAAATGGGTGGATATTGTAGCCCTCGTGATAAGCTTCGCATAGAATCAAAAATCACCTAAATCGGAGTTCGGAGTAAAAAGTTATGAGCGTTCTAGTGGCTCTGACAGAGGTAGCACCGCCCCTACATGGGCGGTAGCACCGCCCGAGCGGTGCTACCGGCCCTAGATGAGCGGTGCTACCAGCCCCAGATGGGCGGTAGGACCGCCCGAGGCGGTACTACCGGCCCAGAGGCGGTGTAAAAACTCCAGAAGTGTTTTTGATGGAAATGGCGGTGCTACCGATCCTAGATGGGCGGTAGCACCGAGCATCAGTAGCAACGGCTAGTTTTGGTGTTTTAATGCACGTATGACCGTTGGCCTAAAGGTCGGTGCTACCGGCCCTAGTAGGGCGGTAGCACCGGGTTTGCTGCGTTTTACCCAATTTCACCCTCCAACGGCTAGTTTTCTTGAGGGGCTATAAAAGGGCCGAGCTAGAGGGTTTTGTGGTGTTCAAACACCCATTTGAGGTATTCTTGTGAGAGCAAAACCCCAAGAGCTCATAGAGCCATATTTGAGTGATTTGAGATGAATTTGATTTAGAGTTTTTTGAGTAGAATCTCTTTGGTGTTGATTTGCTTTCTCTTGAGCTAGTGTGAGCCTCTCCTCCATATTGTGCATGTGTTGCACTTTGTGAGCAAGGAGAGAAGCCTCTAGTTGCATGTGTTGCATCTAGAGAAAGATTGAGCATCTTTGTGCATGTGTTGCACTTGGTGAGGTTCAAGCTAGAGGGCTTGGCTTATTACTCTTGGTGTTTGCCGACACCTAGACGGCGTGTGGAGGCGTCGTGCACGGTGACCTTCTCAAGGAGATTGTGAGAAGGCCCGGTAAAGTTGTGAAGGTCGGAGCTCGCCTATCCGGAGGGGGAAAGAGCTACCACTAGTGGAATCGAGGCGGGTGCTCAATTCGTGGAGCCGGTCCAAAGTGGTTTGGGCTTGCCTCAACGTGGATTAGGGGAGACCGGCAAGTCTCCGAACACCACGGTAAAACATCGGTGTGTCTCCTTATGTTTGCTTTCAATCCTCTATTTACATTGTTGTAATTTACATTTCTAGAATTAAATTGTTTGATTGTCTTTAGGATTGTATATTCTTTAGTAGAGACATAATTAGCTAGTGCACTTAGTAAGCCTAGTTGATTTAGGCTTTAATTTGTCAAAACCTTAGTTTGTCGCTTCCGCATTGATTATTGTTTAGGTTTTGACATAGAGATAAATAAAGTGTGTATTTAGTGAGAAGAATTTTTAAAACCGCCTATTCACCCCCCCTCTAGTCGGCATCCTCGATCTTACAGAAAGGATTTAAGGACTCACATTTTGGTCGAGGCTGCCGCTTTGTGTTGGTCAATTTGGCTATGTCGAAATAATATAGTGTTTGATAAACAACGAATTGCTAATCCATTGCAGGTTGTATACTTTTGCACCAACTGGTTGGGCTCATGGTCGGTGCTGCAGCGTCCAGAGGCTCGAGAGGTGATGTTATCAGCATGCAGATCACTGGAGATTGTACTCAGGGATCTCTTCAGCAGGCATGAGTAGAGATTTAGTAACAGGCTATGTGATTGAGACTTTGTGTTTCGTATTTTTATGGCTTGTTGCAACTCATTTCAGTATTTGTCTTAATCTTTATTATGGCATTTGTGCTGTAATATTATAATAAACAGTAGGCTATGTGCATCTTATGATGCAGAGGCCGGGAGATTAAAAGCTTCCATTATCTAAAAAAATAACAAAGAATCGTACCATTTGAATCATCTGTATCATACGGATAGTCATCATCATGGTCGTCCACTTGTAACCTAGTGTAAGAAGACCGTTTAGACAGCATTCCCACAAAAGAATGGAACAGAGTAACACACGTGAGTCAGAGTTACAGTGGATATGGAGCTGCTGTTGTGTCTTCCATGTTTGTATCATCGGCCTCCTTGAGAGTATGTATGTCATAAACATCTGGATCTGCTCATCAGGAAAAAAATAGTGTCATCCAAATTAGTGCTGGAGCGAAAATGCTCACAGAAACCATATCATGAATTTCAATTAAAAAAATTCCGGGTGTGTAGCTACCCCCATGGGCAGCCAGATATTCCCCATCATGCATTATTGGAGTTTGCTATCATACCAAGGATCTTAACTCTTTCATATAGCTTGTTCAAAATTTCAACCTACATGGACCTAAAAGGGAGGTAATTACATATGGACTTAGTTGTGCACAGATTGCAGCACTAAAGCTGTTTGAGCTATATGTTTAGAAGTGTTCGGTCAGCAAAAATAAAACACTCCATAATGAGAACTGTGCAAGGAGTGGAAGAATATATTTCACATTAACCCAATTCTACTTTCTTCGTTCTCATTAGAGAACTGAATTAAAAAAAAGAATTAACAGCTTAAGCCTTGGCAGGTTCAGACATGAATCAATAGACAAATGAACATCTACGGTTTCTAATAAAAATCAATAGACAGATTTTGAACAATATCTGAATCGATAGACAGATTTTGAACAATGTCCTAAGGCAAGAAGCTTACAGACCTTCCGACTGTGCCAGTGAAATAATATCTGATTCAATTTCTTCAGCAGCCGATGGCAAGTGTTCTCGTATAAGCGGAAGAAAGTTGCATAAAATTGCACCCTCTTCAAAAGAGATAATCCTGAAGAGAACATCATAAGAAACCATGCAACAGTACACCTATTTGTTTTCAGAAGAACTGATAAATTATCACAAAGCGAAACTTGCCGTGGTTCTGCTGGATGCTTCTTGCCATCAGCATCATAAAGACGACATAATTCTCTCAGCGATTCATCAGCTTCATTCTTGTCTCCTCTCCGACTCCTCCATATTTGTGCAAAGCGAGTATTTCTTCCCAGATCCTATAAAGGGTCAATGAACAAAACCATTCATAACAATGCGGGAACAGAAAACCAAGGCATTACCTCATATCTTTACTGGATGTGAAGAAAATAAAATACTAGACAAAAAATTTCTATTCTCAAGAAAGTTGAAACTTAGCAACAGAGTGTGCAAAAGATACAAAGTACATAGAAGTATTGCAAAAGAAAACACAATTTGACTCTCAGTCCACAGAAAAGGGAAACATTTCATGTATTAAATGCATATAAAATTATTGCCCAGATTAGAGCCTGTTGTCTAAAAAATATTGCCCAAATACAGCCGTCTACGAGAGGGCGAGTTGCTACATATGCTGGTCTAGCCGCTCACGTCGGAGGTGAGTACTTAATCGCACTTTCTATGTTTTGCAATTATTTTTTGAATTCTCTCAACAATTCTTCATTTGTTACAGACTCACAGGCACGGTAATTCACGTCTACAGCTTCACCTGCACCTGACGACTATGAGGGGCAGCCTGATGATCCAGCCCACACGGACTACGACCTCAACGATGATGGTGTGTCGAGATACTTCGTTGATACGGGTGAGGCAGGACCATCGCAGTTGCACGGAGCACCCCCGCCAACGCAGCCTTCTCACCCGGAGTACGCTACACCTCCAGCCAGACCACAGAGGGAGCACCGTGCGCCGACGCAGTTCACCTACTCGCACAGGCAGGTTCGCAATATTGCCACGACGCGATGAGCCACCCAGAAACAGGGCCGGCAATAGTTACTTATGTTTTGGATTGTTGAAATTCTTTATTTTATGCATTTTGTTAATCTGTTCCAGATATATTGTACAACATATGATTTTTATGATCACAAACTATTATATTTTGTTATACAATATTGTTATTTTTTGTTACAGTAGGACCTGTACCGTAATACAAGATGCTATTTCTTAAACTGATGGGACAACTCGCTGAAGACTTTTGTTAGTCTGAAATGACCCCTCACTACACACAATATAATCCGACGTGACTACTCATTGCACGATACAAAGTCCTATCGGTACACTCAGTAAGCACTAATTGCACACTACACATTCTGAAATGACCACTCACTGCCTACTTTTAATTCTGAAGTGACCACTTATTGCACAGTATATTTGTCAGTACTGATACCTTGCATATATGACTACCTTTTCAGCCCGACTTGACTATACACTCCAGCGTATCGCTGTCCGTCTGCACGTTTGAATCTTACCTTCCAACACTTAGTCCATACAGCATCCCTTCGAGACTATAAAAGGCCAAACCGCAGGCACACATACACAGCTCCCACTCACACTTCACCATGGCTGGATTCTCTAGCAGAGCATTCTCGTGCACACCTGGTATGAGCAGCATAGCCCTTCATTACATGTTGAAGGTTACGCTTAATGGGAAGGATGATCCGTTCAAGGAGAAGAACCTAAGTAAAGTGGTGTCCAAATTGCAAGAGTGGCGCCCGACATTATCGAGGTATAAGGTGACAGCCTCTGAACTGAATATTGTAACCTCCAACGACCTCAAGACGCACTTGTAAGGGTGGCATCAAAGGTATTTCAGGGTGTGCGAACTAGCCAACCACTCTTCTGCTACAGGTTTCTCTACGAGATTTTAGAGGGTTCTGATGCTGCCCGATCAGTATGCAGAGCATATTAAGGTTAGTTATTTTCTATTTATTTACCTTACTAAACTTTTTAGCATTATCCATAAGTTCACTAGTTCGTATACTTGTCTTGTGTGTTAGTCATTCCTAGAGGATAAAGAGTTGCTTAACAAAGATATTTTGTAGCGATGTATATGCTCTTCGGCGAGGGTGTGATGCCTGATTCGCGCAGAAGATGCAGAAGAGGATGTAACTGGAGAGGTAGAGGTCCGCCCAGTACTGTTGCATCAAAAAGTTCAAGAGGATGTTCAACCACCATTGAAGGAGGGCTTGCTCCTAACTATACAAATAACGATAACGATTTCATGTCACCTAGACCTCGACGTTCAAGCACTACTACAACAGGTCGTTCAAACACTACTACAACAAGCCGTTCAAGCAATAATGCAAGAGGATGTTCAACCAGCACTAAAGGAGAGATAGCTCCTAACCATACAAATGACGATGATGATTTTATACCACCTAGACCACGAACCTTGCGTCCTCGGAGTCCTCTGAATCCTGACGATGATATTACATTAAGCCCTATTAGGTATCCATACGTAGTACCTCATTAGGAACCAATAGATAACTATTCTTATTTTTATTGTAGAGACCTATTCCGACAACCATGGCCATAGAATATATGGTTTTATGACTTAGTCCTTCACCAGAGGTATGTACCTATGTTGTATCTCAGTTTTATGAATTCCCTAAAGCATGTATGTATCTTAGGTGTAGTTCACATGACATGCTATCGTAGTTGTTGTACTTACTGCACTTTGTAATATCAATGTCGAGTTTTACTCAATGTTTTACTATGATTTGTTGTCAAATTTATTGCACACCGAAAGAGAATGACGAACAACGAAATTTGAATTTTTTGTCAAAAAAAGTAACTGACAAATAATTTTGTAAAATACTACATGAATTATCACTTACAAATATGATTTTTTTTTTCTGAATTTATTGAAACCTAGTTTGAACTCTAAAATTCTAGCAACTGTCAAAATAACACTGATTTTTAATAATTAATGCTCATAAGTTACAACGAATTTTCGAATGAAATCAGTACAAAAATGTTCCTCATAAATTTAATTTTCTCCAAAAAAAATTCCATGATTTTTATAATTTATTTGGTTTGGGTGCTCTGTCGCCTAACCATTTGGCGACAGGAATATGTCGTGAAATGAAAAGGCGAAATATTCCTGCCTCCCAATGGTTGGGCGACAAAGAGGCCACATCAGTGCTGACTCAGCTTTTTTCTACATTTTGGGCTATTGTTGCCCAATCATATGGCGACAGAGGTATAGTTTTGCAATTTTTTTAGATCAAGGTATATTTTTGCAATTTGAATAAGAAATATATTATTTAAAAAAACTCCATTTATAGGGTGGTGGTCTCTGTCGCCCATTAGTTGGGCGACAGAGACGCGCGCCTCCTCTGTAGACAAACCAACGATCGATTTTTATGCTATCGCCGTATGGTTGAGCGACAGGAAGGCCGACCGTTTTTTTCGTCTACGTGGCTATTTCTCGTTAGTTCAAACAGCTACACAACTATTCGTCGCCATACCATACGACGACATTTTCATCTTGTCTTTTCAGACGGTGACAGAGATATAGTTTTGCAATATTTTCCAATCGAAGTATATTTTTGTAATTTGAATAAAAACATATATTATTTTAAAAAATTTAAAGAGAATAGTGGGCAAAGTCAAGACAAGATGTGGAGAAGCATTTCCGGAAGCTCCGAGACTTTGAGTACTCAAATTGGTTCTGAAGAAATGGTTGTCAAAGTTCACTGATGCAGATTCGAACAATACCGAGCGATTGTTTTTTTTATCATTATTTTTGGGGGCTGCTGCTGCTTATGTTAGAGCAAGTAACCGTGGTGATCAAATGAGAGTTGCCATATTTGAAGTAGATAGCTATGATGTGTGTTGGTAAGTGAAATCTAGAATATATGTAATTTGGAGAGTATATATGCCTGAATAAAAACTCAAATAAAGGTTGTGGTGAATGCACTGCCTTGTTGAGCAGCTAATGAATGTGGTACTTGAGCTCCTGTTTCTGCTGACATACGGGGTGGCGTGTTCTTTTGATAACGACGAAGTCACCAATTAATCTCAACAAACTTATATTCAGGAGGAGACAACAAGAATGCAAAACTCACTCCATCATGGATCAACTCACACGACCTGTCATTCTCGCTTCAAACATAGAGAACACAACAATGCATATGAAAGCATCCTAGAACACTTTGCTGCTGTTGCCTGATCTGATCTGCTCTGCTCCATCAGAAAACCAGGGGCCGGCGCCACCGGATGGATAGGGGCCTTCATAGCGAACTGGATGGATTAGGACAAATAAGACGCCACGTCATGGACAATTATTAACTAGTAATTGGTCATCATCATCTTTATTTTTTTCTTCGTCTACCAGCTCCACCTCTCGTTCTCCTGGCCGTCGGCGGAGGTGGCCGCCGGCAGCTGCGAGTAGAACTCGTAGTCCAAGCTACTCTCCCTGTTCTTCTTGCTCGTATCGCTGCTGTTGCAGTAGTGCACCAGCGCCGCTCCCCCGAGGACGGCGACCGTGAGGGCCTGTGCGTGTATCCTGGCGTGGATCAGCCGCAGGCCCGTCGTCGTCTGCGGCGCCCTCCTCCGGCTGTACGCCACCGACGCACCCACCGCCGTCGCCCACAGGGCTCCTGCAGTTTCAGGATTAATCAAGGGACAGGCCAAGATCAGTTAAGAGTCTCGATTTACAAGCGACATGAACCGGCTGATAACCTGTACTGATCACAAGGGAAGGGAAAAGAACAGATCCAGAGAGAAAAAAAAATGAATCGATCGATTGCTTTTGCTTGCAGCTAACAAATTACTAGTTGAATATATTATTGCCGACTTGACTCACCGATGCTGGTGAGCTTGTGCTCCTCCACCCAAGACTGCACCGACGAGCTCATCTTCTCCATCTTTCTACAACAACTACAAGAAACAATTGGGCTTGGCGACTCAAGAAAAGGCTAGCTAGCTCCTTGATGATTTTCTTTAGGGACGGGATGGGGACCGATCGACTGAACGATGGGATCAGTTAGCAGGTCATATATAGCTGTCGAGTGGAGTGTGCCCACTGGTTTGGTTTCGTGTTGCGTCAGCAAAAATGGAGCGTTGCAAACCAGTGGCTCGGCCATCTGTTTTTGTCCTGGTTTCCCTGCTTCTTGTGGGCTTTCTTTCCGCAGTTTGGATTAAGAGGAGGCACCCAATGTTTCTTAGAATCTTAGGTCCTTATTCGTTGGCTACCAAAATGCTTTATGTTGCCTCAGCTACTGACATGTGGCTCATAAACAAATTTGCCGGGACCCATGTCGGTATGTTGTTTGCCGTAAGTGATTAGCGTATTAATAACAACACACAGCTAGGACAGTAAAAAAAAAGCTCGAGGAGCAGGTTCGCAATATCGATATCGTAATAATCGATCGTATAGAAATTTTTTGGTAGAAATCGAAGGGTTTCGAAATCAAACTTTTTGTTGATTTTTTTTAAAAATCGATTTTCACCAATAATCGGTCCATATGCTCGATAATCAACTGAAATTTTGTGAGTGATTTTTTGTGAATTTGTGTTCTCTGGCGGTTGATTTTGTGAGCGATTTTCGCTCGATATTCAGCGATTATCGCAATATTTATGTTGCATAAAAAAATCCGATTTTTTTGAATTTTACTTTGAATTTAATCGGTTTACCGACCGGTATTATATACCGTACCGGCTCGATATGGTCGATAATCACGATATTCAGCCATTATCGACGATATTGCGAACGAGCATGGGGTTTCTACAAGTTGAGCTATTATATCATGAGTTATATTATTTTTTCTATTCTCATGTTGAATATTACGGCATGTTATCTTTTGCCAAGCTTACTTGAGCTGAGCTTATTGTTGAAAATTAGTGTATGTTGATTTGTTAACTGTTATCGAGTTTACTCGAGCTTATGCCTAACTAAGCTTGAGCTAATATCTAGACTCGAACCCAACTTAGACTCGCTCAAACTTGGTTGGAGCTTCTATCTTACTCGAGCCTGAAAGACTAAGCTTGTTTCCAGCCCTACACCCAACTGGTTCAACCTTTCTTCGTGGGAATCTTAATTGAGATGAAACTAACAGTCCTGCCCGTTTATTCTTAATTTCTTTATTGGCACTTCCTAGTCCCATGGGATACATGCTTGCTTTTTTTTCAACTGCGTTGGAGACATGTACGTTGCTACTGACAATCTGATAGTTAAGGAAATGTGTTTTTTTATTCCTTTTCTTTTCCACTTTAATACTCTCCCTTTTTTTTTTTTTGCTTTCCTCGCACTTTCTTTTGCACGACGTGAGAGGCCATGTCATTGTTTATACTGTGGATCATGTGATGCGAATATACACACGTCAAGTACTTTTCAGTTTAGTGTTTCAATTAATTGGAAAGAATTACTAAGCCGCATCAAATATCAACAGTGAGAGGCGAGAGAACGGGAGCCACATGGAGACACTATTCACGTGCACTGTTCATATACTTCATATCCTTCTACATATACCATCAGAGAAGAAAGGAAAGAAAAAGGAAGAAGGAAGGAAAAGAGGAAAAAGAAAGAGAGATATTAGCAAGCTTCAATTAAGGAAAGAGGTCAGCATGACAAGGCAAGAGATATGTGCAATATTCAAGTAAGGAAAGGGATCACCATGTCTTGGCAAGAAAGAATTTCAGCAATCTCCTAGAAAAGAAGGTGATCACCATAACAGAGAAAGAAGTGCGCTTCGCATGGCAAGTTTTTGGTCGAGCACAGTTCACAGATTCATATCCGATACTGTTCATCACACATACTATTCATGCCCCCTCTCATATGTATATATATGTGTACACCCTCTATTGTAAAAAGAACCACAAATTTTCAGATTAAACATATACTCTTGATTCTATGGCTTGTGCTCCAATGCCCCCATTAGAATAGGGAGTTCCAATCTGAAATTATCACCGTTGTTCTTGCAACTTTTTCGAGGTGATTGCAAGGAAACGTGCGTCTACTTTCGCGTGGTCAAGTAGGCGAGGATCAAAGCGTGTTCTTGGACGAATTCACGTGTCGCAGGTTGCCGTATCGAAACGGTGGTTGGCGCCAGTATTCGTCAGGGTTCACGAGTCCAGATTATCATATTCGTCATCGCAAGATCGGACCAACCCCATATCATCAGGACTTGTATTTGTCCCCAAGGGAGAACAACAAAATTAGCTGTGCTTTGCGTGTGGGAACTATTCATGACATAAGCGTTATCCGTCGTAAAACTTTACACATTTGACAACACACAAATATCTCCAAAATGTTAAAGCAAACACACCCACATGACAGTAATGAGGATGATAAATATAAATTAACCATGATCACGATCTAAGCTTTATTTTTTTCTCCATTATAGATCCATGTATACAATTCAATAGCCACACATGCAAAACATTACCTTTGCTGATAATATCATGTAAATATCATAATTGTTCGGCCACTTTTCAAAATCTAAGGTTCTCACTGCTATCATCACCCGAGCCAATTCACAATCAACCAGTTCTATTTATCAGCCTCAACATTTGCATCGAGTGTACGGAGAGTAGACATCTCCTGGGGAAATAAACTTTCACCTGCATTACCATCCTCCTTGATAAACTTTGCATTCTCATAGTGGTGTTTTAGAGCTGCCCCTAGAGTACTAATAGAGTCAGAGCCTGTGCATGCATCCTACAAACGACCAAACAAATGCAATATTGACCCACTGAGCCATATAATTTACGCAAATGGGTGTGTTAAAAAAACTACATAAATATATAGCATTCAATAAATACCTAGCATGAATAAGCCAGAGACTTGGTGAAAGACCATGTGGAGGTCTATCCCTGATGGTGATGAGTAATTGACTGTGATTTAGCATGTTGTGCTTGAATTTGAGTTTGATCCGAGTGGTCAGGTGTTTGGCTGGTCGGAGACTAGTTGTCCGACCCCGAGTGGTCGGAGGCTTTCGCTGGTCGAGAGGGAGACCAGTCGTCCGACCCAGAGTGGTCTGGGCTTTGGCTAGTTGGAAGACCAGCCATCCGACCCCGAGTGGTCGGGACGAAGACCAGTGGTCAGACCCCGAGTGGTCGGGACGAAGACCAGTGGTCAGACCTCGAGTGGTCGGGATGGAGACCAGTGGTCAGACCTCGAGTGGTCGGGATGGAGACCAGTGGTCAGACCATGGGTGGTCGGGATGGAAACCAGTGGTCAGACCACGTGTGGTCGGGGTTATGCTGGTCAGCATAGTGTATATCTTTCTGTTGAGATGGATATGTGTTGTTGGACATTGCTATGTGATGTGGTTTCCTTGTCTATGATAGTTGCAGGACTTTGGAGCTAGGTCATGGTGAGGCGAAGGGGATCGTGACTAAGTGGGAGAGCCGAGGTCCGGATGATCAAGGTGTCGCCAAAGATGACCGAGGCAGGAGTAGCCGCAAGCCGAGAAGACAAAGGAATGGATGAGATGCTAACTTGGAGTTGCTCGATCTAGGAGGACCGTTGGATCGCGGTCGGGAAGATAAAGTAGCGGGTCAAGTTAGTGTGAGTTGAAAGCGTGCAAAACCCGTTGGGTTGTTGGGTTTGGGTGAGCCCATGCATAGCTTTGTGAGTGGGTAAAATCTCACCCTTGATGGAGTGCTCTAGGGTTTAGAGGCTCATCCAAGGGTGGTAGGTGTTCCAAGCACGCTATGAATAGACAGAGAGAGGGTGTCTCCTTGGGGTGAGCGGTGAGGAAAGTCTATGTGAGTAGTTGAGAGTTGTTGAGAGTGATGATGTAAGGATCAAATCTGGCTCTTGGATGTTGGCTTAGGATTGAAGCAGAACATCCAAAGGTGGGAATTGATCCCAGTCACTATAAATAGAGGGTAGAGGCAGCCTCCTCGGTGAAGGTTGTGAAGGTTACGAGGTTTTTTTGCTCGTTTGAGTTTTGCCCACTTTGTTGTGAGGCTTTGTAAACCTCCCTTCCAGAAATGAAATGTTCTTCACTTATATTCTTGTTTCATTTCTCTTATGTATTTACATTACGCACTTAAATTCTGTTATCTAAATTCCGCATTTACTTACTTGCAATTTACTTTACGTAATTTGGATTTGCCTCATCTCCTTCTACATGCTTTTGAGTCCTTTTTGAAATTCATGATTGATGAACTCTTCTCTGGATTCGGTGCTTTCAATCATTTAGGCAATCCTTGCGTTCTTGTTGCAAGTTGTAAATCTGTGTTATTAAAGTGCATAAACGTGTGACTTGCAGTTCGTTAGTCTTGATTGGCTTCTGGTTCTTATTGCCAAGGATGAAAGATTGCTGGATAAATCTTCTATAGATCATATCCCAATCATCTAGGCAATCTACAACCTCTTCTATTCAGTTTTGGAAGAAACCAATCTCTGTGCCTAGTTTTTAGATAGTGTTTCTATCTGTTTGAAGGGTTGTTTCTTCGTGTACTTACTTGCTGTGATTTGTGGAGAGTTATCCAAGGATATTCTGACCATCAACTCCCACCAGCAAGTTAGGGGTTAAGTCTGTGTTCGTGACTCTGTTTTTGGTGTTGCATTTGTTAAACTGAAAAGGGACGGAACCTTGGTATCAATTCCTTCGATTGATGACCAAATAGGTTCCCGACATCCTTAGGAGGTGCACACCAAGTTTCACTTTGTTTTGGATCGGTAGATCAAAAGTTACATCGTTTCATTTTTAAGATCGTGCTTGATTTTATCTGCTCATCCGACCCGAGTATCGCTCATCCGACCTCGAGGTCGGACGTCATATTCATCGGTCGGGAGGTCTATTCATCGAGCACTATTCACCGTAGTATCGTTCATCCGACCTCCGCAGTCGGGCGTCATCGCTCATCCGGTCGGGATAATGTTCATCGAGCACTATTCACCCGATCATCGTTCATCCGACCTCCGCGGTCGGGTGTCTCGCTCATCCGATCGGGATCTTTATTCACCCGAAGTATCGTTTCATCCGACCTCCGCAGTCGGGCGTATTGTTCGTCCGGTCGGGATCGTTCATCCGAACACTATTCACCCGAGTAATCGTTCATCCGAACACTTGGTCGGGATTATCGCTCATCCGACCACTTCGAATTCGGAGTACTATTCATCCGACCCAGTCTTGGTCGGGAGTCTTGTTCATCCGACCTCTGAGGTCGGGGTACTTATTCATCCGACTAGAGATACCCGACCAATGCGCTTTCTTTCTGGACTTTTGGTGGTTTGAATTCTAGGGAAAGTTTATTGAAAAATTTTATTTGGCTCCTATTCACCCCCTCTAGTTGCCGTTTGATCTTTCAATTGGTATCGAGCCGGTTCGCTCTTTCTAGATCTTGACCGGTCTCAAGAGCCATGGCGATGGACAAGTATTCCACCAAGCCTCCTATTTTCTCCGAGTTGATTTTCCTTTTGGAAATCTCGGATGGAGTCGTACATCACGCCTGTGGCTTCCGATATGGCGAAGGTGAAGCTCCGTATGAGGTTCTGGCGATGAGAACGCCACGGCGGCAATATGGTCGACGTTGAGGCGAATGCTAAGGCAAGGAACATCCTCATACTGTGGTCTTAGCCGCATGAGTATGACAGATTTCTCACCTTCGTTTCGCTCATGAGATTTGGGTGACCTCGATGCTTACCATGAGGGCACTACCCAAATCAAGACGGTTCGACAGGACCAATTCAGCGTGAGTTCAACAAGTTTGAACAAAGACGGTGAGAGTCTTAACGAGTGCTTTGGTCGGTTTACAAAGATTCTGAGCGACCTCCGAGCAGTCGGTTGCATATACCCTGACTCAGATAATGCTCGACATTTCTTGACCGCACTCGATCTTCGTGTTTTGGAAATGAAAGTGACCACCATCAAGGACACCACCGACCTGTCGACCTTGACTCTTGACGGGCTTTATTCCCGCCTCAAGACTCATGAGATCGACGTCGTCTCGCGGAAGACGAAGTCTCAGTCGATGGCTTTGGTCACCGATCCCATTGGATCCTCTCTTTCTGATTCTTCTGTTGGGTTCTCTCTCTCCGCTCTTTGCGAGCTAAGCGATGACCAACTGGAAAAATTTCCAGAAAATGAGCTTGCTCTCCTTGCTCGTAAATTTTCATATGTATACAAGAGAGTGAGAGAGAGGAAGAGAGGTGGGATGATCACCTGTTTCGAGTGTGGTGGCCCCAACCACATTCGAGCAAACTGTCCCAAGCCGAGAAGGGCAAAACGAACAAAGCGGTTCGGGCAAGAACGACTACACCGATAAGAACCGCAACAAGAAGCCTCCGGTTCGCGAGCGGTAGCGTGAAAAGAAGTACCGCAACTTCTCTAAGAACAAGAAGCTCTTCCACCGCGTCCTCGCGCCGCGCAGACGACATCAACCTCTCCGACACGGAGACATGGAGCGACGAAGGCGAGGATGATCCGCAAGAGAAGAAGGCGGCGATGACTTCTCCGGCATGTGCTTCGTGGCCGACGCCAACAAAGATCGGCGACTCCGAAAGTGTCAAATGACTCGGACGAGGTACCCACCTACGACAATTAAATCGCTTACGTAAATTAGGCAAGTTTCATGCTAAGGCTAGGTCGAGGTGTTCGAAGTTAGAAAAGGAAGTAGGTACCTTAACTCGGGAGTTAGCTTCACTTAGATCTTCTCCTCCCGAGTCACCGATGATTGTGTTCTTTGTGATCTTTGTTCTTGTGGAGTTGGAGAACCTAAGGACCATACATGATAGTGTGCTTCTTTGAACTTGATGGTCTTAGGAGGAAGAATGCTAGCACTAGTTCTATTGATGATATTCTGTTGAGGCTAGTTTTCTTCATGCTCACTCTACTCCTTCTTGTGCTAATTGCCCTAAATTGCTTGTCGAAATTGATGCCATGAGCACTCACCTTAAGAAGCTTTCTTCTAGAAATGATGAACTTGAATTGCATGCTTCTAAGGATCCAATACTCATGTGAGGGTGTAAGCAACTAAAACTTGACAATAATGCTTTAAATGTTAAGTGTGCTAAACTTGCTAAGGACTTACTAGATAAGTCACAAGAAAGTTGTTTGCGATGTTCGTGATTGAGGGGACTTGGATAAAATCCATGTCGAGCTTAGGAAGAAATTAGAAGACCAAGCCCATAGAATTAGAAATGCATCTTGCGTTTCTTGTGAGGCCCTCAAGATTGAGGCGGCCGTCTTTGAGGAGAAAATGCACGTCTTTGAGAGAGCTCATCTTTACGGTTCTTCTTCTTGTTCTTCCCCTGCTCTTCTTGTGCCTCTTTCTTCGAGATTGCCAGATCTTATGAGCACTCTCGAGAAGTTTGTAGGAGGCAAGAAGAAGCTCAATCTTATTCTAGACCAATCCAAGATTAGTAGATTCAATCAAAGTCTATGATTTGATCCCTTGGAGCACGCCGGGCGCATCCTCCCACCATTGTGCGGCTTCAGAGTGGTGAGATTGTGGTAGCTCCCGAGTGAGCACCACCGTGTTTAGGTCTCACTGGGTTGTCCATAGGACTTGACCGAGAAGGGTGTTACCTGTTTACGTCTCTAGCAAGGCGAAGTACACATGCACCTTCCGTAAGAAGGATGGTCACCTAGTAGATTTCTACTTGGTAGCGCCAAGATCACTCGGCGTGAGCGTGTTGTCTGCTCTTAGGGGTATTCGTGGTCATCCCGGACTTTGAGTGCTCCTAAGACACACCGCTTCTAGACAAAGTTAGAGAGTCGCCTGTTTTTGGGCAGCGTCCAGGACTCGGTTTTCATCCTGGGTTCTTGACTTTTAGTCTTGGGGCTGTTCGTAGTCAGTCTTTCCGCCGTCCTCTTGATATTCCTCGTTCTTCCCATCGAGGTAGATATCAGCGGCGTGAGGTGTTTTCTGGTAGGAGATCCAGGCAGCCTTACTGGGATGGTCCGGCTTTTGCACCACGGCATGCCAACCCAGTTTCAGCTCATAGATCATCTACTAGAGTTGCTACTGATCTTGTTAAGTCTAAACGTCAGAGAGACACTCGAGTCCAGTCTTCTTCTGTGACTGGCACTCTGAGGCGTCGTGTGGTTCAGTATTGGGTTCCCAAGTCTTCACTCTACCCCAGTACTGAGTCATCTTTCTCTCTTGTGTCTTGATCAGGTTGGTCGGATGGGGAAGGGAGATGTTTGGATTGTTGACTCCGGTTGTTCTCGTCATATGACCGGAGATTCTCGATGGTTCTCTTCCCTAGTCCGAGCCCCCGGTGATGAGTTAATCACTTTTGGAGATGCATCTTTAGGTAGAGTCATTGCTAAAGGTACCATCTGCATTAACCAAAATTTCATTCTTAAAGATGTTGCCTTAGTAAGTAGCCGCAATACAATCGCTCTCTGTTTCTCGACTTATCGATGACTCTTTCGAGGTAAGCTTCAAGAGTAATGCTGTAGAATCATTGATTCATCGGGAGGGTTAGTTCTTGGGATTTCTAGATTTGGGAGAGTCTTTCGTGCTGATTTTTACGCTTCTTGGAGACCCTCTTCGATGCTTGATTGCTTCGAGTCCGTGATCTCTCCTTCGGCATAGGAGACTTGGTCACATTGGTTTTGATCATTTGACTCGAGTTAGCGTACCACGATCTCATTCGGGTTTGCCCAAACTCAAGATGGTCAAAGACTTAGTTTGCTCTCCTTGCCGACATGGCAAGATGGTTCTCGCTTCTCATCCTCCGATCCAGAGTAGTGATGGTGATGCACCAGACAGCTTTTACATATGGACACTTTGTTGGTCGGCTAGAGTGCGATCAAGATGAGGGAAGTGGTATGTTCTTGTCATCGTTGATGATTTTTCTAGATACTCTTGGGTATTTTTCATGGCCTCAAAGGATGAGACTTTTTCTCACTTCGGAGTCCAGTCAAGAGGTTGTCTATTGAGCTCCTGTGTGCATTACGAGCTATTCGCAGTGATAATGGCACGGAGTTTAAGAATTCCTACTTTGAGAGTTTTTGTGTGGAGTCCGGTTTAGAGCATCAGTTCTCTTCTCCCTACGCCTCAAAGAAATGGCGTAGTGGAAAGGAAGAATAGGACCACTGGTTGAGATGGCGGGACGATGCTAGATGAGTACTGATACTCTAGGAAGTTTTGGGTGAGGCTATAGCTCGCTTGCCATGTTTCTAATCGCGTGTTTTGAGAGCACATTTGCATCGCACTTCTTATGAGTTGAGGTATGGGCGAAAGCCCGGTGTGTCTCATTTTCGCGTTTTGGTTGCAAGTGTTTTATCTTGAAGTCCAGTAACCTAGATAAGTTTGAGTCTCGCTCTTACGATGGCATCTTTCTAGGTTACTCGTCTTCTTCTCGTAGCTATAGGGTGCTGGAGTGTTGATGCGCATAGGATCATAGAGACCGTGATGTGACCTTTGATGAGGCTAGCCCAGAGCTAGACACGATGTTTGAGCTCTTCTTCTTCCTCCAAGACCATTTTTGTAGAGGATGAGGATGATGGAGATGATGGTGTTCCACCTGATCCAGTCCCCTCTACACCTGAGGTGCCTCCTGTTTCCATTTCTGCACCTCAGGGAGACCAGCCTTTGTCTTCTGGCTCTCCTTCAGCGAGTGGCTCTGTTCCTATCTCTTTTGTTCAAGAGGTAGAGGCCATACGCTCTGGACCTCCCTGTCATATTCGTGAGACGCCATCCTTCCGATCGGATGATTGGCGATTTGTTCGAGCGTGTCACTCGCTCAAGAACGGTCATCCTCCTTCTTTCTTCACTCTGCCTTTGTTGCCTCCTTTGAGCCGAAGGATATTTCTCATGCATTATCCGATGAGTCGTGGATTATTGCTATGCATGAGGAACTTGAGAACTTTGAGAGGAACAAAGTCCGCAACTTGTAGAGCGCCCATCCGGTCATAATGTCATTGGGACCAAGTGGGTGTTCAAAAACAAGCAGAGTGAGGATGGGGTTGTCATTCGCAACAAGGCTAGGCTAGTTGCACAGGGCTTTTCTCAGGTTGAGGGTCTTGACTTTGAGGAGACCTTTGCCCCTGTAGCTAGGCTAGAGGCTATTAGGATCCTGCTTGCATTTTCTGCATCCCGGGGCTTCAAGCTCTATCAAATGGATGTCAAGAGTGCATTTCTCAATGGCTATATTGAGGAAGAGGTTTATGTCAAACAACCTCCGTGATTTGAGAACCCCAAGTTTCCGAGTCATGTTTTCAAGCTTTCCAAAGCTCAGATGGACTCAAGCAGGCCCCCAGAGCATGGTATGAGAGGCTCAAGTCTTATCTTCTCAGCCATGACTTTAAAATGGGCATAGTAGACAAAACTCTGTTCATCAGACACCATGAGTCTCATTTTCTTCTTGTCCAGATTTATGTGGACGATATCATTTTTGGTGGATCCTCTCATTCTCTTGTCTCTCGGTTTTACGATGTGATGAGTCTGAGTTTGAGATGAGTATGATGGGCGAGTTGAGCTACTTTCTTGGCTTCCAAATCAAGCGGACTCGGAGGGTACTTTCTTGCATCAAGGTAAATATACCGTGACCTCCCGAGGCGCTCGACATGTCGATGGGAAGCCGGTGATGACTCCTATGGCCACCTCGCTGTTCTCGAGCCCGATGAGGATGGTGAGCTCTTGATCAAAAGGAGTTTCGAGTATGATCGGCTCCTCTTGTACCTCACCGCTTCGAGTAGGACATACATTTCATTTGTGTGTCCGTGCGCTCGATTTCAAGCTTCTCCTCGCGCCTCTCACCGCCCGGTGGTCAAGCGCATCTTCGTGTACCTTCGTGCCACCACCGATTATGGTATTTGGTACTCTTCTTCTTCTTGTCTATCTCTTAGAGCCTTTTCCGATGCCGACTTTGTTTGGTCAGAGGATAGATAGGAAGAGCACTTCCGCACTTGCCGATTCATTGGCACTTCTCTTGTTTCTTGGTCATCTAGGAAGCGATGCTGGGGTGCACCTGATCCACCGAGGCCGAGTATGTTGTCGCAGACCGATTGTTTGTAGCTGTGTGCTCTGGATGAGATCGACCTTGCGGGACTATGGGTTAGAGATAGAAAGTGTGCCACTTTTCTGTGACAACACTTCAGCTATTTGCATTGCTAAAAACCCAGTGCAACATTCCCGGACCAAGCACATTGATATTAGATATCACTTCCTTAGAGACCATGTGGAGAAGGGTGATATCATGCTTCAGTTCATAGATGGTGACCACCAGTTAGCCGATATCTTTACCAAGCCTTTGGATAGCTCCAGGTTTGTTGCCTTAAGGAGTGAGCTTGGAGTCGTGAGCCCATACGGCTTATCTTGAGGGGGAGCTGGTTTGTATACTATGTACTATATTTTTTTTCCTCTAGCATTTCCTTTCTTCTTCTGGGTGACTTTGGGCTTGTTTTCTTAAGTTGAGTTCACTCACTTAGACTTTTGGCATGTCTTCCATGGACCTCTTATCTTATGCTTTAGGTTGCTATCATGCGTGATTAGCTGTTCTCTCTTCTCTCTAGGTTGAGTTCCCTCACGCCTTATAAGTCTAGCGTGTTTTGGGCCTCTGGTAGGCAGTCTGTGTGCACTCCTTAGTTGGAATCTAGAGTCGACTTCCCTATGTCGACCTTTGTGGAAGATAAGAGCCAGTCTGAGCCGTAGTGAGTCTCTTCTATCTTATCTATGCTCAATAGCCATCCAGTCTTGCAGTTTCTCGACTTCTTCTCCTCATTCTGTTTTTCTGGTTGTTATTGAGTTCATTCGGGTTTTCTTTATGCCTAATCTTGATAATAACTCAACTTTAACCAGATTTGAGCCTAAAATTAATTCATTTGTTGAGGGGGAGTTTGGGAATATGTTCATGCATTGCATTTAGACTGCATTTTGTGTTTTATGAGCTTTGTCTATTATGCAATTGATTCAATCTTCATGTAATGCACCTTGCTACATCTTTGAAGAAAATCACTAGCTTAGGTCTATCCAAGTCCATCTATCATACTAAGCTTGTTAAAATCTGAAAATTGAAAATCTTAAATGAAAAACATGTTGCTTTTTCTTGTTAAGTTTCTTCTCTAGAGGTCTTTACCATGAATTGTGAATTTATGGAGTTCTCTAGAGTCCCTATAGCAACTTGGGTGAAACTTGCTTGATCCATATTTTAGTCCTTCAAAATTGCTCATATGTGCTAAAATAAAAAAAAACTTGACTCTTTTTGTGCAAAATTGAACTCAACACTATATATTCTCGAGACCGCCTCCCATTGCACTTGGGATGAACTTGGAATATATAGTGTATGACCAAGATCATTCTCTTAAGAGTTACTCTTGGGGTGATCGAACATGGCTTGAGTCAACCATTAAGAAATGCAAATAACAAAAACATAAGTGGGTAAAGAATGCAAATAATATCAAACATTTGCACCCCGCTATGTCTTTTAAAATATCAAAGAAGAAGAATTTGCATGAATTGAAAAATGAGCTCGAAGGACTCTATATGTACTTCAAGATTCGCCAAAGTGTTGAGTAGGTTGAACTCTAGGTTCTCCATTTGATCCTATGAATGGTGCTGGCTTCTAGCTTTGAAACTTTTGCTAAGTTTTGCACTTGTTCAAATCTTGCTAAAATAAAATCTTGTAAACCAAGCTTGTGAGCAAAATGAATTTGTTCTTGGAGACATCCTAGTTCAGTCATTTTCTAAATTGACTAGCTTGGTGTCATATCTTGTCATTGCGATCAATTGGATAATCTTCAAAGCTCACTTAGGTTGCATTTCATGCATACAGATATAAAGGGGGAGAAATAAAAAAAAATTCTTTTTGATGCCTATATTGCCAAAAGGGGGAGAAAATGTAGAAAAGACATCATTTAAAATGTAGAAAAGGGGGAGATAAAAATGTGAAAGCTTGTTGATTCTTATGATCTTTGTAAATCTTTGCTATCTCTTTTGGATCATAATCACATTTGGCACTTATGATTGGTTTTTAGAGCTTTTGTGGAAAACTTGCTCTTTTCATGGTCTTGCTCTAAAATCTTACTGCCAACTTGGTCATGATTTTATATATTTCTCTCTGGACCAAGTTTGGTTTTGCAATCAAATTGCTTTACAAACTCAAATTTATGCCTTTTGGTGTTTGTCAATATACTCATCAAGGGAGATTGAAAGACCATGTGGAGGTCTATCCCGATGGTGATGAGTAATTGTGTGGTTTAGCATGTTGTGCTTGAATTTGAGTTTGATCCGAGTGGTGGTGTTTGGTGGTTGGAGACCGGTTGTCCGACCCGAGTGGTGGAGGCTTCATTGGTCGAGAGGAGACCGGTCGTCCGACCCAGTGGTCAGGCTTTGGCTAGTTGGAAGACCGACCATCCGACCCGAGTGGTCGGGACGAAGACCGATGGTCGACCCGAGTGGTCGGGACGAAGACTAGTGGTCGGACCTCGAGTGGTCGGGATGGAGACCGGTGGTCGGACCTCGAGTGGTCGGGATGGAGACCATGGTCGGACCATGGGTGGTCGGGATGGAAACCGGTGGTCGGACCACGTGTGGTCGGGTTATCTTTGGTCGACATAGTGTATATCTTTCGCTGAGATGGATATGTGTTGTTGGACATTGCTATGTGATGTGGTTTCCTTGTCTATGATGGTTGCGGGACTTTGGAGCTAGGTCATGGTGAGGCGAAGGGGACCGAGGACTAGGTTTGGAGAGCCGAGGTCCGGATGATCAAGGTGTCGCCAAAGATGACCGAGGCGTGGAGTAGGCGCAAGCCGAGAAGACAAAGGAATGGATGAGATGCTAACTTGGAGTTGCTCGATCTAGGAGGACCGTTGGATCGCGGTCGGGAAGATAGAGTAGCGGGTCAAGTTAGTGTGAGTTGAAAGCGTGCAAAACCCGTTGGGTTGTTGGGTTTGGGTGAGCCCATGCATAGCTTTGTGAGTGGGTAAAATCTCACCCTTGATGGAGTGCTCTAGGGTTTAGAGGCTCATCCAAGGGTGGTAGGTGTTCCAAGCACGCTATGAATAGACAGGGAGAGGGTGTCTCCTTGGGGGTGAGCGGTGAGGAAAGTCTAAGTGAGTAGTTGAGAGTTGTTGAGAGTAGATGTTGTAAGGATCAAATCCTGGCTCTTGGATGTTGGCTTAGGATTGAAGCAGAACATCCAAAGGTGGGAATTGATCCTGAGTCACTATAAATAGAGGGTAGGGGCAGCCTCCCTCGGTGAAGGTTGTGAAGGTTACGAGGTTTTCTTTGCTCGTTTGAGTTTTGCCCACTTTGTTGTGAGGCTTTGTAAACCTCCCTTCCGAAATGAAATGTTCTTCACTTATATTCTTGTTTCATTTCTCTTATGTATTTACATTACGCACTTAAATTCATTATCTAAATTCGCATTTACTTACTTGCAATTTACTTTACGTAATTTGGATTTGCCTCATCTCCTTCTACATGCTTTTGAGTCCTTTTTGAAATTCATGATTGATGAACTCTTCTCTGGATTGGTGCTTTCAATCATTTAGGCAATCCTTGCGTTCTTGTTGCAAGTTGTAAATCTGTGTTCTTAAAGTGCGTAAGCGTGTGACTTGCGATTCGTTAGTCTTGATTGGCTTCGGTTCTTATTGCCAAGGATGAAAGATTGCTTGGATAAATCTTCTATAGATCATATCCCAATCATCTAGGCAATCTACAACCTCTTCTATTCAGATTTTGGAAGAAACCAATCTACGTGCCTAGTTTTGAGATAGTGTTTCTATCTGTTTGAAGGTTGTTTCTTCGTGTACTTACTTGCTGTGATTTGTGGAGAGTTATCCAAGGATATTCGACCATCAACTCCCACCAGCAAGTTAGGGTAAAGTCTGTGTTCGTGACTCTGTTTTTGGTGTTGCATTTGTTAAAGCGAAAAGGGACGGAACCTTGGTATCAATTCCTTCGATTGATGGTGAAATAGGTTCCTGACATCCTTAGGGAGGTGCACACCAAGTTTCACTGTTTTTGGATCAGCCGATTAAAAGTTACATCGTTTTCTGTTTTTAAGATCGTGCTGATTTTACTGTTCATCCGACCCCGAGTACTGCTCATCCGACCTTTGTAGGTCGGACGTACTGTTCATCGGTCGGGAGGTACTGTTCATCTGAGCACTATTCACCCAAGTACTGTTCATCCGACCTCCGCAGGTCGGGCGTACTGTTCATCCGGTCGGGATAATGTTCATCTGAGCACTATTCACCCGAGTACTGTTCATCCGACCTCCGCAGGTCGGGTGCACTGTTCATCCGGTCGGGATACTGTTCACCTGAGTACTATTCATCCGACCTCCGCAGGCCGGGCGTACTGTTCGTCCGGTCGGGATACTGTTCACCCGAACACTATTCACCTGAGTACTGTTCATCCGACCACTTCAGGTCGGAATTACTGTTCATCCGACCACTTCGGGTCGGGAGTGCTGTTCATCCGACCAGTGCTGGTCGGGGGTACTGTTGATCCGACTAGAGATACCCGACCAATGCAGTTTCTTTCTGGACTTTTGGTGGTTTGAATTCTAGGGGGAAAGTTTATTCGAAAAATTTTATTTGGCTCCTATTCACCCCCCTCTAGTCGTCTTTTTCGATCTTTCACTTGGCTTCAGGGATGACATCTTGTGGCTGTAAGCTAATGAGGCTTCCAATGTTGTTGCCCAAAATATCCTTAGTAACAAATAACAAAGTCAAGAACCAAAATTCCAAACTTTGATGTTAAACTAAGTACTACAATCTCACCAATGCTTGCAAGTTTGTGCTCCTTCATCCATGCTTTCAAAGGAGCCATTTTTATTAGAGGAAATTGATGGGCTTTAACGTTTCTTCAAGAAAGATTTGTGACGAGTTCAATGAAATGGCTAACTATTATTGGCATATTTATGGGGGAATTGTTTGATGGTATAATTTTAAAACCAGTGGATTGCACCTTTCTCCTTGTATGGATTAGCAAATTCCTGTGTCCAGCACCTAGTATTTGCTAATGGTAAAGTAAAAGTAGTGAACCACGATATAACAGATAATAATATGGCCTCACATATTGTACGAAAGAAGTGCAAGAAAAACAAAAGGGTGAGTATTGAAGTGAAAAGGAATAGGCACCTTTCCTTATTCTTTAGTATGTGATAATTGACATACACCTCACATTGTCAAGCACAAATACTTCTCCCTAAGTTCCTAAAACAGTTGTAACTTGTAAGAAAGCATGCATCCCTTCCTTGGGAATGAAAAAGTGCAATAAGGAATTAAGAAACAATGTGTTAATTTCATCCCAATGCCCCCACCCCCACCCAACCCACCCAGAAATTTTTTTCAAGCAGTTCATCTTTTTAGTATGTTAAATTGCTAATCGATCATCACAAATATGGATTCATGATACCTTTTGTTTTACCTTTCATTTTCCAGATCCGTGTTATCGTGGTTTTGATGCGTTTTCCCTTCATCCTCATGGGATGAATACTCTTAATCATCAAAAACCATGATCTACACTGTATGGTCAACCTCAAGACCACCTAAGAGGAATACTTACATACAGTTTTATCTAGATCTAGAACCACGGAACTAAAAATCATATTAGAGAATTATCACGATACAAGAAAGGAAAAAAAAAGAGTATTTAGCAGGAAGAAAACAAACTGATTGAGGCAAAAGGAGAAGGATCAGCCGGAGCTTTGGAGTGGTGGTCGTTGATGGGATAAGAAGAGGGAGGAGGTGAGGAAGGAAGCCGGCTGTACATTAGGCTGGAGGAAGCGACTAGGCGAGATATGAGATACAGGCTACTAGGGTTACGTGGCGGCGGAGATGAATAGATAATAAGGGTGTGTTTGGTAGAGCTTCAGCTCCATCAAATTCGTGGATCTGATGAAGCTGGGTATTCTTAGCTCCATCAAATTCGTGGATATGATGAAGCTAGGTATTCCTAGCTTTACCAGATCCGTGGAGCTGGAGCTGTAAATACATTAAGAGTGTTTAGATGGATCATCTTATTTACATTTAAAACCAAAAATATAAAGCCTACAAGTTTCAGATCTCAGATGAAACTGAAATCTAGAGCTCTACCAAACAGGCCCTAACTAGAAATAGATTGTAACCGTTGACCAAGCTAACCTGTTGTTGCTAGGTTACCCTGTTTAAGCGTCTGTTTCAAGATGATGTAGCTTTTCTGAAAGACTTTTTTTATTTTTATTTTTTGAGTTAAAAAACAGATATAATTTTTTATAAGAGGTCATTTGATAAGCAGATAATTTCTCTTAGCAATAAATTATAAAAGCATATCTCGACTGGTTTTTAGCTTTTGGCTTTTGATAGTTACATGTGGCTTCTATCTTATACCCAAAATTACTTAAAAACTGAGCTATTTGAGAGTTTAATAGATTTTCGAAAACTAAAGCTGACTTTAAGCATCCTAAACAGACCCTAAAGCTGTTCCGAAACACTCATAGTTTGGTTGGGAGGATTGGGAAGTTGGTCTTACAAGTACGTGACATTCTCATCCCAACCTAAGAAGATAAGGAAAAAACAAAATAAAAATCCTATAGTTTGGTTATATTATTGCCTCAGTTTTCAGTTTTTAGTCTTGTATGATCATTGTTTCTGTAATAGAGTAGTTGATTCTCCGGTAAAATTTGGTGTAAATCTATAACCAGGTTCGTTCGGTGATATTTTAGGCGAACTCGATTTCAGCTTGTGTGCTCTTTCAAATGGGTGCAGTGCAGCCTTAGCCCTGAGTCAATGAAATAATGGTTTTCTCTCTCAAAAAAAGAAAAAAGAAAAAGAAAAATAGGTCGTAGTTAATTCTAAACATGGCTAAACGGACCGCCCGGCACGGCACGATCCGATCAAAATCCGGCACGGCCCATTTAGGCCCGGCTTGTAAACGGGTCTTGCCGTGTCGGCCCACGTGCCCGGGTGGCGGCCGAGCACGCCCGTTTACTGCCGGCCGCTGCGTCTTGCCCGATCCTTCATGAGCTAAGCGGGTCGGTCGGCCCAGAGTCTGCTTAACTTCGTAAAATTTGAAAAAATCAGGAAAAATTAGAAAAAATAGAAAAATAGACAAAGTATGAAAAAAATACAAAAAAATATGAAAAAAATTCAAAAAAATGGGAGAAATTTAGAATAATTAGAAAAACTAGAAGGTGTACAAAAACTTCTTAAATATATATATAAATTAAGAGAAAGCTAAAATATGAGATAAATTCTAAAATGAGATAAATAATTTGAATTAAATAATGAGCTTTATTGATGTTTAGCCGCCTCGTTAAAAACTTTGCCAAGTAAAAACTCAACACGAAAGCCTTGGCAAAGAAAAAGAGTACTGACCTATAGCTCGATGATACGAAAAAGTGAAGATTACAATTATTCTTCCGATTATCTAGATAAAGATTTTGAACGTCTCCACCAAATTTCAAGATTTTCTCGCAGATGTTGAGCTCGTTGATCGCCTTGTTCCCAATCTTTCACAAAGGAGAAGTATTTCCACCATCTCACTTGTCGATTTGTTCTTCTCTCTCGATTATTCTTAGGATAGACTAAGCGGACTCAAGAAACCGTGGAGACAGGAACTGTTAACACATCCCGTGCTAGTATAGAAAGCACCGGATATGTTATCTTGTGCTCGTGCCACCACTGCAAAATGCTGAAGTCCTCCTCTTGCTTCTCTTGGTAGTTGACAATGTCGCTGTTGAGATAGGCAGCTAGCTCCCCACCACTTGATGTGTCCGCACTTGTCGTTGATGTAGTTGAACTCCTTGAGGAAGAGCCACCTATACCCCATATCTTTCCCCACGCGGTTTTCTTCTTACCTGTTGTGGGTGCTGGTGGGGGTCGCTGCATGCGAACTCCAGCAAACTTCCGATTGTACTTATCATAAACTTCAGATAAGTTAGCACGGACATTTGAAAAATAACTCGAATAATCAGTACCTACCGCATCACTTAGAAGTGAGAGAACATTAGAGAATCCTCGAACTTTAGCTCTAGGATCTAAAATAAATGCAAATGCATATAACATAGGAATTTCTCGCCAATATTTCAAAATTTTAGTTTTCATAGCATAAACAGCTTCCCGCAATATATTATCATTTTCGTGGCTCTTTAAGTGGGTAGCAATTTCTAAAATATGATGCACAATTAAAGGAGAGGTTGAATAATAAACTCCAGATACTAAAAATGAAAGCAAGTATTTAGCAACATACCAATGTTGCTCTGTGAGTACCGGTTGACCATCCCGTGTACGACAGTGCGTGTTAATAAAAACAGAAAATGTGCTCTCATAAGGTATGACATTCTTAAGCATCAAGTAAGTAAAGTTCCATCTAACAGGCATATCCAAATCAAACTTACGCGGACGTACATTCATTGCAATACAATAAGTTTTATATGCTGCTACTCGTTGATTAGAATGAGTTAAGAAAGATATTGCAGTGCGAAAAGGTTCAATATACTGATTTAACCTCTTTAAACCAGATTTAACTATAAGATTAATAATATGACAAGCACAACGCTGATGTAATAAGAAAGATTCAGCATATGAATTGAAAATCGGAGTAAGTATGTTCATGGCAGAAGTATTTGCGCAAGCATTATCTAATGTTATTGCAAAAATCTTATCACTAAGACCAAAATCTTCCACAACTTTTACAATACAATCAGCAATATTTTCACCAGTATGTGCTACATCAATTAATTTGAATCCTATAATTCTCTTTTCTAGTTGCCAATCATTGTTTACATAATGAGCAACTACACTAAGGTAATCCTCTTTAGCTCTACCACTCCATATATCAGATGTTAAAGACGCAGAAAAAGTACAGGTACTAAATTTTTCTTTTAGGTTATTGCGACAATTATTATAATATTTAATCAAATCTCTAGTTGTTGTTTGTCTAGAAATTGCAGAAAACATAGGATTATGAGCGGTCTTAATAAAGCTTTCAAACGCAGCTGACTCACTAAAGTTTAAAGGAAGATCTTGAGAAGCGATTAAACGACAAAGAGATTCACGAGCTATCTCAGGATTGTAGTCGATTCACGCATCTGCATCGTCGGGTTGTCTCTGCAGATCGTCGCCTCAAGCCATTCCCGCTTTTTTACAATTTGTCGGCATGCCTTTTCAAGTGCCCTGCTCCACCGAAGATTTCGCGATTAATTTATGCTTGCAATATTTACAAACAAAGATACCCGATTTGGACGTCGTTTGATGTCTCAAAAATGGTCGAAATCTTCCGGACTCGATATCTTGCATCTTGTTCTTTTCGCCGGTGTTTGCCGACGCAGAGCACTTGTAGAGCCGAAGATGGCACAACTCCTGCAACTTCTTCGGCATATGATGCAAGAAGCTCCTCGGGTGAAATACCAAATCAAGTCGGAACGACGGAAAATCCCTGCTCCATAAAACAAACTACAAGAAATAATGACGCTATTAATACTAAAATATGATTTAAAATACTAACAAAATAAAAAATAAATCACAATTATCACCTTGATTTCTTGTGGTTAAAGCCGAATTTGGATTTTTGAATTTTGACAAAACTATTTTTAATTTTGCCAAATTACCACTAAGAGCAAAAGAATTTCCACAAGAGAATGATTAGAAGAGAATGCAAGATTGCTTGGTGTAGAAATGGGGAGGGGCACCACCTATTTATAGGAAAAAATTCGGATTTTTTGAATTTTTCGGATTTTTTGAATTTTTAAGTTTGCAACGACTATAAACGGCTATTTTTTAAAGCGACCGCGCGTGTCGCGTCGTAGGGCGTTAGCGTCTTAGCGGGCCGTTAGCGTCTTGCGCGTCGTGCCGTCTTGCCGCCATTGTGCCAAACCTCTGGCCCAAGTACGGCACGGTGGGCTAGGCCGTACCGACACGGCCCGTTTAAGTTTAGACCGTACCGTGCTTGGGTCAGACGCACAGTACCGTGCCGCGTGCCGGCCCGTGTGGCCCGACCCATCTGGCCATCTCTACTTAATTCCCCTTCTTCTCCAATCTTCTCCTGCAATCCAGAGCTGCACTGGTCGCCTTCTTCCCGCTCTGCTGTAGCCTGTATCCCACCACCAAGCCCAAACCCATCCCCTTCTCCATACCGGCGAATGTGATGGAACCCACTACCACCACGCCGCCGCCGGCGTTGCCGTGGAGCCCAAAGGCCAGCGCCAACAAGCGGCGGCGGAAGGCGGCGCTGCCTTTGGGCGATGTGACCAACCTCCTCCCCAATACACCACGAAACCCTAGCACTAGACGGCCACTTCCGTTGCCCTCCGACACCTCCGCCTCCGCATCTGCCTCGGTCACGCCCGTATCCAAGCGTTCTTCCGACGCCGGTGAGCCCACCGCCTCATATCTGCTCAGCCCGCAACTGGTAGTACTAGTGGCGCCTTAGCTCATCAATTCGCTTCACCATTACATCACACTGTGTACCATCGTCTTTTCTGCAGCTTCTGTTTCATCTTTTACTTTTCCCTGCGGTAGCAAACTAGCATTGGATTCCTAATCCTGCTCCTGCCCTTTTTTCGCAGTTTCCGAGGAGCATAGCTTGGTTAAATCGGCCATCTCCACGGTTTATACAAGGCGCAAGACCACCGAAAGGAGGAGCAATCCGATCACCAACAACAAGGCACCCTTTCCTGCTAGAACAGCAAGTTGCCCCCCTCTTGGAAAAGCTGCAAGGACCAGCAGGTGAGTGAGTTTATCTGCGCCTAGTGCAATTTCACTTGCATTTCATAGCTTTGGTTAAGCCTCTGCATCACTAGCACCCCTTTTTTTTGTGCAAGGCACCTTGAGCTTCTAGTGCGGGGGAGTGCCATTGCATCAATATATCTAGTTTGTTTGGAAACCAGATGAAGTGCAATGAAGTTGGAAGTAATGCAGCTTGCTAACTATCGCTGAGAATAAATTGTTATCGAAAAGGGTAGAATTACAACATAACAACCTATCATAATTCGTAACCTTCACAGTCTGTCAGGTTTAGCACGGTGCTATTTTCTGTATGCCATCAAATGTGCATTTTGCATAGCTTGCACCATAGTCTCAATTAACCTTTATGTGAATTATTAAGTTGAAAGGGTAATATAAGTAATGAGAGTTAAAGCCCTAACTATTCCAGACTGACCTAAATTTTTCCAGTTTTGATTATTTTCAGCTGATGGCATCAATGTAATCATATACTGTGTCACAAGTACAGCAATAACTGGATAAAAAAATGTTGCCACCCAGACATCTGCAAACTTTTTAAAGCAAATTATGGAATTTGTAGTTCTGTAGTTTAGTTATTTCATTCATAGCTAATGGTTGTAGTCTGAGCGAATTTTATAACTGAAGTACTGAATTGCACTTTTATTTCAGCCATTCAACTAGAAAAATCTCAGTGGCCCAGGATACTCAGCCTATTTCATCCTCGGTTCCTTGTCATCAAGCTAAAAAGGTAAGCAGCACCACCATCTGAGTGCATTTCTTAAGATTCCTATTACGTCCTGTACTATTGAGTCTTTAGATCATTGTGCTCTCTTTGAGTGATCTACATGATGCAATTGTTTGTTATGCTTACTATTTGTAACTCATGGTTTTTCCCAAGCTTTGTCATTAACTTATATGTAATCAGTAAAGCTGTAATAAGGTCCGTGTTGAATTTTTCTCTCGCACGCTTATTTTTATGTGTGTATCTAGGCAACATATCCAGTGAAAACCTCCTTTACCGTGAAACCCACGTATACAAGTTTTAAAAATTCTCAAAAAAATTACCATACGTAGGGGAGGTGAGCTTCTACAATCCTGCAAAATTTGAAGACCAAACTCAACCGCATTTGAAAGAGATGAAAAAGACAAACATCGAAATGAATAGTGCTGAGCAGTGAAAATCACTATTCAGGCTGAATTTGTCTTTTTTATATCTTTCAAATGCGATTGAGTTTGGTCTTCAAATTTTGCAAGATTGTAGAAGCTCACCTCCCCTAGGTATCGTATTTTTTTGAGAACTTTTTAAAACTTGTATACGTGGGTTTCACGGAGTTTTTACGGTAAAAGTGGTTTTCACTGGATATGTTGCCGTGTATCTATTATGCAACGTTTAGTGATACTGCATATCAACACTGCATTTGTATGATGTAGCCTGTAGTGCTGCTACCATAATCGCAAGTATAACATGCACTTAAAAGTAAAGGCAGTTTATGGATCATCGGTCCATATGTAGGATTGATTATTCTTGTTTCTCTTCAGAATGTAAAGGCCATAGCCCATAGGTAGTACATGGACGAGGGCTATGAAAACAGTAGTGCCAATGCCGGGGTCTGTATACACGGCTTTCACTGAGACAACTCTAGAAGCAAAACTGTTGAAAATGTTGGAACAGAGGCCATGGTGTTTCACCTTTCTGATTGCTTGCAATTTTGAACAGAAGCGGCACCCGAGGAAGGATAATTTATCTTCAGGTAAACCCAAATTACCAGAAGATTTTGTCAAGAAGCAGAGAGCATACTTTGAGGAGATTGATGCCTTTGAACTGCCAGAGGAGGCGGCCTCGGAAGCTGACCTGGAGTGAGAACTCAAAGCCAATCAGTCCATCTTGTATGATATTACTAGAACGTGTGACCTTTTCTATACAGAAGTAGATATACTCGCATTACTTGCAGCAATGTAACTTGCGGGTTATGAGCATCAACCTAAAGCTCTTTTAATATACGCCGTGTGTGTACCCTAGTGATCGCTAGTCGAAGTCCCACTGACGTTCGTTTTGACTAGCTTGTAGATTTACTAGAGCAGATGCTGAGATCTAACGTTCTTTTGACTGTTTGACCTCAAATATGGCTTAGCTTGTTTGGAAGTAGCTACTCTGAACAATTGTTTGCCACTCTCGGTGTCCATCGGAAGTTTCTTCTGTTGTTAATGTACTCCTGCGCATGTATCATACACGAAGGAAGCTATCACAGCTTAATTGCTGGCTGACCATCATCAAACATGTAACATGAATGACATGCACGATTACAATCGCTTTCACTGTGCATGGCATGGCCTCTCTTTTTTACCAGCTAGTCTTTGGATGCGGCTTATGATATGTACCGTCATTTTCTGGTCTACATTCTATCTTTTCTCCTTTTGGGCTGTTTTCTGCATACTTCAATAGATCATGACAGAAACAAAGCAAAAAACTTCATCTTGAAGCTAAGGAAAAAAACTATACACGAGGGAAACAGCTAGTTCTGCGCTGTATAACCTTTTACCTCCAGAGGACAAGACTCCAAACAAACAGAGGTACCAGAAACTTAAAGACCAAACAATACAGTGAAAGATTTGACAACCAAGAGAAACTTCCAATGTTTGGGGGATTTGCATACATGAAACATGAAATTGGATATGCATTGCTATTTGCTCCTTTACTTTTTATTAATATATTATTAACCTCATTTTTTGAAAAGAAAAGAAAAGAAAAGAAAAGGAGCACAGCTTGGCAAAAGTGACTAATTGCGCCTGGTTTGTTGATAAAGTAAGATTCGGCCAAATCGAAATGGTTCGCACGTGACAAAGGTTTCAAATATCGACGAAAATCACGATTTCGATAAACCGGTCAAATTAAAAAAAAATTAAAAAAATTTAGGAAATTTTATGCGATGTAGACCGCTCGATTATCGGTGAAAATCACTCAAAATCGGTTGAAAAATTTCGCTTGAACGGTCAATTATCGGTGAAAACCGGTCTATTTTCGATTAATTTTTTTCTAAAAAAATTGATTTCGAAACCCTTCGATTTTTTACGAAAACCGGTGCCGACTGGTATTCGATTTTCAACCTCGATTCGGTTTTGTAAAGCCTACACCTGACTTGAGGTTACGACCAAACTGATACTCAAGCCTCACATATATGTACCTCCTCAATACAACCACTCCAGTTTGGAGACTCTTATATTTATTCATTGCAGTTGCAGACTTGCAGCTCGACTTTAGAATGATCCTTCTTAATGGTTTCCGGCCTGGAGTCCAATCTAGTCCAAGTCGTCATCTACAACTCCCACTCAGCAGTGCATGTTTGGGCAGCACTGCAGTAAATGGCTCGATGCCATGTGTGTACTTCGTGACTCAAGCTTAACAATAATTCCAGGTTGCTAAATGAATATTGGATTTTTATAATCATCCTGTATAAAGCAACAGCAATGTTATGGATTTTTATGATCATCCTGTATAAAGCAACAGCAGTGTTATGCAAGTTCGTAGTTGATACTCTAGCGCCCGTTCATGTCAAACAATGGTCTCAGAAAAGCTTCAATTTAGTAATTATCATGCATAAACACATGCTGGCATTCATGCTACAGTGTCCTACTAGTGTTCTTTATCTTTGTTGTGTTTTGAGAATATTTTAATATAACATATTTAAATGCGCGTTACAAAAATTTAGGGCCATTTATATATTTGGGCGGCAGTTTTTTTTTCTTTAAGCGAACATTTTAATTAATCAGCACCTTTACCTAACATCCATGTAGTTCAAAGGCACCGATGATTGCAATCCCACTCTATTTCCTTCTAGACTTTTATTATGTGTGTCATAATTTATTTTAGAACAAGGCTATCTACTTACCTTGGAGATTCAAATTCATGCGTATTGCTCCACCATTTTGCAATCTCAAATACCCTCCAAAACAATGTGAACTCCCCAAACATCATTTTCTTATAGTATTAATTTATGATTCTCTATACAAAAAAAAAATCACAACATGCACCAAAAGATGCCATATTGTAGAAAGCTTCCACTTCCAAAGAAAGGGTAAAATGAAAGAAATATTGCATTCTACTTATATAGTGCAAGATTTCATAGGAACTTATTAGGGGGGAAAATACAGCCGATTGATAAGAGAAAAATGGTAAAAATGTCACCTCGAAATTGTAGAACAACATATATTTAAAAATAGATTTTAAAAGGTAGAATAATACGAATCCAGGAACAAAGCGAGCAAGAGAGAACCGGCAATCTTATAGTACTTTTAACTTTTATAAGGAAGAGCATTCAGGCACTTGCGTTAATAAAGCATCAACCATTATACGAGTAGTACTCTTCACATTAATGTTCAACTAGTATAGTGTCCTGTTTTTCGGTTTTCTTTTCTCAGCACGTAATATATGGTCTTTTCCTTTTCTAGAACGTTTGTTTCCTTTTCCTTGAGATGATGCTGGAGGTGGGGGGAGATCTGTTGTGGGCCACAGGGATGAGTTAGACACATTAAACAATGGCCATCGGATGTGGGTGAGTAAAGCTGAGGAAAGATCTGAGAGGTTAATTTTGATGAAGACAAGTTTCTGGGGACGTTTCGCTGGGTGCATGAAGGTTGAGCCATCTCTAATGGGGTGCATTATTTGGGGTGGACGTAGAAAAGAATGCTTAGGTGCATTATAAAGGGGTATAGATTACTTATTCGAATGTGCAGCAAAGAGCTTCATGTTCCTAAGAGCCAATGTGTCGACGATCGGGACCGTCGACCGCAAAGAGGGGGGAAGGATCGTACGAGGGGCGAGGCCCAGAGCCTCGTTCGTCCAGGAAGGAGCCTCGGCAGACGTGTAGCACAGGGAAAAAGGACAGTCGAACAGGGAACACGAAGTTTATACTGGTTTGAGCCTCCTAGGTCAGGTAACAGCCCTACTCCAGTCTTGCCAATAGGCGAAAAGGGACTAAAGGCTCCTCGGGGGAGAGCTACAGGAGGAGCTCGACCTCGGGATCGCTCGGGAGCAATTGCTGAGGGAGCTTCGTGAACGGTGGAGTGTACAAGTATTACTGCAGACGTATCTGCCTTCTTAGATTTCTTGGGGTGTCGCCTTCTGCGATCTTACTACCGTTGTGTTCTTGCTGTTCTCTTCTTTTCTCCTTTTTTCCCGATCGGAGTGGTCTTGATGCTTTATAGGCCTTTGGTGCTGATCTCGATGCTGACGTCGGGAGGTCGCCTGTGAGCTGACGGGGGCAGTTAGTCCTAGTCCCCAAGCAGGGGGTCCGGCAGGAACTGTTGGGGGGTGGTTGACCCTAGTCCCAATGCTGGAGTTCTGACAGGGGTAGATAGCCCTTTAGCCCATGCACAGAGGGACTGGCAAGAGCAGGAGGCCCTAGTTCCCACGCAGGGGACGGGAGTCATAAATTTATAGAAGAGGAGACCTGTTTTACATTGGAGTCCGGCAGGAACTGTTGGGGGGTGGTTGACCCTAGTCCCAATGCTGGAGTTCTGACAGGGGTAGATAGCCCTTTAGCCCATGCACAGAGGGACTGGCAAGAGCAGGAGGCCCTAGTTCCCACGCAGGGGACGGGAGTCATATATTTATAGAAGAGGAGACCTGTTTTACATTGGAGTCCGGGCCATGGGTGCCGAGATCGAGGAGGTCGTCGGGGTCTGCAACCAGCTCGGGGATAGCCTTGTCCGAGCTTGGGAATAGTCCCCCGAACTCGGAGGAGGGCGGCTTAAAGCCCCCCCGGGGCACGGACACGTGTCAGGATGGCCGATCCCCGACAACATCGCATTTAGGTCCTTGTTGCGTTTTTCTAGCATTACATTTAAACCTTTTTGCGGAAAACACAAAATCCTTTTTAGGTCTTTTTCGCGCGTTTTCTCGATTTACTCGTGTGTGGAGTGTCGATCGCGCGTTTTCTCGATTTGCTCGCGTGGAGAGCGGCGCCCGTGGGTCCTTGTTGTGTTTTTCTAGCATCACGTTTAAGCCTTTTTGCGAAAAACACAAAATCCTTTTTAGATCTTTTCGCGCGTTTCCTCGATTTACTCGTGTGTGGAGCGTCGATCGCGCGTTTTCTCGATTTTCTCGCGTGGAGAACGACGCCTGCAACGTGATACGCGGCGTATAAGTTTCTAGTTTCTATGATTAGTCATGCCCCGGTGAACTACCCAGTACGCCGTGTGTAGTGCAGTTGCAAGGGACAACCGCATGGCTGCATCATTGCTTCGCTTCCATTTACACTGCTGCTTTATTAACGCAAGTGCCTGAATACTCTTCCTCGTAATAGTACTGTAAGATTGGCAGTTCTCTTTTAACTCCTGAATATATATCATTATACCTTTTAAATTTTGTTTCTAAATACATGTCGTTCTATAATTTTGAGATGATCTTTTACTTTTTTTTCTTTTATACCTCTCTCTTAGCTATTTTCAATATCATGTAATACTACGGACTATAGTAAGACAAATCGTCCAAAGATATAATAGAAAGAGAGAGCACAATCTTTAGATACGTCTTGATGGAAGCGTAAAAATATATAGGGAGGTGCTTCTATGCTTTTCTTTTTTTAAAGCTGTACAAATATTAAAGTATGAATGGAGAGTGGATAATGATTAGTTACCCCTTCGCTTGCTTCAAGATCTATACAACTTGTACTGAGAGGAAAAGCAGTGCTTAAATATATAACGCCGTATGTTCAGAAACGGAGCGAGTACACAACATGGTAGGCTTAGCAGCGCTCTCGAAATCTAGCCCACTAAACGCATCCCAATGTCGTCGTCGTCGTCCGTGCGCGCCCACATGACGGCGCAGCGCCGACGAGGAGGGGCATCCGGCCGGGCCCCCGTCCTCGATCGACGCCATGGGATGGACGGCCCGACGCCTGACGTGGAGGACCTCACTGGCTAAGTAATAATGTGTTAATACGGAGGGTTAATTTGTGTTCTTTAATTTTCTTGATTAAAAGAAGTGTTAGGATTAGCTTGTTTTAGTGATTGATAGAGGCCATCCAAACAATATATATATAGCTCCATATATAAAAACGATTTTAGCTACACAAGGAAAAAGAATTTCCATACAATTCCAATTTTCCAATCGCACAAGATTCCTATGTTTTTCCTTGGTTCAAAAAGGGGCCCACATGCATCATCGTGATGGTCTCTTGGAAATTCTAGAATGCAAATGCTGGTTTACTAACTTTTGCAGCCATCGTGCGTCCATCAGTCGTCGTTGCACTAGTCACTAGCGGTGACTTAGATTGCCAGCCAAAGTTAAGTTTGGCAGATCGCTCTATGTTATGTGTTGGAAGCTAAGCAGCAGCATCTAAGTGAAGTTCTCAATCATACCACAAAATTTTTCTTGCTGTTCCACTAACAACACAAAGCTAGGGATCAGCTGTCACTTAAAACAATTCTTCTAAAAAAAAAGGTTTAAGCGGGCCGAGCCTTGCTCAGTTGGTAAGAGTGTGTGACCCTGACTAACTTTTTCAGAAATAACCGTCAGACCAAATTTCGCACGTCACAACGTCACATGACCAAATTTCGCACAGCGTAGCGTAGTGCACAACCCTGGCTAGTTAATATAATCATAGCTCAACTTCTTCTTCGACAAGGTTATCTCACTGGGAGAACATAAATAGGTAGCACAACAGACAAATATGACTTCATATTCCAGGGTTCAAGTTAAACAAAGTTCTAATAAACTTGCTAAGCATCATCATGTATAAAGCAATACCACTATCAAGTTCATATGTCAATCTCCATTCATGCCACATTTTGTACCAGAAATGCATATGGCTAGCTACCACACAATGCAATGGCACAAATAGCTACTCTACAATTACACTTCCTGAATGTACCCAAGACAACACTGCATGATGGAGGTAGGAGCCCATATTTCGGCCAGCACAACAGAAATTCCTCCATCAGAAGCTCAACAAGCTGCAACCATGTATGTATGTCTTGCTTCAGGACTAAGCTGACAAATTGTTACATACAAGTCCTGTTGGTACTTATTTTCCTGTAGATGATGGTGGGTGGATTAGATCAAAGACCAAACCACAAAGTATGTTGCACAGGCATGCTCTGACCCCCCCCCCCTGGTGCACTTTCCAAAATGTAGACCACTCCATTAATAAACCAAATGTACAAGGACAGATAAAAACTGTGCAAGAATATGCAGGTCAGTAGCATACATTAGTGGGTATTTAAGCGTGCATCAACCATTCTGTCTAGTGCCTATAAATACTCATGCATATGTGACCAACATTTCAGTCGAAAACTTGAGTATTTAGCCCTCAACCATTCCTACAAGCCAATGGCTTCCAAGAGCACCTTCACTTGCAGCATCGTGGCCTTGTTCTTGGCTGCAAGCTTGGCCTCAGCTCAGCTGAGCGCAGATTTCTATCTTAAGTCATGCCCTAGTGCACTATTCACCATCCAATGCGCCGTGCGCAGTGCAGTTGCAAGGGACAACCGCATGGCCGCATCATTGCTTCGCCTTCATTTCCATGACTGCTTTGTTAATGCAAGTGCCACATAACCTACACATACACTTGACACTTTTTTTTTAATCGCGATTTTCTAAATGAAGTGCAGATTATGCTGTTTTGCTCCATTCATCAGTTATATCTCATGTCATGTCCATGCGTTACAGTAGTGGCAAATTGGTAACAATATGGTTGATACAACGAATGTGAAATTGTCACAATCCATTTTATGAAACATGTCTCTTCTGTTTCCAGCTATGTTCCTACAATCTTATATACTGCAGTGTAGTAAATTGTTCTGAACACTATGTTTTAGAGTTCATACCACATCTGAATATTCTTTTTTGTGAAAGTGCTATAAGATCCTTGCATTCCCTTTTACACAATCATAATGTGCTCAATAACTGACGATCGACCAAAATTTTGATGATCAGGGTTGTGATGGATCAGTACTGCTAAATGACACAGCCACCTTCATCGGTGAGAAGACTGCTAAGCCGAATAACAACTCTCTACGTGGATTTGATGTGATCGACAGCATCAAGGCGCAGGTCGAGGCGAAGTGCCCTCAGGTGGTTTCATGTGCTGACATCCTTGCTGTTGCAGCACGTGATTCTGTTGTTGCGGTAAGATAAATCATGGAGAAACATGAGTAAACTGTAAACCTAGGACTTCCAAAAGTTTCTACAATAACTAATATTACAGCAAGAAATCTGTGGTAGGATGCTACAAGCAATCGCACCACGGTAATAATAATAGCAATAAGATGTGCATCTATATTTATACGTATTAAAGACCTAGATATGCAGGACAGTACTGAAAAAGTCATCATGCTTGAACCATAAAAAATTCCAGAGTAATCTAGTTGAACCATTGAAGTTTACAGCAATCACTATAGGTATTCAACATATGAAATTGAAATAACTATGATATATAAACAAGCTAAAAGCTCATAATGAACCTTCAGCTAGGAGGGCCTACCTGGGCTGTGCAATTGGGGCGGAGAGACTCGATGAAAGCAAGCTTTGATGCGGCAAACAGTGACATCCCTGCACCGACCTTCAATCTCACTAATCTGACCACGTCCTTTGCAAACAAAGGGCTGAGTGCAAATGACATGGTTGCTCTCTCAGGTACATGTCACAAACCTTGTCATCTGAGTGTTTAGAGTAATACTTCTGGTACAAAAATGTCACCCAGCATAATTGATCAGAAAAAGGTTTGGGGCATCAACATGTATTAAGTATTAACCAACACACCTTAATTGTAAAAATGAACCAGTACAGGCCAGATGTGTGGTTTTAGTGTTTAGGGTACTTGTGCTAAATATTTGACCCCACAAATCACTTGCCAGGGGCTCATACAATAGGTCAAGCCAGATGTGTCAGTTTCCGCAACCGTGTTTACAGCGAGACCAACATCGATGCATCCCTTTTGACATCCCTGAAATCTACTTGTCCAAATGCAACTGGTGACAATAACCTCTCCCCCCTCGACACATCAACACCCTATGCTTTCGATAACTTCTACTACAGGAACCTGCTGAACAAGAAAGGTGTCCTACATTCTGATCAGCAGCTTTTCGATGGTGGCTCAGCTGACACCCAAACTACCACCTACTCATCAAACATGACAGCATTCTTCACTGACTTCAGTGCGGCAATGGTGAAGATGGGCAATATCAGCCCCCTCACAGGATCCAGTGGACAGATCAGGACAAACTGCGGGAAAGTGAACTAAACTTTTGCAATGCTATAATGTTGTATTGTGGCATGGGTGTGTGGTGTAAATTGTAATCTTCAGAGAAGGGAAAAGTGTCCCTTTCCTGGTTGTAATCTTCTTGACAACATGTACCTGCTACTACAAAGTAGATGTATGGAAGAAATAAAATGACATCAAGAATTGATGTGGCCATACGTAATACCACCTGATCTATTAGCCTTTCAGTCATCAATCCAGCACTTGCAAGATCACGAATCAAGATAGTTGCAAGAATAACACATCAATTTCAGTTCTAGAAAAATATACATACATTGCATGTTACCAATCCCAATATGTTAGTTTCTACCTTTTTTTCTTTAAATAGCTGTCATTCACATTTCACAATGATGTGGCCATGCTGGCGCTGCTTATTGTTTTCGGTACCTTCAATAGCTTAGCTCATTGACCATCTCTTCAAATGCTCCAATTGGTAATTGAGGATATCAAGTGCAAAAACATCTTGTTATGGAGATATTAAGCACAAGATGACTAATAGATCTATTAGAAATGCTAGTCTCCACTGTCTAGTAACAAATTTTTACTAGAACATACCATGCAGCTCACAACAGACTGTAGTGCTGTTAGGATATATACGACACCAGGAACTTTTTTTTTGGATTCTTACCTCTAATTATGCACAAGCAAAAAAAAAAGAACATGCAATACATTTTCATTATATATATATATATGTGTGTGTGTGTGTGTGTGTGTGTGTGTAGTATATCAACATGTCGAAACGGAAGGAAGCTGAGATTGCATTCCAAGTACAAAATTTTGGCAAGGATTAGTGTTCGAATTGTGTTCAGAAAACCAGGCAAACAGTTCTATACAATAGAGTTCACATGTATCAGTATATCAACATGTCGAAACTGAAGGAAGCTGAGATTGCATTCCAAGTACAAAATCTTGGCAAGGATTAGTTTTAGAATTGTGTACAGAAAACCAGGCAAACAGTTCTATACGACAGAGTTCACAACACAAAAATAATCCAACTGAGCACAGAACAGAATGAATACTTCCTAACATCGTAGTTGCAGGCAAGGCAAAGTCACGACTCATGGATGAATATTACGGATGGCAGCATTGATACTTTTACAGTCAAAATCCATGATCTTCATCCAGTTCTCAAAATCTCCAATTTCCTGTACCATGATTAAACAAACAATGGGTGCTTCAGAAACAACTATTACTAGCACAGCCACAGAATTAACTGATAAACCTGAGAAAGGAAGTATGTCATCTTCCCAGCACTGAGCTCTTCAATTTACGATGTTATCTCAAGTTCAGTCAGCGCTATGCCTTGATGCTTTTAGGAAAACTTAACCTAAAAATAATGGTGACCTAATTAATAGCATTTCACACCTTTGCAGCTTCAGTGATCATATTACAGAAGAAGCATAAATTCATACTGTAATCAGTTTAGTGGTAGGACTTAGATTTGGGCAAGGGTTGCACAAGGAAAAGGTTAACAGTAGCAGTTACAGCGTTGCGATAAATTACAATTTAGTGGTATCTTTTGAAGAATTGTTCTACTAGTACAGTATGTTTCACAATGTTAAGGTTCTATGTTTATGTGAACCGCTGTCACAACAGAGATAATGGAAAAAAAAACAGCACAAAAATAACCAAGGGCAGTTGAGTTGAGTAGACCTTCAAGACAGAGTTGATTGCGTTGGTGGCAGCAAGCCACTGGTCAGACTGCTTTCTGTAGCGCGCAATTGTTGCAAGCAGCGCACGGGCTTCAAGCTCTATGCGCTTCTCGTTCACGAAGAGCTCCTGCACCCCGCCGTCAACCTTGTCCACAAGAAGATCGGCAACCCGCACGGCGCTTCTTAAAGCATTCTTCTTTGCTCTCTCTGCGCGTTTGTACGGGAAGAAAGAATCAGTTGAGCAGCAGGATTCACAGTAGGAACAATGAAACGGCGGCCAATTAAGAGTGAGAGATTGAATCTGCACCATCAGCCATGTTGCAACGATAAAAACAAGAAGGAAAAACGTTTGTTTTGATGGAATCAATCAATCAATCACTCACAGAGAAGAGAAAAGGATTGGATGGGGCCGCGCTTGTTCGGTTAGTTGATTACCAGTTTGTTGGCGTTGCCGGAGGGATTGGTAGTGGTGTTGCTGCGTGATATGGAGCAGCGCCGCTTCCAGCTGCCCGCCCGCCGTCTCCGCCGCTGCCTTGGCCGTCGTCCCCTCCATCTCTCTCTGCCGCCTCCCCTAGGCTGGTCCTCCGATCTGAGCTCTCCTCTTCCTCGTCTCCTTTTTTTTTCTTTTTCCTTCACCGATTGCGGTAGGATTCCCAGCTTCTTCGTTGCTATGGGCCACGGCCCAGGTTAGTGATGTAACTACATAACTACTATTCACAGAGTCCACGTATTTGTATTCCACGAAGAAGTCTTCGCTTTTTTTTTTTCGTCGCCAACTTATATATATATATATATATATATATATATATATGGAAGCCTTTTTCGTACTCCCGGGAGTACATACTCCCACCTCTAATATACCACTTAAATGAACACTTTATAATCTTTTATCATTTTCGGTATGCTCCAATAATAATTCTAAAATACTCCAATGCAACATAGTTGAAAAAAATTCATCAGACCCTTTATTTTTTTGCTACTACCCTTTTCCATATGTAAAAGGAATATATAAACAAATTATGCTATAAAGGGTGGACTTTAATGAAATTTTTCGTGGAACTCACTTTGGAGTATCTTATAATCGGTATTAGAGTATAATCAAAAGGATAAAAAGGTATAACAGCATCATTTAAACGGTATATTAGAGGTGGGAGTACATACACCCAGGAGTATGGAATCATTTTCCATATATATATATTATATATATATATATATTATAATTACCTAGGGCACCATGATCTAATAATGATATTTTCTCTATGTATTTTCATGCGAAAGTTTTTGAAAATGTTAGGATGCTGAGTTTAACCAGTTTACTAACTAGTTCAAACAAGTTTGAACTGAAATTCAAACTAGAGTTTTCCTTTTTGATGATAGTTTGGTTGTAGGTATGTGCTGATTTTATATATAAATCAGCAAAGCATGTGATCCAAACTCGTTCAAAATCTTTGAATTCGAGTATATTTTTTCAAAGGTATGCGTTTCATTTGAATTGTTATAGATGGGTATATACTTTAAAACTGATTTTTTTGAAAAATATATTAGAATATAGCTTGAATTCACGCATTTGAAATCATGGTGCCCAGGCACCATGGTATCCCATTTCGACTATATACATTATATATATATATACGTATATGAATCTAACTTCCGTGAGAACGAATTTACAAAATTAGTTATGTCTCTAATCATGAAAGTAGCGATAGATGACATGTGTCACCTGTCACGCTCTCGTAACATAGCAGCACAACCACGCAGAAGCTCGGTAGCATGGACCTGCCGAACATGACTACATCAGTAGGTAGGTTTGATTAGTTAAGTGACTTAATTAAGTAGAGCCATTAATTAAGTGATTAATTAATTAAGGAGAAGTGTTTGATTGGCACAATGCTGTGAGGAAGAGGAGCTCGGCAGAAAACCTTGTCGCGGTAACCTACCGCGTCTTTCGCGATCGAGGAGGAGAATGCCATTTTAATAAATTTATTCGAAAGATGACCAGATTTAAAAAAAAAATGTCTCCGATCGATAGAAAAGGGAGGGCTTGTTCCACAAACCGCATCAATATCTCTGTCGCTCTCTCTCTCCCCCCGATTGGCATAATCCTTTAAAAAACCAATTGGCATAATTGCAGTGTTTCAGTTTGGCTGACGAAGGAGGAACACAGAAGCAAGTTTTGGTTGTACTACTCCATGTGATAGTAGTAGTGTAGTACTATAATGGTTCAGCATTACTCCATCTTTCCGATGGACGAACAGCTGCGTGTGGTCTGGTTCCCGTCGTTTGCTTGCACAAAATTCGGTTGGAGAAACTGAACTAGCCTAGGAGGCTAGGATTCAGTAAAGTTTTAAGATGACGTCATTTTAACTCCATACACACAGAATAAAGAAGTTAACACCTTAGAAACTTTTGAAACAGCTTGCCCCTGCTGAATGTATAACACCACCAAGGAGTAATCAATATGGATATTTGATGGAACATGTTGCCTCGAAAAAGAATTTGTAAACCAAAACCAACTCTCTAAAACAACGCCTATTTTCAATTCAATAGGAGGAAGAAAGCATAGCAGATTGTTCGTCAAAACTACGCATTGACAAAAGGTTCTGCCTATTAGCATGCATGCTTGACTGGTTAAGATGGACTGAACAAGAGTAAAGATCGCAATCCTCCGAGCAGTATGCGCTAGCACAGCACTTGCTCATTGTAAGTTTACATGATGTATTTTTAATGTCTTATTTATAAGAATAAGCGTATATTTCATGTTTTAATGTACATTAACGTGATATTCTCTCTGTACTTCTAATAAATATTCAGATTTATTTACGCTAAGAAAAAATATGTTTTATTATAAACTTGAACCGAGGAGGGTACTACAAAAGTCCAACTAGCTTAATAGCTTTTTCCCAATGGGGCTAACTGTCGTTTTGTCTCGATCCAATAGCCGAACTCTACCTAAAGAAAGAAGAGAGGTGCTTCCATACTTTTCTTTTTTACAATTACACAAATATTAAAGCATGAATGAATGATAGATAGTGATTACTTACCCTTTCGCTTGCTTTAAAATTTGTGCAACTTGTATTACAAGGGAAATCATTGAAACACCGCTCGAGAAAGAATTCAGATGTCGAGTAACGTGTCATCCATGAGCAGCTTGAATTTTCCACAAATCCGTAAATGCATGTAATTGTAGACCTGAAACGACAGCGTAGATTAGCAAGAGTTCTTGGATGCGGCCGGGAGCTAGCTAGCTGCACGGCCTCCCTACCATGCATGCAGTACGTTTTAGGTCTGAGTACGAAACATCGAATCTGTACTGCAGCTGCTTGCGTGATTCTTAGTTCTGTCGACCCAGTCTTAACGCTGTTTGTCTGAAAATGTCGACCTCACAGACTTACCTTAAATTTAGTTTGCTTTTCAGGTGGGTGGTAGTGGTAAGATGTGCAGTCAAAGTCAGCCCAATCAATTGTAGAATTTTTTATTTAAATAATATTTTTTAATCAAAATTTACGAAAATAATACGTCGAAAAGAAAAATAACAAATCTAAACAACTGTCGCCATTTGAAATGGCAGCAGACTCTCTGTCGCCATTTAAAATAGCTATAGGCTCTCTGTAGCCAATTGAAATGGCGACAGGAGCCTGTCGTCATTTCAATTGGCAACAGAGACCTCCTACCTGTAATCAGTCTTTGAAGAAAATTATAATTTTTTCATATGATCTCGGATGGAGATGAACTTTGTATGAAAATTGTAGCTCTCGACGAGATCTACAACTTTTCTATATAATTTTTTTTTTCATTTGAATCCATTTAGATAGCCAAAAAGGGATAGAAGGTTCAGATCTAAAATTCAGATCTAAACTTTTTACCTAGTTTTTGGCCATCTAAATGAATTCAAATAAAAAAAATTTATACAAAAGTTGTAGATCTCGTCGAGAGTTATAATTTTAATATAAAGTTCATCTTCATCCGATATCATATGAAAAAGTTATGTTTTTCTTTAGAAACTGGCTACAGGAAAATGGCGGCAGGACTTCATATGATCTCGGATGGAGATGAACTTTATATGCAAATTATAGCTCTCGGCGAGATCTACAACTTTTGTATAAATTTTTTTATTTGAATCCATTTAGATAGCCAAAAACTAGGTAGAAAGTTCAGATCTGATTTTTACATCTGAACCTTCTATCCCCTTTTTGGTCAGCTAAATGGATTTAAATAAAAAATACTAAAGTTGTAGATCTCGTCGAGAGCTACAATTTTCATATAAGGTTCATCTCTATCCGAGATCATATGAAAAAATTATGATTTTCTTTATAAACTAGCTGCAAGATAGGGGTCTTTGTCGCGAATTGAAATGACGATTGTCGCCATTTCAATTGGTTATAGACTCTCTTTAACCATTTCAATTGATTATAGACTCTCTGTAGAGATTTGTTATTTTTCTTTTCGACGTATTATTTTTGTAAAATTTGATTAAAATAATATTATTTAAATAAAAAATTCATCAATTATATATATATATATATATAGTATCTCTATGCATCACCTAGATATAAGTTGTACAAATCTTGAAACAAATAAAGAAGTAAGTAATTATTATCTATCTTTCGTTCATGCTTTAATTAATATATGTGCTCATATATATATATATTTGAATGTTTCTTCACCTTTATAAAAAGAAATTTTCGCATGTAATACTGAACCCCGGCCCTAATGTTTTTTCACCTAACGTTAGGAGTCTAATCTTTTCAGATGTACTATCGATCGATCTATCTTGACTAAGCAGGTAGAATGATTGGACGGGACGTTAAACTACTCTGCTGAGAATCTTCACCAATCTCATCTTAATTATAAGGTTTCTCTACTAGCTGATGTGTCACCATGCATCTTTGTTTGGTCTTATTTGTTGGGAAACACGTGGCTCAATGAAAGTCAACGATGGTCCCTTAGTCGAAACCCTAGACGACTACTATATAAGGAGGAGGGAGTCCCTCCCTATGTACAGGCAATCAGAATAGCAATAAAGAATTCAGTCGTCGTTCTCCCTAAACTTGTGTCTCTCTTTCTCTCTCTGTTCTCCAATTCAGATCTGTTCAGGAATCCCGGACTATTCGATAACGAGGTTCCTCAACACGTTATCAGCACGAAGCTCTACCGACGAACGGATTGAAAAGGTGAGTTTCGGCGATTGAATCTAATCGCTTGTTGATCCTATGTATGCATCTACCCTACGAATCTGTTTTGTGTTTCGTCGCGTGGCAAGAAGCTACAACGACTTGTATCTACAGTTTTACTGTTCAACATCATAGAAAAAGAAAAAACGACGGCAACATCATCGGGACCCGCGCTCGAAGCCGGCCCTCCTCGATGCGCACGAAGCCACCGCCGTCGCCTCACGCTCGTAGTGCACCGCCCCGCTGCCGTCGGCGTTCGCCACCTTCGCGGCGTGTCGCCCCGGCGAACTGCTGCTGTGGCGCCACCTCGGCCTCGGCTCGCGGCCGCTCGCCGTCGCCCGGCCGACGCCACCTCATCCTCCGGCGCGCCCAGCCCGCCTCGACCTCGGCTCGCGGCCGCTCGCCGTCGCCGGCCGGCGCCTCCTCGCGCGCAGCAGCGTTGGCGCTAATCGCCGCCGCCTCGGCCCTCGGCTCCACCGTCGCCCGGCTCGACCTCGTCATTGTTGCCACAGGGCACCGCGCGCATGAAGCGCCACACTCGGCGGTTGTCGCCGCCGCCGCCCTGCCTCGCTCGCCACCTCGGCCCTCGGCTCGCCACCCGGCCGAAGTTGCTCCACCCGCGCGCGCACGAGGCAACCACCACCGCCCGCCAGAGTTTGCTCTCGCCGAGCCGCACATATGCGCATTTTAGAACAAGCGCATATGGCGGCTAGGGATTGGAACCCTAGCCGCCGGTCTCCTTTTGGTTCGGCCAGGCAGGCCAAATGAGGCCGGGTTTTGTGGCCCAAGGAAGGGCACGGCCCACTGGCCTTTTTCCGTCCAAAGAAAAGAAAAAAAAGAGGAAAGAAGGAAGAAAAAGAAAAGAAGAGAAAAAGAAAAATAGCAAAAATTTTTGAACAAAATTGCTAGAAATTCCAGAAAATTATCTGGCTCTGTTTTTTTATTTTTCTAGCTTTATTCTCTGTTTTATGAATATTTGAATTCATTGCTTTATTTAAAATACTGGAAATACATGTCAATTTATTTTCTGCGCTTTATGCTTTTTGCAACCATCTTCTATTAGATTACACGCAGTAATCTAATGTTGAAATTTTGAAATCATGCAGATGTTCGGCATCGTGAATCGTGGGTTTGAAGAACTGGCCCCGCACGGTCAGAACTACCTCACTTGGGCATCGGACGTGAAGATCGTTCTTGGGGCAAGAAGCTCCATGCCGCGATTGGTCTAAGGTACTCGAAGGACGTGAAACCTACCGCCGAGCAAAACGATCAAGCCTTGCACTTTCTCTGGCACCACCTCTTAGCCACTTTGAAGAATGAATACATGGCTGAGGAGAGTGCACTTGAGCTTTGAACTGCACTTCAGAAGCAGTTCGAGAAGCTCAAGTACACCATCTTGCCCCAAGCACAGCAAGATTGGGTCCGCCTGAGGTTTGCAGACTTCAAAACAGTGCCGAGTACAATTCTGCCTTGCACAGAATTTATACCAATCTCTCTCTATGTGGCAAGAAGATCACTGATGAGGAGAAGATTGAGAAAACTCTCTCTACCTTTCACTCACATGCTATCCGGAGTGCACGCAGCTATCGTCAGGACGCATATAAGGAGTATAGCGAACTGATTGATGTAATGCAAGTTGCGGAATAGCAAGACGATGTTCTACGCAAGAACTATGTCTCGCAGCCACCTGGACGAGGCACTGGCACAGAAGTCAATGCCAATAGCTATAAGGTGAGAAAGCCCATTCATAGAAAGAAGGGCACGCAGGGTGGAAAAGAGAGGTCTCACGTAGGGTGGAAAAGAAGGATGACAAGGAAAAGGCGCACGCCAAGCCGTATGGACAGCAGAACCAAACGTGTTTCAGGTGCGGCACTTGGGGACACTGGTCGAAGATATATCGGGAATCTAAGGAAGTGATCAACGCATATCAGGCTAAAAGGAAGGCAAAGGAAAACGCCCTAGCAGAGGCGCACTTCGCCAAGATTGGTGATGATGATGCCATGGATGAAGATACCCCACTTGTCTCATCCTCACTGAAAGGATAGGGGATGTCGCCTAGAGGGGGGTGAATAGGCGAATTAAAATATTTAAAACTAAATTGCAGCGGAATAAAAAATTTACAACTGAATAAAATCTCCCGAGGGTCTAAGTCCGGAGTGTCCGGGACTTTTATCCGGATACTCCGATATGTCCGGACTGTCCGGGGTCAGGAGTCCGGATACTCCAGATTGGACCCGAGGGACTGAGACCGGAGTGTCCGGGACTTATCTCTGGATACTCCGAAATGTCTGGACTATCCGGGTTCAGGAGTCCGGATACTCCGGATTTAAGACCTCGAAATGAGATTTTAAATCCCTGCAATTTTTCAACAATCTACTTGAATACAAAAGATCTAAATGCTATCAGTGCACAGGGATGATGTAGATCTAGAGCCAAACACAACAATAGAGTAGATCGGGCAATTTCAAGATTCAAAAACAAATACTAAAGCAAGAGTAAGAAGCAAACTTGGAGACGATGATTTTTCACCCGAAGTTCGGATCCTTGAGGGGATCCTACGTCTCCGTTGAGGCGGCTCGGTCACACTTAAGCCAGGGTCTCTTTCAACCATCTTCCTTTCGGTGTTGCACAAATGAACAACCGGTCTTCACTCCTTTGATTCCTTCCCTTACGGAGGCGGAACCGGCCTTCACAAACTTCCCACGGCCAACCACACAAAGCTCCGGTGGCTCGTAGGCAACCTCCTAGCCGTCTAGGAGTCCTCAACCTCCAAGAGTAACAAATGCTCACGAAGAACAAGCTTGGAGATGAAATCAAGTGCTCAATCAACTCAAAACTCACTCAACCTAGCACCTCACTCCTTAAACTCTTCCCAACCCTTCTCACAAGGGGATCACTTAGATCTAAGGGTAAAAAGGTATTTTGGGGGCTCAAGAACAAGGGTATAGCACCTCTAATCAACAGGGTAAAAAGCCTATTCAAAATGAGGGAGGATGGGGCTATAAATAGAGCCCCCAAAAAACTAGCCGTTGGAGACAGCTGCACACAACCCGGAAACTCCGGATAAATACCCCGGACACTCCGGACTAATTCAACCCGGAGTGTCCGGACTTAACACCGGATACTCGGATTGTCCGAAAAAGACCGAGCGGCCGACGAAAATGAGCATAACTTTTGACTCCGGACTCCGATTTCAGAGATCTTGGACTCTACCGAAAGCTAAGAACGAGGGCTACACACCAACAAGGTCTCACTACCCAAAAATCAAACGATAAACACAGATTACACAAAGAATCCAAGGGAGACCTACAACCCTCACTTTCCGGTACCACCAACACCACTCTCTTTCTAAGTTTCACAAGGATGGATCACTTGAGCACTTGACACATCTAAAAGTCATTCGACATCGCATTCCTCTTAATAGTACGGCAATCCTTAGACTCAAATTAAATCAAAGATAATATAAGTCTAGAAATAGTCACTTGCCGTCTTCTTTCTTAATGTCGATGCATAAAGACTTTCACCATATAATTGATGACATCTTCGCCTTATCCAACTCGACTCGATTCACCTCATGAGACTCTCGTCCTATCAACCTTGACTTGATCATCCTCTCTGACGATCTCCACGCCAAGTCGATCTTGACTTAGTCCTCAACTCTTGGTGACACCGCCGTCTTGTTGACCTCGGCTTAACGATCATCCTCCAAGATACCTTGGTCATCATACACTTACGGGACCTAAGTCTTTCGAATCCACTTATGATAGACATTAGTCCCAAAAGCTCAATAAATATAAACAAGTTGATATTTGTGAACAATTGATTACAACAAGTGTTTCATATAAGGAAGCACAACATAAGTGGAAACACTTGACATAAGAAATGTTCTCTACTAAGTACATCATGATGAATATGTAATTGATCTATATGCACTAGAGAGATAATTGCCAATATGATGAATCAATTAAATCATGGCAAGGATCACAGTTTTTACTTAAATGAAGCACATGATGGAATATACACGAATTGTACATGTGCAAATAATATTTTGAATAAGAGTAAATATGTGATCCAACTCTAGATTAAACTTTACCAAGAGAAGTGCATGAGAAGATACACAACTAAGACATGCATGCACCAAGTCAATCTATAACAATATGAAGTTTAACTCTAGTTAATATATGCATACTAAAAACAAAGCACATAATGAACTCAAATGAATATATATGCTCAAATAAATATGACATGAACCAATGTTCATATAGAACCAATGTTCATATATATAATCAACATGCTACTTGGAGTTCACTATGCATTTGCACAAAAGGAATGCAATAACAAATATAGAATAGATACCAAAATTGCATACCTTATCTTTGCTTAACCATCCCACTTGATTTTCCTCTAAAAGATGAGACTGATACTTAACTAGGCAATAACATGCTAGTCTCATAGCAATATAATCATATTAGAGATTTGTCATTTGTTAAGCACTAAGTTAAGCATTTACTTAATTACATAGATTGTCATTATGTCTGTTTGTCATTAATCACCAAAATAACATAAGTGCCTAGATGCACTTTCACTCACAGACTAGCCTGGACATCGATGCTGCAGCCAATATTTTGGCAAATGAAGAGAAAACTTCTGTCGATGACATAGAAGCCGAAATTAATGCATTTTTTTTAGATTTTGGTTGTTAGCATTTTCTTTTGAATAGTGGATTGTAAGCTCTAGAAGAGCATACTTCTCTCATGAATAAATACGCAATTTATTCTTTATTCCAGTATTCTTTAATTTGCAAGTAATGTTTGAATTATTTTGCCACTGTTTGATTGGGATTATTTTCCTTTTTAGAAATCGTGTAGCGCCCAAATGGAAGAGATATGCATTGTTGATAGTGGTACAACGAATACCATCTTAAGAGAGTCCAAATACTTCCAGTCGATCACGAAGAACGCTGGAAAGATTACTATGATCGTAGGAAGCGATTCCTATATAATAGGCTCTGGAAGAGCCACAATTATATTACCTATGGGTACAATTTTGGTAATTGAAGAAGCCCTATTGTACCCCGAATCAACGCGCACTCTCTTAAGTTTCAAAGACATCCGCGCCAATGGTTTTCATGTAGAAACTAATGAAGAAAATGGCAAAGAATACTTGTGCATTGTGAAGCACGCGGTATGTGGAAAAATGGTATTAGAAAAATGTCCCGCATATGAATCTGGGTTGTACTACACGAACATTCATGCACCCGAAGTGTATACTTCCTTGAAGACTGACTATAGAAGCTCTGAGTTATTTTCTTTATGGCATGGTAGATTAGGTCATCCTGGTCTTAGAATGATGAGAAATATAGTGAACAACTCACAAGGTCATGGCATTAATGTTAAAAATTTCCCGAATCATGAAGATTTTGTGTGCCCTGCATGTGCCCTGCATGTGCCACCGGGAAATTAATAACTATACCATCTGTCATAAAAGTGCAAAGTGAAATTCCTGCATTCCTGGAACGCATCCAGGGGGATATTTGCGACCCGATTCAGCCCTTGTCAGGGCTGTTTCGATACTTTATGGTGCTCATCGATGCTTCCTCAAAATGGTCGCATATATGCTTATTGTCAATAAGAAACAATGCTTTTGCAAAGCTGATCTCGCAGATCATAAGAATTAAGAATGCTTTCCCTGATCATCCTGTGAAGTCCATCAGAATGGACAATGCCGAAGAATTTACTTCAAAGGCATTTGATGATTATTGCACTGCAACAGGGATATCAGTTGAGCACTCTGTACCGTATGTCCATACGCAGAATGGATTAGGTGAAGCACTAATAAAGAGGATTAAATTCATTGCCAGACCGCTTTTGCAGAGTTGTAACTTGCCCAACACTTGTTGGGGACACGCAGTCCTGCACGCAGCAGCTCTCATCAATTTTAGACCTTCGGCCTACAACATACATTCACCTATGCAACTTGTGCACGGGATCATCCCGAAAATCTCCCATCTCAGGAAATTTGGTTGTATGGTATATGTTCCTATACCACCTCCTCAGCGGACTGCAATGGGCCCTCTCCGCAAGTCTGGGATATACGTTGGTTATGAGAGTGCATCCATAATCAGGTATTTGGAACCCATGACTAGAGACTTGCGTACAGCCCGATTCGCTGATTGCATATTTGACGAGGATCGTTTCCGTCATTAGGGAGAAATCAACCTTTGGATGAAAAATCTTTGGAAATCATATGGCATTCTTTGGGATCCCGCGCATGACCCCGCACTAATGAAGCAAATCAAGAAGTCGAAGATAATTGATTTGCGAATTTAGCAAATGAACTGTCGATCATTTTGTGATCGAAGGCGTGGTTAAGTCACATGTACCCGCAAGAAATGCACCGAGAGGGTGGAAATACCAAAGAAAATAGAAGGTATCCTCATCTTGTTGAGGCCTCAAAGAAAAAACAGAAATCGGCTCCTCAAACCCAAAGTACGGAGGCGTCCGGAGAAAGCTGGCGAGAGGACTTACCACAACCAATCACGAAAATACCCCAAGGAAAGAAGGGAGCAGTTGAGACAGCACTGGAAAGAAGCCAACAAAGGCAATTCGGACTTGAATCTTCCATTGCAGAAGCGCGCGAAATAATGTGTGCGCACACATAGGCGATGAAAAGCTAAAGGAACTGCTCTGCGATAGGGAATAGCGGCGAAGAGCAAGTAGAAATGCATGAAGCACCCATGAAGAAATGGCCATAAACTTTGTAATAACAGGAGAATCACGAATAGAGCAACAACCAACGTTGATGCATACTTTGCAAAGAAGATTGCCTCGATCATTGATCATGATTCGAGCACGCATCTCTAGCGAGTGCAAGAAAAGGCTAGATTGGGAAGAATGGAAGAAGGCAATAAGCTGCGAGTTAGTCTCTCTAAACAAGAGAGAGGTGTTTGGGCCAGTATGTCGCACACCTCCCCATATAAACCCAGAGGTTATAAATGGGTCTTTGTTGGAAGAGGAATGAAAACAACGAAGTTGTAAGGTACAAGGCAAGGCTTGTAGCTCAAGGTTTCACTCAACGTCACGGAGTTGATTATGAAGAAACCTATTCTCCGGTCATAGGAGGAATTACCTTTAGATATTTGATCTCAATGGCAGTCAACTTGAAGTTGAGAATGAAGCTAATGGATGTTGTTACAGCATATTTGTATGAAAACTTGGATTCGGAGATATACATGAAGGTACCGGAAGGTATTCCTATCCGAACCAAGGCAGACAAATAGAAAACCTGCAGTGTGAAATTGGAGAAATCACTGTATGGGCTAAAACAGTCAGGAAGAATGTGGTACAATTGCTTCAGTGATTTTCTCTGCAAGAAAGGCTACACAAACAACGAAGATTGTCCATGCGTATTTATACAGCGATCCCCGAATGGATTCTGTATAATCTCCGTCTATGTAGATGACTTGAACATCATTGGGACGGATGAAGAATTTGATGCAGCATGCTCATACTTGAAGTCTGAGTTTGAAATGAAGGATTTGGGTAAAACCAAGTTTTGTTTAGGCTTGCAGCTTGAGCATGTCCAAGGAGGAATCTTGGTACATCAATCAACCTACACGCAGAAAGTGTTGAAAAGATTTGGCTTTGGAAAGGCATATCCTGCAAAGACTCCAATGGTCGGAAGGTCACTCCAAGCAGACCTAGACCCATACAGACCTAGAGAAGAGGGGGAGGAAGTCCTGGGAGCAGAATTCCCATATCTGAGTGCAGTTGGAGCGCTCATGTACCTTGCGAATAGCACTAGGCGGACATTGCGTTATTTGTGAATTTGCTAGCCCGATGCAGATCTGAGAACCCACCAAAAGGCATTGGAAAGGGGTCAAGGACATCTTCCGTTACCTCCAAGGAAGTAAAGATCTCGGTTTGTTCTTCAGAAGAAACAATGAACTGAATTTGGTTAGCTACGCCGATGCTGGGTATTTGTCAAACCCGCATACTGGTAAGTCCCAAACTGGCTATGTTTTTCTACGTAGAGGAACAGCAGTTTCCTGGAAGTCGTCTAAGTAGACTCTAGTCTCGACGTCGATGAACCACTCGGAAATCATTGCTTTGTATGAAGCATCTCGTGAATGTGCATGGCTCCGAAGAATGGTTCACCACATCCAGAAGTCATGTGGTTTGAATATTGAGCAAACTCCCACGATCATCTATGAAAATAATGCAGCTTGTGTTGCTCAAGCACAGATGGGTTATGTGAAGAGCAATCTCACGAAGCATATGAACCCCAAGTTCTTCTATGCTCACGAATTGCATAAGATGAACGAGATTAAGATATTGCATACTAAGTCATGTGAAAATCTTGCAGATTTGTTCACTAAATCACTCCCAGCATGTACCTTTGAAAGGTGCGTTAAAGGAATTGGAATGATGAGACTTAGAGAAGTGCAGATTTCAGGGGGAGATATTTCACATACTCCCACATGAATCTCGAAGATTAGCAATTGAAGTTTGGGTGAACTGTACTCTTTTCCCTTAGCAAGTTTTTCATGAAGTTTTCTTGCATAAGGTTTTGATGAGGCAATTCGTGCAACACAGTGAGCGTATGCTATGTACTCTTTCTCCAAGTATTTTTCCCACTGGGTTTTTCTGGAGTTTTAATGAGGCATGTGCATCTCACGGCAAAGGGCCCAAGGGGGAGTGTTGGGAAACCACGTGGCCCAATGAAAGCCCACGATGGTCCCTTAGCCGAAACCCTAGACGACTACTATATAAGGAGGAGGGGGGTCCCCCTATGTACAAGCAATCAGAATAACAATAAAGAATTCAGTCGCCGTTTTCCCTAAACTTGTGTCTCTCTTTTTCTCTCTGTTCTCCAATTCAGATATGTTCGGGAACCCCTGACTATTCGATAGCGAGGTTCCTCAACATTATTAATTTCTTCTTCGGTTCTTCCTCCGAGTTTTTTTTGGTTATTTTTTCATCATTCCATAACTGTCACCGCAGAAAATGACTCCGTAGTCCGTACACCGATCAAGACTTCATCTACAAGGACCAAACAAGCATAGTGTAAAAAAAACCCTTACTAGAGATGACCACCTGACTGTGCCTAACGGACTGGCCCGAAGCACGTCACTGTTGTTACGGTCCGGTCCATCTGTAAACAGGTTATGTCGTGTTTGGGCCGGCACCCCGTCACGACCCATTTAGTCCGTTTAATTTGAAAAATAGTCGTTGGATGCTTAAAAATTCGAAAAAAATATGAAATTGTTTTGAAAAATACAGAATTTTTTCTTATAAATAGGTGGATACCCCCCTCATTTTCACACCAACAATCTTGCATTCTCTTCTATTTATTCTCTTGTGAAATTCTTTTGCTCTTGGTGGTAATTTAGCAAAATTCAAATTAGTTTTGCCAAAAATCCAAAATTCGACTTCCAGCTTCTGTCAACAAATCAAGGTAATAATTGTGATTTAATTTTTTTTTAATTTTTTTAGTATTTTAAATCATATTTTAGTACTAATAGCGTAATTACTTCTTGCAGATCCCTTTATGGAGCATGTCGATTTTCTGTCCTTCCCAGCTTTTGATCTCGGGATTTCACCTGAGGAGCTTCTTGCATCCTATGAAACTCAAGAAGCTGCAGCAGATGTACCATCCTCAGGCTCTACAAGTGCTACTACGTCGGCAAGCACCTGGGCGAAAAGATCAAAACGCAGTACATCGGGAGTCTGAGAAGATTTCGAGTAGATTTTTGAGACATCAAACAGCGTTCAGAACAGGTATGCTATTTGTAAATATTGTAAGCACAAATTAACTGCAAAATCTACAGGTGGAACGGGGCACTTGAAGAGGCATGCTGAGAGCTGTAAAAGAAAAGCGGGGGTAGCTTTGAGACAGACGAAGCTGCAGTACAATTCCGACGGTACGGTACATAACTGGGACTATAATCCCAAGGTAGCTCATGAATATCTTTGTTGTTTAATAGCTTCTCGGGACCTTCCTTTAAACTTTGGTGAGTCACCTGCATTTGAAAACTATATTAAGACCGCTCATAATCCTAGGTTTTCTACAGTTTCTAGACAGACAACAACTAGAGATTTGATTAAATACTATAATAATTATCGTAATAACCTAAAAGAGAAATTTAGTACCTGTACTTTTTATGTGTCTTTGATATCTGACATATGGAGTGGTAGAGCTAAAGAGGATTACCTTAGTGTAGTTGCTCACTATGTAAACAATGAATGGCAACTAGTGAAGAGAATTATATGATTCAAATTAATTGATGTAGCATACATTGGTGAAAATATTGCTGATTGTATTGTAAAAATTGTGGAAGATTTTGAACTTACTGATAAGATTTTTGCAATAACATTAGATAATGCTTCTGCCATGAACATTCTTATTCCGCTTTTTAATTCATATGTTGAATCTTTCTTATTACATCAACATTGTACTTGCCATATTATTAATCTTATAGTTAAATCTGGTTTGAAGAGGTTAGATCAATATTTTGAACCTTTTCGCATTGCAATATCTTTCTTAAATAATTCTAATCAATGAGTAGCAACATATAAGACTTATTGTATTGCAATGAATGTTCGTCCGTGTAAGTTTGGTTTGGATATGAATGTTAGATAGAACTCTACTTACTAGATACTTAAGTCTCACGTACCCTATGAAAGCATATTTTTTGTTTTTGTTAACACGCACTATCGTAGATATAATGGTCAACCGCTACTCACAGAGCAATATTGGTATGTTGCTAAATACTTTTTGTCATTTTTAGAACTATTTTTATTCCATTGTTGCTTTATCTGGAGTTTATTAGTCAACCTTCATCATATTTTAGAAATTGCTACCCACTTAAGGAGACACGAAAATGATAAAAATATCTTGCACGAAGCTGTTTATGCTACGAAAACTAAAATTTTAAAATATTGGCAAGAAATTCCCATGTTATATGCATTTGCATTTATTTTAGATCCTAGAGCTAAAGTTCGAGGATTTTCTAATGTTCTCTCACTTCTAAGTGATGCAGTAGGTACTGATTATTTTAGTTATTTTTCAAATATCCGTGCTAACTTATCTCAAGTTTATGCTAAGGATGATCAAAAGTTTACTGGAGTTCGCATGCACCTTCACCAGCACCCACAACAAGTAAGAAGAAAACTGCGTGGGGAAAACATAGGGTGCAGGTGGCTCTTCCTTAAAGAGTTCAACTACAACAACGTCAAGTGCGGACACAATAAGTGGTGGGGAGCTAGCTGCCTATCTCAACAGCGACACTGTCAACTACCAAGAGCAGTAAGAGGAGGACTTCAGCATTTTACAGTGGCGGCACGAGCACAAGATAACATATCTAGTGCTTTCCATATTAGCACGGGATGTGTTAACAGTTCATGTCTGCACGGTTTTTTCGGAGTCTGCTTTTAGTCTATCCGGAATAATAATTGAGGAGAGAAGAACAAATCTGACAAGTGAGATGGTGAAAATACTTCTCACTGTGAAAGATTGGGAACAAGCTGATCAACGAGCTTAACATACTGTAGAAAATATTGAGCTGGCGAAAACATTTGAAAATATTTATCTAGATAATCAGGAAGAATAATTGTAATCTTCACTTTTTTTCCGTATCACTGAGCTATAGGATGTACTCTTTTTTCTTTGCCAATGTTTTCTTGTGTTGAGTTTTTACTTGGCAAAGTTTTTAACGAGACAACCAAACATTAATAAAGCTCATTATTTAATTTCAATTATTTGTCTCATTTTAGATTTGATTTCATATTTTAGCTTTTTCTTAATTTACATATATTTTTTAAAAAATTTCTACATCCTTCAACTTTTTCTAATTATTCTAAATTTTCCTATTTTTCTGAATTTTTTCCTAGCTTTTTCTTGTTTTTTTTAAATTTTTTTGGCTCTAATAGGCCGGCCCGTTTTGGCTTATCGGACCCATGCAGGCACAGCACGTGAGGCCAACATGCCATGCTTGGGCCGCCTCCCCGACACGTGGGTCGGCACGATACGACCCGTTTATTGTCGGGCCGAAACAGACCGTGTCGTCCGTTAATCGAGTCGGGCCGTGGTGGGCTGTCATTTGGGCATCACTAACCCTTACTATTATCATATTACCGATCTGAAAAATTAAAGGACCAACGAGAGACTGCTGCTTTCAATATGATGACAAATTAAGTTGACCTTACAGATATATATAGTACGTCGATGGATCGATCATAATTCATACATGAGAAGTGAAATGCTAACATGCTGATTTATACTTGGAGTCTGTATGGAACAGCGTATCTCTGTAGGAGTGGAGTATTTTGCATTGACAGCCGGATGCATCATGCATGGCTTGAAAAAGTCCTCGTTAATGTAGGTTTACCTGTGGTCTGATCACATTCTAGATCAATTGACTTATTCTGCATGCAAGGATTGATGTTGACTACCGTTTCTTGTCCGGATTTAGATGGCTATGCATGCAGATATAGGCTGCGATTTGTAAACGATATACTTCAATCTTTGGTGCTCCTTCGCTCGTTTAGTCAGACAGAAAAAGTCGCTGCATTCGGTGCAATTTAATTGCTCTGACTAAGCATATATTCTAGTCATCTACTTACTCCATCTTATAATAGATGTTGTTTCACAGTTTCAAGCATGTATGTAGCCTCCAATTCAGAAATTTTGACCTATCGCCCCGTCCTATGACTGGAGTACTATTCACTACTAGCACTATATATTCAGTATCGCCTTTTAGCTTGCTGGCATGCATTTGACAAGTACTCCACTCCACTGCTTGCAGTGCATGTCGCTGTTAATTGGAGTAGTAAGTAGTAACTACCCCATGTTACCCCGACCAGTCAAAATCGATCCGTTGAATCCGTTATGGGACTCGATCCCTACTCAATTTGTTAGAAACGAAAAGCAAATAACAAAATTAAGATGATTACAAAACGTTAGATACAGATTTTAACGCGAAAAATTCTTTCCAAAAAAACCATAAACACATAACCGGTAATGATCGCTATACGAGGAGAACTACAGATCGAGAGCAGAGGATTTTACGTTGAGTCATTAATTAACTCGATCCTATGCGTCTACAAGAGCATATATAAGAGGGGTAGAAAACGATCTGGAGTAGAAGATAGAAACAAATCCGAAAACATAGCCTCTTCCATGATCAACGCCGTTGATCACTCTTCTCCATCTGTTTTCTTCTTTCTCTCTTTATACAGATCGAGTGTAAATATCGGTTTTCTTCTCCCTTTCACTAGCTAGCTAGCACATCAACATCGTTTTCTTTTTTCCTTTTGAGAGTCACGAGCAACGTTAATTTCACAACATGATGATATGACTTCTCTACGTAGTATACCAGCTGCTGAGTTCTTCTGTAGTACCGGACCATATATATATATGTGTGTGTGATTGATGCTACCAGCTAGCATCTTCTTATTTTCTGTACTACTTGTGATAATAGTAGTACATGATCAGTAAATTGGTCAAATATAATGTGCAGTGAAATGCGTTGCGCGTGATGGCTATTGATCAACTAATCTCCGCAAATTGGTGACATTTCATCTGCATGCTTCAATTCAACTTCGCCTCATTTGGTACAGTTTGCTTAGCATCATTCTATGTACCACTTTGAAAGCTTCTCCGTCCCTTTCGACAACTGTGCCAGGAGAAAAGGAGAATTGGACACCTCAAATTGCTGGATCATGTGTGTTGTTTTAGACCATGTGCAAGCAAGCAATGACCACTTTGCCCCCAAAAGCTAGTACTTTAAATTGTTTGATTCTTTATTGAATGAACATTACCAAGCAAGCATGTATATAATGTATATCTTATACTGATGATCACTTTAAAGATTGGGCGGCTGGCATTAGGAACCTTCTCCATCCCTTGAGCAATTTCCTTGAATTAAAAGCAAACAGAGTTACATAGATTAAGGGCATGTTTGGGAGTTATATTTTTTCTAAAGAGCTGCTTTTTAATTTTTTGGACTGAAAAACAGTTATAGCTTTTTATAAGAGACCATTTGGCAAATAGTTAATTCTCCTCCACAATAAGCTGATTTTGCTAGTTATATATAGTTAATTTATAACTTATGTTAAAAGCCGCTTAAAAACTAACTTGTTTAGGGTCTTATTAGCTTTTCAAAAGCTGAAAATAGCTTTAACCTCAAATAGGATGTAATGCTCAAATGAGAACTTGAGAACAGATTTACTGAATGTTCCATGCAAGTGGGTGGTTGGGTGTGTGAACTGTACCGAATTGCCTTATGCCCTTATACTATACTTTGACCAATAATACCCAGTTACAAATTCCTACAGCAAGAATGGTCAACAGATAATTCGATCTGGTCCGTGCATGTAATAGAAAATCTTCAAAAGTTAGTAGACCTACTGGCTAGGATCTTGTGGATTTACATGCTTAAATTGTCCAATTCTTTAGTATACTAATACTTAACTTTGAAGCAAGATTCCCACAGCTTGGACACTGTAGACTAAGACTCCCTCCTGTCACGCGGTATTCTGACAAATAAATAAGGATAAAGAACCACGGAGACTAATTTAGAACGAACAGAACAACAAGAGTTGCATATTTTATCCTATAAACTATTACTCCCTCGGTAAAAAAAAATCCATCTAAACAACGAGATGGTTCTTAACACTTAACTTGCACCACTAACTTCTATTGTAGTAGATTTATAAAACTTAATAAATTTTTGCTTTTATAAAAGTTCTGTTCGAGACAAATGTATACGTGCTATTTCCATATATTCAATCTAAATATTGCAAAAAAATCAATAAATAAAATTTAAAATTTTGACTGCACTTACTAAAAATACATTATTTTCTGTCTGGAGGGGGCAGTAAAGAATTTGCAGATACATACTAGTACCTTGAAGAGAGATTACGGTTGAAAGTCGATCTCCTTGTCATAAATTTATATTTTGACCACGGCCCATGCATGTCTCTAGTTTCTACGAAATGGATGATGTAAACCAGTAAACGCTTCCCGGAGACCCGGTGTTTCGTTCAGAGAAAAAGAAACAAGTTTCTACGACATGGATGATGTAAACCAGTAAACGCTTCCCGGAGACCCGGTGTTTCGTTCAGAGAAAAAGAAACAAGGCAAAATAATAAATTAAAAAGTTAAGTAAACTTCAGAAAATCTCATGTTTTAAGACGAAGCTAGGTAACGTAAAACCCAAAGTTAGGCTACCAATATACGTATAAACTTGAAGATATCATATATTGGATAGCCCAAGTAGTGTACATGCTATTTTTCGAAACATTTTGCACCAAAATCTAATCTTTCTTGAGAAAATTTGATAAAATCTGGGATTTTGTGGTACCTTCGCCCTAGCTAATATCTGGTATCTGGAATTTACTAAAAAAAATAACCTTGCTCCATGGATCACTGAAATGATGTGCAGATGAGTAGACTGAAATGATGTGCAGATGAGTAGGTAGCAGAAGGTCGGCTAGATGTCGGCCTCCTTGTTTGACAGGTCCAAGTGTTCTCACGGTCTCACCCACCAAATCCTTCCAACCATCCAAAACTCCACCATGTCCTAGACTACAGTGATATGTGTCGTTGACTCCTTGTGCTGCTGCATATGCATGTTACATGTGTCCGCCTGCACGGGCGGCCGGCGGCAGATGAGCTCCAGCAGTTTCGCCGGGCCGGCCGCGCCCCAGATGAGCTTCGGTGTGGGTACACCTGTAGCTGTAGGTACCTGGCGTGAAGCGCGTGATCCCAATGCTAACACAAGCCCTCCCTGTACTTTCAACCCAAAGTCAGAAAGAGTAGGCGATGATGAATAAATGAAAGATGATGTAATGTGATCATATTTTGTTGTTTTATGGGGGCCTTGTATAGTACTGCTTTTCGAATGTATGTCGGTTTAGCTTTCAAATTTTATTCAAAATATATATATCATTCTACAACTGTAAGATGACTTTTAACTAAGTTTACTTCTATACTTTTTATCATTTTAGCTATTTCCAATATATCTACGGCCATAGACATGCCTGGTAGAAGTACAATAACCTAAAAGAAACGAATCGGCCATGATATGCTTAGTACAGATCAACCCCAGGGTATAGTCTCTGCTATAAATATCGGTGCCCCAGGCCCTTCAGCTAGCTCAAGGCAAGACGCGCACTGCACACTTTGCATCTTGCAACCTGCAGCTAGCTAGCCTAAGGAATAGGAATAGGAATAGGATCCACCGGCCGATCCATCATGGCTCGCTCGCGTGCATCATCGGCTTCAAGGTCAAGCAGCATTGCTCTCCTCTTCCTCCTCGCGCTCGCCGGCTGCTCGTCGGCGCAGCTGTCCACGAGCTTCTACTCCTACTCTTGCCCCGGCGTGCTCGGCGCCGTCAAGTCGGCGATGCAGTCCGCCATCGCCAGGGAGAAGCGCATGGGCGCTTCCATCCTCAGGCTCTTCTTCCACGACTGCTTCGTCCAAGTACCTACTGCCCAGGCCACTAACCAACCGATTAATCGATTATTAGCCGCACTAAACTAACAATTGGCTACCGCAATTTATGAACTAGACTAATTAATAGCGTGCTTGTGATCCCGCATGCAGGGCTGCGACGCCTCACTGCTGCTAGATGACACGCCGAGCCTGCAGGGCGAGAAGATGGCGACACCCAACAACGGGTCGGTGAGAGGGTTCGAGGTGATCGACAGCATCAAGGCGGCGGTGGAGAAGGTGTGCCCCGGCGTCGTCTCCTGCGCCGACATCCTCGCCATCGCATCCAGGGACAGCGTAGTCATCGTAAGTCTTGTCAAAATTTGTAGTACTGCATATTATCGGTGGTAGAACTTAAAAAATACTTTCAATGTATTTCACATGTACAACTTTATAATATTGTATAATGGTATCGTAACATCATAAAAGTATAATAATCAGAATCTATTCAAACAACAAATTTGATCGATTAGCACCTGTGCATTCCTGTCATCCCACCTGACCCGCACGTGCGCATTGTTATATGTAACAACCGACATATATGCCAAATTATATATGGTGCAGCTTGGTGGGCCGAGCTGGGAGGTGAAGCTGGGGCGGAGGGACTCGACGACGGCGAGCTTCAGCGGCGCGAACAACAACATCCCCCCGCCGACGTCGGGCCTCGCCAACCTCACCTCCCTCTTCGCCGCGCAGGGCCTCTCCCAAAAGGACATGGTCGCCCTCTCCGGTACGTCAATTCCCACTGCATTAACAAACTAATCTAATACTCTCTCAAAAAACAAACCAATTAATTATGCTCTCAATTAACTATGGAGTTCCTTTTCCCGGGCTGTAAAGCAAGAGTTTCAGTTGTTGGAGTGGTACATATTTCAATTAAATTACATGTGCTCTAGTAGTAATACTGTAACCAGAACAGAACAAACAAGGATCAATTCGTCTGGAAGAACAGATGGAACCACTTAGTTCACACTCTGCGTCTAGCTTTACTAGTCACGTACAGCTAGATTAGCCGGTATCACCAACGGAATTGATAGCTCAGTTTTGACTTCAGAGCTTAACATTCTCACATATGGATCGAGTACCAAGCTACCAATGACAGGATTAAATAATTTATCGAGCTCAATACGAAAGTTGGTCAAGCATGGCTGTCGGACTGTCGGTACGGCTCTCTGGAAGAAGCATTTTTAATTTGTGTAGAGCTTCAAGTTTTTGCATGTTATAAACCTGACGCTAAAAGTAACCCCTTAATACAGTGAAATGACTGTAGTTGAAATATGTCTGCCGTCAGATATCCTAAATTGGAGAAATACTAAGCAAGCATAAAGTTGGCACCCCCAACCTAACTTAAGTACAAGTTAATTACAACCACACATATGTACGGTTGCTTTTCTTTTGTTTCGTGGGTCGTGACTCGAATCGAATACCCTTTTCTTTCTTACACTTCAGAGAATCAATAACCAACTGTTTCTGAAAAGAGATGTCTCACAATGATTACTCGTAAATTAAGCGAAGTGACCAATCATTCATACTCCGTGAGGAGGAAAGATTCTCCCTGTTCCACCCTTACTTAGATTTTAACAAGCTCTTTCAGTTAGGTAAACTGCGGCATCAAAACTGGAAGAAACACATATTAAGGTTTGATGCATCAGTTTCACAATCCGCCTACAGATTTCAACAAGGTGAAATTACCATTTGACAAAAATGCTTACGAAAATCTAATACCTAAAAACACCCCATATATATAGCCATAAACAACTTTTTTTTAAAAAGTCACTGAATCATACTAACATATTTCCTCGTTTGCTACTCTGTTCTTTTGCCAGGATCTCACACCATTGGCCTCGCGCGCTGCACAAACTTCAGAGCCCACGTCTACAACGACACCAACATCGATGGCGCCTTTGCAAGGACAAGGCAATCGGTTTGCCCTAGGACGTCAGGCTCAGGCGACAACAACCTGGCGCCTCTGGACCTTCAAACCCCAACCGTCTTCGAGAACAACTACTACAAGAACCTCGTCGGCAAGAAGGGGCTTCTGCACTCCGACCAGGAGCTCTTCAATGGCGGAGCCACCGATGCGCAGGTCCAATCGTATGTTAGTGGGCAGAGCGCATTCTTCGCGGACTTCGTGACGGGCATGATCAAGATGGGAGACATTACGCCATTGACGGGCTCCAGCGGGCAGATCAGGAAGAATTGCAGAAGGGTTAACTAATCGAGAAGCGATGCAATGCACACTCTGTGTTTGAGACCATGTTGGCGCACATGTTTGCAAGCTTGCAATTTCCTTTTTTTCCCCCTCTGTTTGCACAATTGTGAAATTAATACATGTCATAGTGATGTATCAAATATGTATGTTCGTCTGAATAATTAATCTATCATTTGTTTTATGCACGGACATTTAGCAGTAGTTGTTCTTTTATTCTGAAAGCTGAACTTAATTATTTGATCATATTCCTTAATAGCTGGTGACTATTCACCGCAAAGAATATCACATTCAAGCCTCCCCACAAAAATAGGATAAGCCATGTGTCAATGGGAGCATCTTAATCTAGTCCAGGCTCGCATCACTTATTTTTTTCTTCACTGCTTTTGTTAAGTTTCTTTGTATGTAGTACGTGTAGTATATGAGTATATAACACTAGTTAAGTGGTATTTATATTTTTCAGATGTGGTATATATATATTTTTAGATACACTCTTTTTATATGAAAGTATTTACCAAATACGCTAAAAACTATGTACTCCCTTGTAATTTTTTTCATTTGGTTTATATTGGAATATTTTATAATTAGTATATGAGTGTAATAAAAATGATAAAGAAGAATTTCAAGTCTATTTAGGTGGATAAACTACTCCCATAAATAAATATATATATAATTTGTGTGGAAATTATGTGCTCACTGTCGATAAGTTTGGGAATCATGCACGATGGAACGTGCAAGAAGAAAAATGATGACTAACACTAAAGGCAAAGTCAATATCGACGTCGAGTTAAAAAAAAAAATCATACTGAAGGACACATTGATGTAACGGACTAACAATATTTTTTGGTCGTTTATCACACAAGGCTGCTTTTACAGCAGATCGCGGATGGTGTGGCTAGCGTAGTACGAACGAAAATGTGTAGTAAAGCAGTAAAGGTTAATCTAGTCGCAATCGGAAACGACCGTCGATATGTCCGAGTGGTTAAGGAGACAGACTTGAAATCTGTTGGGCTTCGCCCGCGCAGGTTCGAACCCTGCTGTCGACGATTTTCCTTTTTTTTTTTTTTTTTTTGCATCAAACGGAAAGGATACCTGGGCCTTTATTGGGCCGAGTTATAGGGTGGATAGTTCATAAAATCATCGTTAATAATAGTCGATATCTTTCTCTCTCATCTTTTAATCTCCCTTTTATTATCCAAAATACTAGTATAGTGCCCTATCTTCCGGTTTTCTTTTCCCAGTACGTAATATATGGTCTTTTCCTTTTCTAGAACGTTTGTTTCCTTTTCCTTAATTCCAGGATATTTGTTTCCTTTTCCTTGAGATGATCTTTGGAGGTGGGGAGATCATTGTGGGCGCAGAGATGAGTTAGACACATTAAATAATTGCCATCGAATGTGGGTGAGTAAAGCTGAGGAAAGATCTGAGAGGTTAATTTTGACGGAGGCAAGTTTCTGGGGACGTTTCGCTAGGTGCATGAAGGTTATGCCATCTCTAGTAGGGTGCATTATTTGAGGTGGATGTAGAAAAGAATGCTTAGGTGCATTATAAAGGGGTATAGATTATATGACGTAGACTTACAAGTGCAACACTATTTCTTCCTTAACCGCCTCAATTTCTTGCTCTTTTCCACCACGAATCCCTACCCTCCACGCAACAGGCAAACGAATACGAGAAGGAAACTCGAGAAAACCGCTTCGTCGTCAGAGGCCACGATTATAAATTATAATACTAGCGCGCACTCTAGGGGGATTATCACAAGCAAGATTTTTAGAAACGAAGAAAAATCACGCCGCCTCTTGCTGCTCCTCGATTTCGCAAGGTGATTTTTTTCCCCTTCTATTTCCCCCCTCTTGGTGGAATTTTGCTTGCGTTTGGTGGATGCGGTGTTCCCCTTTTTCGAATTGCTCGATTTGTTTGGAATTTTGTGCTTCCCCGATTTGGTTACTCCTCCTTCCATTACTTCCCTTGCCCTGCCTGCTCGATTCCATCGGTTTATCTATGGATGGATTAGTTGGTCGACCTGTTTCTTGGCTCCTTGAATCGTCGCCTTCGTTTTCTGATTTCCGGATTTGGATCGGACTGATTATGTAGGCAGGCCAGGTTCAGTTGTCCCTGGGACTAATTCCCCCCTTTCTTTTTCCTATTGTTTCCTGGTTGAAATTAATTAATTGGATTGGATTGTTAAAGCCGTATGATGATTTCCATGGCAGGTCTTCAACAAGGAACTGTCACACAATGGGTTTGAGGGTTCCTTTCTTTCTCCTCCTCTTGCTGGTCTTCACCTCGGGAGCCGCACAAGCCAGGAGCACTGGTATCATGTCTTACTCGACAGCCTTCCTATGCCGCTAATTATGTTTGCTCATCTTCATGTCAACACCAATGAAAATCCCGTATGCAAATTGGAAAGCAACATGAAGATTTTCTGCAATAAAAATATCATCTTTTGATGAGAAACTTCCTCTATGCACAGTACTGTCATTCATAAGGTTATATCACGGCTGCTGCGGGTATGCTATTCGGTTGAAATTGAAATTCAAGTTGAGCATATCCTATTCCTCATCTTCTTATGCTAGTTACTTGGGTATATTAGGTTCATCGTATCGTCCATCTGATGGCATCAACCGCTTAGATTCTGCCAATGCAGCACCGTGTATTTTTGCTTTACAAATCATGCATGATTAAATAAGGATAGCCATTCTGGACACAGTAGACTGAGGATAGCCAATTTCATTGTTAACATTGTTAGCTTCTCTCATATATTAATGCTTGTTTTGTATGCTTTTTACAATGTCAGTTCGCTTCACTATTTCACGGCCTAGATGGGGGAATGGGGAATATACATAAACAAGATGTAACTATGATACTGCATACTGTATCCAATGTTAGAAGATTTTAGGCTTATTAGAAGATTTTAGGCTTATGAAAATGCTCGTCCTTGTGTTCGCACCTGTTCTTTTGCCAACAACATCGATGATAATATCTGATTTATTTTCCCAGTTCTTCATCTTGATACAACTGAGGTCCAAGATCCTGTCCCAATCTACAAGGAGCAAATTACCTCAAGCAAAATCCCTGCCGCTCTTGAGAGGGGCAGCCCACTATGCTCAACTTGTGTGAACTTTACGAGTGAAGCTGTCAGTTATCTTAGTGAGAAACAAACACAAGATAAGATCATGCAGATCCTTCATGATGCATGTTCTCAGACATTCTCCTTAGAACAGAAGGTAAGCATTTTGGTTGCCTTACTACATGTCCATGCTGGAAATTTAGTCCGTAAACAGCAATAGTATATGACCTTTTGTTACCATGAACTCTTTATATCTCTGCAGTGTGTTGAGTTGGTGGACTCGTATGCAACTCTTCTCTTTGCGAAGATTACCGAGATCAAGCCAGATGAGTTCTGCAAACAGTATGGCCTCTGCAGGGACATAGCTTTTCTCTCTAGTGTGAATAGTGACAGCACATGCGTATTTTGCCAGCACCTCGTGGATGAAGTTCTCTCCAAACTGAAAGATCCTGATGCAGAGGTAATCACTTTGCTTCGCTTACATAGTGGTTATCTTGAGCCAACCTTGCTGTCTCTTAACATTGTCCATGTAATATCTGTAGTTTGAGATAATTCAACTTCTCCTGAAGGAGTGCAACAAGATTGAAGGCCATGTCCAGCAGGTAAGCTATTTGGCACTCATTTTCTTCGACTCCTTGATGTTTTCTGCCCCACCACTCAATTTGTCAGATTTACTTCTGCGCACCAATAAACCATTTGAAAAAAATTTAGAAGTGCTTGTCCTTTAAGTCTTGTACACCAGGTGCCCTTGTCTGCTTGTTCAGTTAATGTACAATACTACTCCGTATGCAAGAAAGAATGACATGGGTGGTTGTTTGTTGACAGTGCAAGAGAATGGTTCTACAATACATCCCTCTCATTCTGGTGAATGGTGAGAAGTTCCTCGAGAAGAATGATGTATGCGCACGGATGAAAGCCTGTGACGCTAGCAAAAAGAGGATAATCGGATCATTCTTTGAAGGGGGGTTGCGGAGTGACGCATGAAGGTAGGAGGAAGGTCATGTTACACAAAGTGCGTAGGCATGAATGGTGAATCTAAACAGTATTTTCAAGTGATTGCTTTGCTTCTTGTACATATGGGCTACAATATAAATATTCGGCTGCTCCTGCATTATATATATGCATGTCTTGTATTACAAAAGGAGCGAGCTGTATGAACCAACACACTGTCATCACACCCTGTTGGATCTACTACTTGTTACTTTGCTAATGGTTAACAAATGTGTTGAGTGACTCTGTATCTAGATGTAAACGACTGGAAGAAGCTAAATTTAGTAGGTAAGACGATATATCTGTCTCTGTGTTGCAAAAAAAAAAACATTTGTAACTAAAAATCAAATCATGCCATATGTTTAAAAACTAAATTTGCACTCTTGAGTTGTACATGGAGGGAGAAGAGGGGAATGGCATGGCTGAGGGTAGGGTTCACAAAATCGAAACCCTAAAAAACCGAAACCGTGAAAACCACTCAAAAAAACCACTAAAAACTGTCAAAAATTGAAGCGATAAGAAATCAAAATTTTTGAAAAAATATATTAAAGAAATCGAAAACCATTCGGTTTTTCAGTCGACCAATTGAAATGGTCCTACAAAACGGTTTTTGAGCGGTTTTTAACGCATAAATTTTTCATTTTTTTATTAGAGTGGTTTACCGAGTGGTTTTAGATCTCGAACTGCAGCGGTACGCTCAAAAACCGCAGTTTTCGAACGGTTTTTCACTGTTTTGTGAACCCTGCTGAGGGTGGTAGGTGTAGATGGAAAGAAAGATAGATATGATTAGTTTTTTTTTTATTCAGGAGAGGTGGGTAGCGTGCTGCGGCTCATAACTCATATGCAAGCGAAGCCGTGATAATACAGTAGATGGGCCTACCACGCGGCTGCCCGATGACTAGCTTGGGCCCACCAAAAATGTTCGGCCTATGCGACGTCCGTTCCAGGTCTCCACCAACGGTTCGTTCGATCACAGTTGTGCGGCTCAGATTAAAGTAGGAGAACGTGGCGAAACAACCTTTTTCACAAGGACCCTTGCAGTAGTCCGTATTATTATCCTCCGTCTCCGCCCTCCAGACTTGGATCGCCAACGCCGGCGTCTCCCTTCGCCACGGCCGCCGCTCCCCGTCACCTAAGGCAATAGTTTGCTCTCAGACCTCCCCGTCGGTTGGATGATGGCGGGCGGCGGCGGCAGAGGGAAGTGGCTCCCTTGCGCTAGTCCCGAGGAGGAGGATCCTTTCTACACCGCCAACTACACCATGATCAGTCGGGTCCAGCACTTCGCCGTCACGGAGGGCATGGACAGGGAGGAGATGGTTCGCTTCTTCGACGACGCGAGGAGCACCACGGCGAGCCGATGGTGTGGAGCGCGCGATGGTCCTCGAGAATAACTGCCACCGTGATGGTTGGCATCGAGATTGCTGTATCTCAGATCGTAACGACAGTACGTATTATTGTCTTAATAATCACTATTCATAGATCTAGCTAATCACCCGCTTAATCCTTACTACCCTAGCTAATCACTCTCTTGTCTTGTTTTAAATTTCTCCTTGCATATTTCTTCAATTTCTTCTGACAAACTTGATTTTAATTTGTAGGGTTCTTTAATACAAATGACTGGCCCTAAGCGAGGCATTGATATACGATGTGGTCTCATACTTGACACTTGAGTGTGACATGAAGATCAAGAAATTAGGAGAAGAAGAATCACAGGATCTACAGTTGATTGATGGAGCTATATACTACACTGAGTTAGTGTCATCATCAAATCATGTCATCACGCAGCGCATTGAGGGTGACCATGGCGCAGTTGACATAAGCTCAGCACTTCTTGGCAAAGCGGTGGAGGCCACAATACAAGTTAGGATATCACAACTGATGCATCACAACAGTGGTTTCAATTTTCTCTTGACATGTTTTGCTAGTGGATTATGCCAAGAAATTCGTCTCTTTGATGGCGTCGTTTAAGTCCACGGGCCTCCAAATTAAAGGTTTGTGGTTGCCGTGGTGAGAGATCGTTGGGTGCATATAAAATTCAGGGGTGGTCAAACAGGTCTGAATGATGAGGTCGAACGTTATTGTTCCATCAAAGTGACTAAACATGGATGCAGCAGCCAACAAATAAAGCTTCATTTCGCCACTATATCTGTGAAGGTTACTTGGTCGACTTCGCTGGTTTCACTCTGATATTTGCACGACAGCACGAGTAAGTAGTTTCCAGTTTCTATGTTTATAAATAAGTAGCAATTTGTTATGGAAGTCCTGTACTTGTGTCGGGCTTATGTTAATGGAACCTTATGCTAACACACATCTAGGACTCGTTTGGAACACGAGAATATCAATTCTTACAGGAAGGAAAATGTTAGAGTTGGCAATGAAATTATTTGTTTGCTATGAAAGTCGTACTGGTTCCTCGTCCAAGACGCCCGCGGGGTCATGCCCTTCCAAAGCAATGGCTTACGTTCGTGCAAGTGTCATATCCGAAAATAGACCTTTGTATGGCTAATGTTACCTCCATGGAAAAACCTCCGCGATGAACTAGTGGAAGCAGAAGCAGATTGGGCGGCAGTACCAATCTGTATGATCATTAAGTAAAGCGATTGTTTCTTTTTGAAGTTTGGTTTGTGCAGGTGCCTCGGTGGAAATGCAAAAACCTAGTACATAGTAGTAAATGACATTAAAAAATAGCTAAAGAGACAGGCCGGGGTATAGAAGGAAACATCGATAAAAATTCATTTCGAAATTGTAGAATGATATGTACTATCGCTATTCAGAAATATAAGGTATATTTTGACTTTGCATAAGGATTAAGATTAAGGTAAAATTAAGAAAGGTATGAGTGAAAGTGACTTAGATACCCTCACTTAATTGTCTTGGAAGATTAGAGATAATATTTTGTGTGTGGTGGTCATGAATAAATACTTATAGTTGAGAGAGAATAAATAGAGGTGTAGTGAGAAAAGCCTTATTAATTCTACATGCAAGCCTTATATTTCTGAACAAGATCATTTAAACTATAAGCCTTATATTTCTGAACGGAGGAAGTATTTATGAACAAAATTTGAAACTAGAATGACATGTATTCGAAACGAATGGAGTAGCTCCTTGACTATGTGGTCCTCAGGAGGTAATAGTTCTACTATCTTCGTTCCTTAATAGAAGACGTTTTAGAATTTTGCACTTCAACCAAGGCACGTGTAGAAATGACTAAATCACCCTCCTTTATTAGCCCACTTATTGCTCTTAAATGGTGTGTATTACTCTATTCCATAGTAATAAATAACATTGGAAATAATAAGTGATAGGGGTATGCAAAGGAAAAAAAGGTTAAAAATTATCTCAAAATTATAGAATGACATGTATTTAGGAATATAATTTAAAAGCTATAATGACATGTATTCAGGAACGAAGGAGTACTTTGCTAGAAATCTATTAAGGTGTACTCCTTCCGGTTCACAAAAACTTGTCAGTTTGGGATACCTGCAGTCAAAATTTTAAAACTTTAGCTGTTAATATATTTTTAAATATTTAAATTAGATGTATGAAAATCATATGTGTAGATTCGTCTCAAATGTATTTTGGTAATATTATAATTTTATTAGATTTTTTAAATATATTATAATAAAAATTAGTAGTCAAAGTTGAGTTTTAGGGACCGTGTCGATGTCCAAAATGACAACTATTTGTGACCAAAGGGAGTAGCTCGAGTCCTCGCATAAAGATGTTTTGCATTAAAAATGTTTCTGTATTTAGTCTCCGCCTTTCGGGTGCTCAAAAGCATATGTAGTGTCCCTTTTTTGTGTGTTTGTGGATTCCCACCAGATCGAGGGCAGAATTTTGAGAGTTTTGAGGCCCTTTTTCTATCTGAACACAATTGAAAAATAGGAGCCATACTGAAGACGAAAAATATCTTGCTTCAAACAAAAGAACAGAACTATGTCTCCAACTCTCAATGTGTTTGTGAAAACCTGGTTAATTTTTGTATCTATTGCTGAGTCTTGTAATTGTATTGGATAACCAAAACGGAATGGTAGATAATTATTTGGTGTCAAGGATGTTTTGCATTTATTAGGTCTTGGAAAATATCACTGAAGAGTTCTATGCCTTCCTTTTGATAACAGCTCTGCTTCCTGTGGCTTCTCAAAAGCATTTCATTTGGGCCGACTCCAAGACAAACCTCGCCAGGCTTCAGGTTGCTTCTGCCCCATCTTAGATTCCTAGACAGGAACCTGAGGACCTGAAAATGAAGTGCCCTTATACTGTTGGATCCATATCTTTATCCTTTAAAAGAACCAGTCGTGATGAATAATGTGTTCTTCACTTTCAATCTCTACCCATCTCTCCTCAAATCCCCCTTCCACCCCTAAAAAAAATTTCTAACAAAAAACAAAAATTGCCCATAACTAACAAATTAGCTACTAAAAAATATAATGTTTATCCCAACAACTTCCATTCTCTCCCTTTATAGTATGCGACAGAGGTACGATGCAAACAACGGTAGTGAAGTTAAGGATATGATGTAAGCCAAGTCCGAGGCATAGTGTGAGCCGGGACGAAGCTCGACTAGACACTATAGCGGAGCCAAGAGGATAACGTATGCTAAGCCCATCGACAACAATTTAACGTGCCGGGTGATATTATTTTTGTTCGTAGCAAAGCATATGCATTGGGTTAGTATCTTTCATGTTCCTACCAAGAGTGTAGCTCGTTGTACCAGACCTTTTTACCTGCAGTAGTGTTTGACTCGATAGGGAACTGCTGCACGTGCCCACCGAGATGCATAGTGCTTTCAGAATGTAGCAAGAGATATGGCATATGCAAGTCAGGTTGCGGTCAATATTGATTTTCTTTTCACGTTTTTAAGGAATTGCAGATCTGTGGAGCGACATCTTAATATAACAGTTGAGAACTACAGGAAGAGTCAACATAAAGGAAGAGAGAAATTGTGCTACACACAGAGAAGGAATGTTTCGACTTCATGTAGAGTAGAACGATACGTGATTTTGTGTTTGCTTTTAGTTTTTGAATTGACAGAATCGTGTCATGCAAACTCTGAGGGATTTGCTGGGCATTGTTCTGCTCTCTGGAACTTTATAGTGTCCATCCAATACGTGAATGCAACACCCAGACTGCATATTATTTGCAGAGATGAACAATATAGCCTTACAGGCAACAGTAAGAGCCCAGGTTTTTTATGCTAAGCATACCTGTCGAAAATGATATAGTTGCTTTCATTTTCATAATGCCTGCTCTCTGGAAGACGTACATTTAAAGACGACTCGCACTTGTTTGCAGAACACCCAAGATTGTACCATAAAAGTAGAATAATGTCGTGTGCATGATCTTTGTGCAAGTTATTTAGAATTGCATATCAAGTGAAACCAGTGAGAGATAAAATGGGACGTGCGCCAGCCGGATCAAGTCATACTTGTTGCGTTGCTCTTGTGTCTTATTCCGAGTAAGTAATACTTGCTAATGAAGAAGATGGCATCATCCATGATGTCCAAGCGCACCGTCGTCATGGTCGCCGTGATGGTGATGCTGCTGCTGCAGCTGCAAACATCGGACGCAGCAAGGAAGCGAGCTGTAGCATCCCCATTGCTCCGGTTCCCGGGTTTGCCGGGCACCAGGCAGCGTAATCCCGGCTTCCCGGGCTTCCCTGGAGCCAGACCGTCGCCGCCAATGGCCGGCTTCCCGGGCCTACCCGGTGCCAAGCCTTCGCCGCCGTCAGCGCCCGGCTTACCGGGCTTGCCACTGCCGCCACCCGTGCCGTCGCCGGGCTCGCAGGCCCCGTGCGCGAGGCCGGTAGAGCCACTGCCCGGCTTCCCCGGCCTGCCAGGTCGTAGCAGCGGCGGCTCTTCTTCGTCGTCGTCGTCATCGCCGACGGACTGCGTGACGCCACTGGCGGGGCTGATGACGTGCGCATCGTTCCTGACGGGGAGCGAGCCGGAGACGCCGACGCCGCAGAGCGAGTGCTGCAGCGGGCTGGGGATGTTCCTGAACAGCTCGGCGGCCGAGGGGGGCAGCGACCGGTCGCTGCGGTGCCTGTGCCCGGTGATCCTGGGGGACGTGAACCGGATGCTGCCCAAGCCCATCGACCCCGTCCGGATGATGTACCTCCCCATCGCCTGCGGCGTCGTCCTCCCGCCACAAGTACTCTTCATCTGCTTCAGTGAGTTCTACTATCTCACTTCAATCTCTCTCTCTCTCTCTCTCTGCTGTATGCATGCATCATGCATTTGATGCTCGAAAAACTACAAAAGAAAAGAAGCTGTGCTGAGCTGAGCTGAGTTTGATTTGCTGATGGTTTTGGAATTAATGCAGCCGGGCAGCCTACCCCGCCGGTGGTCACACGTATTCCTGACTCCTGGGCGGCACCGTCCTCAGGCAATTCCTCCATTCTCAGAACCATCCCATGCTAATTCGCACTAACTGTTCATGATGGAATCTGCCTTCTCATATTGCCATCTGTTGTTTTCCATGCAGCTTTGTCACCTTGACTCGAGTCGATGGGACCGGAGGTTACGTCTCCAGTGATTCAGTATCTCACATTTATCAAGTTTAAGCTTACCAAGCTGCTGCTCTTCATGAGTCTTGATTCAGATACATGTGTTTTCAAGCGCGTCAGTTGAGAAACTAGTTACCGTACTGCTACAGCAGATTGGCCATTCATCATGTGTGATGTAATAGCGTGTTCTTTTTCAGAGAGAAAAAATATAAGGAGTTCAAGTATTCTTTCTCTTCAACTAAATATTGTGATCAAATTGAGTAAATAAAGAAATTGAAGGGTGAGAACACTTCCGATGCTCCAACCTTAATTGGTGCTACAGGTGCTCCCGTTGTTCGAAACCGGTTCAAATAGTTATGAAAAATTCCGAAAAAATTTACATAGATAGGTTATGATATAGTACGTTTAGCATCCCACAAAATTTTGATCCAGATTCAATGTCATTGAGAAACAAAAATATAAATTTCAGTGAATAGTACCTTTACCTTTACCTTTTTATTTCGGATTTTCTTTTTAGCAGATTTTGTCCTTTTTTTGTTTCACAACGCTTACATCGAATTTGGGTTTGAAATTTTGTGAGATGCTACAATATATCATAACCTATCTACGTAACATTTTTCAGATTTTTTTCATAATTATTTGGACTGTTTTTCAAATAACGGGAGCACCGGTAGCACCAATTATAGTATAATACAGGTAAACTACAGGAAACTTCCAGTAGGCATGACGTTGATTTATCGCGCGAGATAATTACTCGCAATGCTAGGGTTATGGTGCAGATCAGATAACTAACAGTAAACTTTCTCATGCAAACACAGAAGAAACTCTGCCACACCAACTGAACTGAACATACATCATCAAATTTGGCAATGATATTATCAATATATCGACACTTTAAGTTTGAGCAATAGCTTCAATGTTTTGATAGCAATAGCTGCATACATGAACTATGTGATACTCCCGCAACCGCAAGGTTAAATTTATATACGTCACACAGTTTTATTTATTTATTTATTTATTTATTTGAAAGAAGGCAAGAGCTCTACCATGCATTGAAAAAGAATAGCAAATAATGTAGTACAAGACTGAGATAATGTCACTGCCAACCGTTTGAACAAAACATTTCAGACAGAAATAAAAAACGACTACTGCGCTGACAAAGACTACTAAATTTACATCTAATTAGATATAACAGCCTTCAGTCGTTTGTCTTTTTTCAGAGTGCTTTCTGCCAGTGAAGAAAACCTCCTGGCTGAGCCCGACTCCTACATGTAGATCTCCCGGTGTTTTGTTCCCGGTTCTGGAGACTCGATTTGAACTTTGCCATCTTCCAGGAAGGAACACCAGCAGGCAATGTGGCTAGCGGATGCTGAAACTTGAAAAACTCTGTTAGCAAAGATGAACAACACAACCATGGGGGTTTTCGTAGCGATGCCCGTCGCCTGCGACTGTCCTCCTCCCTGTCATTTCCCAACTCGCTTCCCTCTGACTCGCAGCAGCAGAAAATTCTTCCTCCATGGCCTCCTAACCTCTCGGATTATGTGTCGGCCGCCGTAGCACCATGGGTGGTTGTGATAGCTCTTTTCCAGTTTCCAACATCCTAAGAGATTAAGTTGAAAACGTTTTGAACTGTCTGGTATGAATTTTGAAAAATTCTCTTATTCCTCTCCTTCCATATGTTCCAAAAGCCGTATATGAGGGCTCCGTCCACCTCCTTTGCTGCGATGATGTGATATTACGGATAGAAAACCACCACTGAGTGGGCGGCTTCTACGCGCCATCGTTCCTGCTTCCCAGGCCGGCGGTGCGCGGCTTGAATTGTGGCTACAACGAAGAGGCCATAGTCTAAATGGAGACGTGGTCTTTGTATCCGTGGAGCCTATTATCGAGCTTTTCGACAAGAAGCCATTGGCGGATGATGACTTGATTAGTGTCGTGGCAGCACCGTGTGCTGAGATTTTTGGCAATGTTGAGAGGCTGATGGCTCTTGAATCCATTGAGTTGTTGAGATGAATACAGTGGAAAATGCGGAGGGCTTAGCTTATTAGCAGTGTAAGAGATTCTTCCTTTGACGAATAAATTCATGGCATTCCAGTTTACCCATGCTCTAGCTATAACTATCACCCGCTTTTGCAATTGCTTCATTGCATATCTATTTAGAGAGGTGCTTCAATGCTTTTCTTTTTTACAGTTGCACAAATATTAAAGCATGAATGAAGGGTAGATGAAGATTACTTACCCCTTACTTCAAGATTTGTGCAACTTGTATTAGAAGGGAAAGCATTGAAGCACTGCTCATCTATTTATTGCACCTGCCATTTTGCATATCTATTTTTTTAAAGGGCATATCTGTTTATTCTGCCAGCCACATTAGTGCTAAAGTAGAATAGAGTTTTTCCCGTTGCAAATTGTCATGTAACTCTGCTTGAGGTGCTCATTGAGTATTTTTACCTGAATTTCATGCCCATCGTGTGTGCTGAGATTGTTGGCAATGTTGAGCGACTGATGGTTCTTCAATCCATTGAGTCGTTGGCGGTCAGCATGGCTACAGTGTATTCATGTGAGTCATTCTTATTCGGTGTTCTCTTTGTTGTGATCTTTCCAGGACTGTTGTTTGCAAGGGCCAGCTTAAGCCGTCTCAATTTAAGGAGTACTACTATGCATATCTAGGTCATGAAAACTTCACCAGTTATATGGCTTTGGTTAATACGAAACCTTGATCCTCTTACATATATTCATATGCTATTTCAGTCCTGGTTCTTGATGCCTTCAAGTGAAGTATTAGAAATCTCTATTAGTTGATACCTGGTAACCATGTTGCAGAGTCTAGCTGCAGTTCTGCTATGGCCGATCGCTATACTGACTCTTCAAGATGTGGCCTCCAATTAGGTGGTGGGAAAAAACTGTGTTTGGTTTGAGGTTGCTTAGGGCTTCCAACTGTTTTGCTTGAAATTATATGCAGTTAATGCTTTCTTTTTTAATAATGTTGGTGCTTTATTTCCAATTTCTATTCAACATTGTATACCTGCAAAAGATGGGTAGAATATGATTTCTGGAAGTTGTACCTCCAGACAGGTTCACTCAAGATTCTCTGCAAACACCTTCCCCAACTGGGCCATGCACAGCCAATACGTGTGTTAGGTCATAATGGAGAGATCAATACCCTGGAAGGGAACACGAATTGGTTATCTTGCTAAATCTTTTTGCTCTCTGCTATGTCCGTTTCTTGGTTGATGTAATCATCTCCGTATGACATGTCGTTTGGATTTTGTGGTGCTTGATTTTATAATTTCCTTTGCACATATGGCAGGATGAAAGCACGTGAAGGTCTCTTAAAGTGTGAGAAGCTTGGCATATCAAAGGATGATTTTTCAAAAATTCTATCGATTGTGGATGCTACCTCTTCAGATTCAGGTATGAACTCAATGTCTGACACAATGTAACATAGAGTGTGCATTTACACTTGGCAAATGAAATTTACATATACATATACATTATATAAGAATTAAATCAAGCTTTAGAAAATTGGATAGCTAGAACAATGAGCTGAAATGCTATCATAACCATTGCTTTCAGTTTTGTTTCCCCGCAGCTTGAGTTGTAATTTTTATATTTACACTGGTGTTCGGCTCTCATTATTGAAATTTCTTATTGCTCGGTACTCATCGTACTTACTAATTATGTACATGGATATACTTATGTAAGCGTCTCTTGGATACTAGGTATGCGCTGACCAATACCATGATGCACACTATCACAAGAGAAGAAGCATGGGCCCATGTGATACTGGACCGCTCAGTCCATGATTAACCAATGCTAATCACCGATATATAATGCATGTCCACATGTATGACATAGACAACAATTTTGTCTGCACCATATCTTGCTAATCTTCTTATCTCTAGCTTATCACACCCAACGCCACCTTACTGTTTATTGGCTGCTTTAGGCTATACAGCGCGGCGTAGCACGCCACCTGCACTAGTTTACATGATCTCTCACTAGAAAGATGCAGTAACCTGCAACCAAGCTCATGACGAGTACCAACCATCTTTTGCCACCTCATTATTTTCTTCTTATTACCATAAACCAACCAACAAAGTTGATCTTGCATAAGCTTTATTCTGAGAATAGTTTGGTCAAACCTGTTCCCTTCCAGCATCTAGTAATCTAGCAATCGAGTCTAGCACTTCAGGGGCTCAGTTTTGCTTTTAGTGCACAAAAAGGAGTTGCATTTGTATAGATTTGCACATTCGTCCCTAACATAAGTCTACTACATTTCCTGTACCACGAAAAGAACATTAGTGTAGAAATGCTGCATTGGCTTGTAATCCATATTAGACTATCATCAAGAACACGTCACCTGAAAAAGGACAACTTGATGTTTTTCTTTTCCTTCTTAAGCCTCACGAAGAGCACGCATGCGGGCTTGGATTAACTTCCTCTGCCAGTCTGATATGCCGTCAAAAGCATGCTCTGGCAGGCTCTCAAAAGGTTCTTTCCATGGATCATTCTTAGCTAGATCATATAGGTCGCAGCGTGGTGGATAGCTCTCTTATTGGGTCCACAGCGTCTTTTGGAGGTCAGCTTGTCATAAGCTGTGTTAAGCTGCAAGTAACAGATGGATAGTGATAATATAGCTTGATCATATATAATTTCTAATTACTGTATGTATATGATAATATGAAATGCGCCTACATCCATATTCTCGAACCAGAACATGTAAGCAATTGCAACTGCAGGCGCTCTCCCAAGTCCCAAGTGCAGCTGTGATATAAGCCCATTCTAGTGCTGAAGTTGCTTTGGGCAATTGTGTCCTCAACGAATCTGGATCAAAGTCCACTCCGCCTGCAACCAAGGAATTGTAAATATCCTTAGCTTGCAGTTCGCTTACGAGTTGCATCTTGGCTTCTTCGAGATTACTTATTTGCCAGTCTTTTCTAATTTGCTTGCTTATGACTTCTAAAAGATTGCACCACGAATTTCTGATTCTACAGAGCATTGGGGTCAATTTTTTATAGTTTAGTCTATCTTGTCAGCTTTATTGCTCTATCTCATCAAAATAAAAGAAATATGAAACGGTTCTGATTGTTGAGCAAAGTTAGATGAATGAACGATTGTTCTGTGATTGTGACCGTGAAGTCCAGTATGAGGGTCAATAATGACCACTGGCCGCTGCAATCAAACACAATTTCACTCTTTTCTAATCAATCTGCTCCTCGCCATGGATTGTCAAGCACCAACTAGTATACATGGCTAAAAATATAAACATATGGTAAAGGCCAAATACTATGGATGTAAATCACACTTTAAATCTAGACAGAATGAAGAGCGACACTAATTAAAATTTTTGACGTCATCAGAAATTAAAGAGCACATTAAGCAGAAAACATGATGCTGGCTCAGTGGATAAATAATTAAGACGCTCACCGGTCTTCCGATGTGTCGAATGCTAATTTCTTTGCACCTACAGACAATAGCTTGGAAATCAATGCCCCAATATTCGATGTTCTTATCCTGCTGTAAACAAAGAATATAGGGTACCTTCCCTTCATCTTTCAAGTGATCAATATCTTCGCGCTTCTGAGGTTGCGAGCCAACAATCAAGCTATCGCTTACTACAACATAATCCATACCTAATTCCACGTCAGAAGAATTAATTCCTGAATGCAAAAAGGGGCACTTCCTTTGGCTCTACTTAATTATAATGTCTAGTTCAACATTTAAAAAAAATCAATTAAAGCAAGAGAAAAACATCTAATTGACTCAATGACAAAAGAGGGCAAACTGTTTACTTCTAAATAAAGTTGCTATCACTAAAATTGCTACTTTTTTCAGTAAAAAGTTAAAAGAACTTATGTATGACAAGAATATTTCACAAACATTTTTGACAATTGACGTCGATTTTTAATAAAAAAAAAGAGGATCTCCTTGGTGTCTTAGCGTAGATCTGAGTTATTCTGAACTACAAGAAAATAGTGTCTTACAGTAGTTCTATTTAAGGAAACGCCATGAAGCTGGTATCTGATGCTATAACACGTGTATTCAAACAAAAGATCACAATCCTCTTAACAAGACCACAGTATCACTCTTTTTTGTTAGTCCAAGCAGATCCTAAACCCAATTTAAGAATGAAGCATACAAGATTGCCCCACCAAGAGATACTTCATTGAAGTTACATAGGTAGAAACAGTTATAATATTTTTGTGTTGGGCAAAATATTACACAGACAACAATTTGCTAATTAAGAAACTTCCAAGATGCCAATATTTCCATCCTGGCATCCTTATTCATACGCTTGCCATCAAAGGGTAAGTCCATATAAAACAAAATCTTCAGATCAAGAACTGAAGAAATCAATTCAAGATCTGTCCCCACCTCCAACACAAAAAGCTAGCTGCTCAGTTCCTTTCTCCTTTATCATGGCTTTCATGATATTTATCCCATTAATTAATCAAAGTTCATACTCAAAAAGTGATTCCTGTCACCGAAGGTACGTACACCATGTAAGTACGTAACCATCAAAACAATATTTTCGATAGTAAAATCCAAATTTCTATGAAAGATTCCCATGACAAGATGATACCCATCATTTGGCCTAGAACGATAAGGCACATCCCAAAATCCAATCTTTAACCCAATGCTGATCTACGGATCCAGGAAAGACATCGATCCACCAGCTACTTATATCATGTGGTTCATAAAATCTAATGAAATGGCTCAATCCCGATCTAACATCAGCTTAAACAAATTATAACCTGCAGTTCATTTGGCAGAGAGAGCAAGATTCCAGCATTCCGCAGCAAAATTGGAAATTGACCAGGCAGTGGTGTAGTTCATCGAGGAGAGCCCAATCAACATGGACGAATGACACCAACCATGGTCCATAGAAAAGTAGCTACACACCGAAATACATTGAGCCGCTCAGGCACCAACTACTGAGCATACAAAGTGCCCGAAAGCAAACCAATCTAATATTTGCTCGCATAATGCAGTGTTAAGATTAGCTAAAATTCGTTTGGCCAAGAAAAGTAGAGTCGAGATCCCAAAATCCAACCTTCCAACAAACCCATTAACAATATCACCTAGTACTGTACCCGTTGTGTGGCATTTGAGGATTGTCACGCCATGTCTCAATGACATTTAGGTCTAGAGGCCACATGTCACTAAAACATAGCGTGGTAAATCATCAAATGCACCACTTAAGTGTGGCAAATTCTCAAATTCCGCGTTAAAGATGGCACTAGTAGAGACCTATCCAAAACAATATGCATAAGAACCTAACCATTTGGATAAGAAGCCCACATTGCAAAATCCAATCTTTGACCCATTTCTAGTATCAACAGCTATCATTGGGCTTTCGCAAGAAACATAAAATCTGTACCGAGATCACGGTGGTACTCGTCGTCATAGGGGTTTCGCATCACGCGCTTCATGGCGGTGTTGTAATTGTCAAAGATAGCATGTAATCTCCTATTTTTGGCATTATTTCTTCTGTATTTGGAGTGTAGGGTCTGTATAGCAAGTCCTAATCACCTTCCTTTCTTTTGTAACCTTTCCTTAGCTGATTGCTAAGCCAGCCCTTTTAATTGAATTCATGCCCGCACTGTTCGTGTGTGAGCTGAGTCAAATTCCTTCCTCTCTCTATTCGTCCACATGGTATCAGAGCAGTGATTGATCCACCTGCTCCCTTCCCTTCTTCCTTCCGCTGCATCCATGGAACATTCCTCCATCCCATCCCAATTCTCCGGCGGCTGCACAACTTCCCCTTCCTCTGAAGATGCCACCGCCAGCCTGGTCTCCGCGCTCGCGGCCGCCCATGCCGCGGCTTCCTTCGGCAACCAGGAGGTGCTTCTAGCCGCCTTGGCGGTACAAGAAGTGCCCAGAAAACATCTCGCGGCGGCAAGCTTCCTCCCGCGCCACAGTGCTTCCACCACCTGCGGCTTCTCCCCCCCAGACCATAGTGGTCCCGCCGCCTGCGCCCCCAACGACCGGAACTTCGTCAACTACCGGTGCCCTCAGCATCCCCAGCGTCAAGACACACGTTCCCGTCGTCCTCGACATGCAAAACCCAAACTACACCAAATGGAGGACCTTCTTCGTCGCCTTCCTCGGCAAGTTCGGCTTGCTTCACCACATCCTCGACCACCTTCCTCCTGCCGATGACGCCGGTACCTGGGCACAGGAGGACTTTGCGATCCTCATCGCCTATCCGCTCCATCTCCCCCGACGTGCTCGACGTCATCATGGAGCCGTCGCAAACGGCCCGCGATCTGTGGGTCGCCGCCGAGCGTATCTTCCGCGACAACCGTGAAACCCGGATCATCTACCAAGAAACGGAGTTCCGCGGCCTCAACCAAGGCGACATGTCCGTGACAGAGTACTGTCGCCGCCTCAAGAACCTCGCGGACTCTCTACGGGATCTCGGCGAGCCGGTCTCCGACCGAACCCTCGTCCTCAACCTCATCCGCGGGCTCAGTCCTCGTTTCGCCACCCAGGCGGAACTGCTTCCACTCCAGGTCCCTTTCCCGACGTTCGTCAGTGCTCGCTCGTCCTCCTCACGGCCTAGATCGCGCCCGCACGACGCGTCCACCATTAGCAACGATATCGCTTTCTCTTCGTCGCGCCCTCACCCAGCCGCGACAACTCCACCAACAACAAAGGTAAATATGGGAAGGGCAAGGGGAAGAATGGCGGCGCGGCATCGATCGAACGACTCAGCAAAGATGGTGGAATCGCGACATCGGCGATCGCTCGGGGCGAAACAAATGCCTCCGCCACCCCTACAGCCCATGGGTGATGATGGCCCCTCGACACTGTGCCATGGGCCGCCCGGCCTGGGCATTGCTCGGCGGCTCTTTGGTGGACTGGTGGTCCCGGTGGACCAGGCCTTCTCGGTCCACGGCCCAACTCACCGGGGCAGCACGCCTTCCACGTCGTGCATCCGCCTCCAACCTTCGCCGACGGGTCCGAGTCGCCGGCCCAACCCACCTGGGACCAGGCCAGCCTTGTTTTTGCCCTCAACAATCTGCATCTCCAGGGCCAGCCCACTAGCGGCTGGGTTATGGACACCGGGGCAACTTCCCACATGGCTTCATCCGACGGTATTCTTTTTTCCTCCCGAGCACCCACCTCACCCATGACTGTTACTGTTGGTGACGGTTCTTCCATTCCGGTCTCCCGTATTGGTCACACTACTCCTTCTACCTCCTACAATGTTAATGATGTTCTCATTGTCCCGTCTCTTATACAAAATCTCCTTTCTGTCCGTAAATTTACTCGTGACAATTTCCATTGAGTTTGACTCCTCTGGTTTCTCTATTAAGGATCTGCGTTCGGGGACCGTGATTCTTCGCTTCAATAGCTCTGGAGACCTCTACACCGTTCCAGCCACTATTACTTCGACTCGTCCGACCGCCTTCCTGTCCTCCACATCCTCTCCATCGGTGTGGCACTGCCGCTTGGGACACCCCGGCCGGGACGCCATCCTTCACCTACAGAAGAGATCCACTATACCCAGTTTTTTTTCTCATTCCAATTGTCATGCTTGTCGTCTAGGCAAAATTGTTAAACTTCCTTTCACTCGCTCTCGTAGTGTCTCTACTGCACCTTTTCAGTTGTTACACTGTGACTTATGGACCTCTCCCATCCTAAGTAATTCGGGTTTTCATTATTACCTTATTATTGTCGACGACTACTCACATTATTTCTGGACGTTTCCTCTTCGAAAAAAATGTGACGTGTTCTCCGTCTTCCAAAATTTTGTCCCATATGTTCACACACAATTTCAACTTCCCCTCAAATGTTTTCAAACCGACAATGGACGTGAGTTTCTTAACTCCTCCGTCCTCTCCTTTTTTAACACCCATGGCATTCTCCTTCGCACATCCTGCCCATACACCTCCCAACAAAACGGCAAGGCTGAACGCTCTATTCGCACCACAAATGACGTCATCCGTTGCCTCCTCCTTCACGCTTCCATGCCCCCTTCTTATTGGGCTGAAGCCCTTTCCGTCGCCACATATCTTCTCAATCGCAGGCCTTCCCAACCAATCGGTTTTCTTACACCCTTCGAAAGGCTTTTCGGCACTACCTTCGACCTATCCCATCTTCGCGTTTTCGGTTGTTTGTGCTATCCTAGCCTTTCCGCCACCACCCCACATAAACTCGCTCCTCGCTCCACCGCCTGCGTTTTCTTGGGTTACCCCACTTCTCAAAAAGGCTATCGCTGCCTTGACCGTACTACTAACTGTGTCATCACATCACATCACGGCACGTTATCTTCGAAGAAACGGTATTTCCTTTTTCTACAGATTCGACGGTTGCTGCTTCATCCGACCTCGACTTCCTGCTTGAGGAACCCGACAACATCACCATGCCCTTCATGCTGACCCCGCGCGGTTCGGCCGCATCCTCTTCGCCTGGGCCACTCCCACCTGCGCCGGCCATGCGCCTGTCCTTTACACCGACTGAGCCAGCCCCGTCCACTCCTCCCACTGCGCCTGGGCTGTCCTTGCCTGGGTCAGCTACCCGCGGTTCAGCCGACCGTGTTCCATCGCCTGGGCCGATCGCTGCGCCTGAGCCGGACACGCGCGGCTCGGTCGCGTCACCCAGTCCCCCTCCACCGCCTGAGCAGGCCATCATCGACGTCTCACCTGGGCGATCTTGGTCGCTCCAGCCTGGGCCGTCCTCATCAACTTGCCCGCCTCCGTTGCTGTGCGCTCCCGTGTCTTCGCCATCGCTCGCCCGGCCCTCGCCCGGGCCGCACCACATGACAACTCGTGCCAAGGCCGGAGTTGTGCGCCCGATTAACCGCCTTAATTTGTTTGCTTCGTGTTCTCCAGCTGCTTCGCCTCTCCTGAAGTCATACCGCGCGGCTCTCCAAGATCCCATGTGTCTCCAGGCCATGCGGGAAGAATACGAAGCTCTCGTCCACAACAAAACATGGACGTTGGTGCCCTGTTCGCCCGACGCCAACGTCGTCTCCGGCAAATGAGTCTACAAGCACAAGTTCCACGCAGACGGCACTCTAGCCCGTCATAAGGCTCGGTGGGTTGTCCGCGGTTACTCCCAACAACCCGGCATCGACTACGACGAGACCTTCAGCCCAGTCGTCAAGCCCTCTACCATCCGGGTCGTCCTCACCATCGCCGCCGGCAGGTCTTGGCCCATTCATCAGCTCGATGTCAAGAACGCCTTTCTTCACGGCACCCTTGATGAGACGGTCTACTGCCAACAACCGTCCGGCTTCGTCGATCCTGACCGCCCCGACTACATTTGCCATCTCGCCAAGTCTCTCTACGGCCTCAAGCAAGCGCCTCGGGCGTGGTATCATCGCTTCCTCGCTCATGCCCGCTCCATCGGCTTCACTCCGTCCGTCTCCGACACATCATTGTTCGTCTACCGCCACGGAGCAGACATTGCCTACCTTCTTCTTTACGTCGACGACATCATCCTGATGGCTTCCACCACACGTCTTCTCCAATACCTTTCGGGGCGTCTCCATGCCGAGTTTGCGATGACCGACTTGGGTGACCTCCACTACTTCCTCGGTATCTCCGTCAAGCGCACCACGTCCGGCCTTCATCTCTCACAACGCCAGTACGCGGTCGACATTCTTCACCGTGCCGGCATGTCCGAATGCCATCCCACGGCGACGCCCGTCGACACCAAGTCCAAGCTCTCGGCAACCGACGGTGCCCCACTCTCCCCCTCCGAGGCTACCGAGTACCGTCGCCTCGCCGGGGCTCTACAATACCTCACCCTCACCAGGCCAGATCTCTCCTACGCCGTCCAACAAGTGTGCCTCCACATGCATGCCCCTCATGACGTTCACATGGCCTTGATCAAACGCATCCTGCGTTACGTCAAGGGCTCCCTGGAACACGGTTTGTTCCTCCAGGCATCCTCGTCTGTTTCGCTCACAGCCTACACCGACGCTGATTGGGCCGGCTGCCCAGACACTCGACGTTCCACCTCCGGCTACTGCGTCTTTTTCGGCGACAACCTGGTTTCCTGGTCCTCCAAACGCCAGGCCACCGTCTCTCGCTCTAGTGCCGAGGCGGAGTACCGTGCTGTGGCCCATACCGTTGCTGAGACATGTTGGCTTCGCCAACTCCTTGCGGAACTCCATACTCCTCTCACCTCCGCAACAGTGGTGTTCTGCGATAACGTCAGCGCCGTCTACCTCTCCGCCAATCCCGTCCAGCATAAGCGCACGAAGCACATCGAGATCGACATCCACTTCGTCCGAGAAAAGGTAGCTCTCGGCCAAGTCCGTGTTCTCCACGTGCCATCCTCACACCAGTTCGCCGACATCATGACCAAAGGGTTACCAGTTCAGCTCTTTGAGGATTTTCGGTCCAGTCTCTGCGTTCGGGAACCTCTCGCTGTGACTGCGGGGGGATGTCAAAGATAGCATGTAATCTCCTATTTTTGGCATTGTTTCTTCTGTATTTGGAGTGTAGGGTCTGTATAGCAAGTCCCTAATCACCTTCCTTTCTTTTGTAACCTTTCCTTAGCTGATTGCTAAGCCAGCCCTTTTAATTGAATTCATGCCCGCACTGTTCGTGTGTGAGCTGAGTCAAATTCCTTCCTCTCTCTATTCGTCCACAGTAATCCTCCGTCCTCCTGCTCCCCTCGGCTCCGGCCATAGTGGAGGAGCGGCACGGGAAAAGGTTCTCGTGGGTCGTTCTGCCTTGGGGTTGGGGAGCCCATCCAACGGCGGCCACGGCTGCCCTCCGGCTCCTAGCTAGCGACGGTGCTGCCGATTTCGAGTCTCCGGGAGATGGGGAGACAAGAGGTGCTGGCCATGGCTGCCATGTCTGCAAGATGGCAGGACCTTCATCTTGCTAGTGTCTATGCTGCGAGTGAAGCAGAGAAGACGAGGAGAGAGTTCCACATTTCCACTTCCACTTCCACGACCAACATCCAACGCAGTGCGAGTGTTTGCAAAATATGGGAGATCGGATTCACATAAAGTTTTGTATGAAACATGATAATTTCTCTAAAATTTATAGCGGAATGCTTCGCTCCAATTGGATTTTGATTTTTTTAATGATATTAGGCACGTTCTTTCGTTACCAGAAATGAGAATAATCTACCCTATTTATTTGATGGGTCTGATTACAATGGTGCGACTTAATCATGTGTCTACCGGTGCTATCATTGTTATGTAACAAATACAACTCTATTTCTAAATCTAATACAATTTTATTTCAAATATAAAGATATATGTATTTTAACATCTAGCCGTGAATTATACAATAAGCTAGTAGTTTCTTTAGTTTGATCTTGTGTTTTCTTTATACCATGTTATGTATATCTTCCATAATTCCATTAAGTCACATTAATAAGCATCAATGAAAACTTTGAGAGAGGTGCTTCCATACTTTTCTTTTTTACAATTGCATAAATATTAAAACACGAATAAAAGGTAGATGGTAATTACCTACCCTTTTGTTTACTTTAAGATTTGTACAACTTATATTGGGAGGGAAAGCATTGAAACACAGCTCAAACTTTGAGTTGCTTCTTTTCTTGCTCTTCTAAAATAGAAGATCCCATTATAAAGAGTAAAAACAAAGAGAGAATCACTACGGTGGAAATTTAATGAGGAAGAAACTACAGTTTATGATATGTATAGCGAAATTCTAGGGTAAGAAACAAATGTTCTCTTTCCACACCTAGTACAATTTTAGGTGACAAAAAGAAGAAAAGAACTAGTTTCTTTCTCAATGAAGCAAACCATAGGATTAGGCAAATACCGTGACTTAAAGAACAAGAAGATAAAATCCTGTGCGCTAAGACCTTCCGAAAGCCAAAATTACTATTTTAGACGGCTAAATAGGAACTAAAGCACCGGAGGTCAGTGCATCCAAATTTCAAAATGATGATAAAATGGTAATACCTTTCTAAATGAATTTTAGAAACGCGGCCATTTTACAAAAAATAGGGTAGCTCTGTCACAATTTTGCTAAATCTGCTTCATTCCAATCGTTCAATATGTGCGGGAATTGATCAACGTATTAGTTCCTAACTATATGTAGGTGATTCTGGTGTGACTTGTGCCTTTTAATTTCATATCATCATTCGTGCTAGTATATAAACATTTTAAATCACATCACATTAGCAACACCAAAAAAGAAAAAAGAGACGTTCACGCTTCCATTTACAAGATCAATGAGAACTAAAATCACTACTCTTTTCTTGCTCTTAAAACAAGAAGCTCCCACTACAAAGTAAGAACAAAAGCAAAAGAAGGGGGAAAAGGCACTAGGGTGGACACTTCATGACGAATAAACTCAAATTTGATTTTAGTCAAGTTTGCAATCAGAACAAAATACAATATAACGTTATCTCTCAAAGGTTACGACAAATTTAAAATCAAATTTAAGATGAACCTAAAGAGTATATATTATAATCAAAGCCCTCGCTGAAATGCGGCGTAGAATATTTTACTTCCTCTTAAATCCTTAAGAGAATTCCCGTGTTCAGTCGAAGCCCCAAGCTCCCAGCCATTCCTCCGTTCGTAGTCCTTTACACAGTGACAGTACTAGATTAAACAGAAAAAGCAAACAAGAGATCAATCCAAAAATAACCAGAGAACTAAACGTAACATCGAAAGGTGGGAAAGAAGAAAGAAAATCATTTCTACGGGAAGACACGAGCACGAGCTGTATCTAGCAGACGTGCTCCTACTCCTACTCCTACTCCTCGGTAGGGAACTACCGAGGAACGACTGCTCGGAAGGTCCCTGGCGAGCTGGGAGTGCCTGGCATCTTTGCTGTCACGATGGGTCAGCCATTGTAGCCGTGGTCTGCCGGGCTGTCAAGGTCTAAACAACCTAGCGAGCTCCACGAATATAGTAGATGACACGTGCGTCTACCGTGGTCAGGAAGAATGCCAAATCTATAAATAATTTCGAAAAAGATCATATTTGAAAGGGAAAAAAACGCGCAGCCGCATGGCAACGAGATATGCAATTACTTGTCGTCTCTTCCCTTCCATCTCCATTCATTCCTTCCCTCGCCGACACGCCGACCGACCAAATAAACCACGGGAAAAAAAAGAATGGAAATTGAAACCGCAATCCAAAGGCAAACGGGGAGCTAGGGTTTTCGCCATGGCCACCACCCGCCTCGAGCTCCTCTTCCCCCTCCATTCTTAATCTCCCCTGGAGTGAGGCTCCGAGCATCTCGCGTCCGCACCAAAGGAGACGCCTTTTCCCCCGCTCCCTCTCCTCCATCGGAGGGTTTCCCACAAAGCCGCTCCATCGCGTCGCATCGCCGCAACATCGACCGAGCAAGCAACCCACCCGGCCTATCAGGTAGGGTTTGAGGAGAGAGGCGCTGGCGATTGACCAGGCGACGGCTTCGGCGGCGGAGGCGGTCGGATAATGTGTATACTGTGCGCCGTCCAACGGTGGTCGCGGCGCGTCGCCACCATGCTGCCGTGGCTCGTGCTCCCGTTCATCCTTCTATGGGCGCTCTCCCAGCTCCTCCCCGCCGCCTACCGCTTCGAGGTCACCTCCCCGCGCCTCGCCTGCGTCTCCGTCCTCCTCCTCACCCTCTTCTGGTACGAGATCCTCCTCCCGCGCCTCTCCCTCTGGCGCGCACGCCGCTCCGCCCGCCTCCGCGAGGAGCGCCGCGCCCACGCCCTCGAGCTCCAGAAGCTCCGCAAGACCGCCACCCGCCGATGCCGCAACTGCAGCAACCCCTATAGGGACCAGAACCCCGGCGGTGGAAAGTTCATGTGCTCCTATTGCGGCCACATATCCAAACGGCCCGTGCTTGACCTCGGCCCTGCAGGGAAGATCCCAACAGGATGGCCTTGCAGTCAGGATTGGTCAAATGCTGCCGGTGACCCAGGCTACTGGGTAGACTTGCGGTGCTCGGCTGATAATTCATACTCGGGATTCTCATGGCGGCTGTTCTCGTGCTTTTGTGTGAGCATGAGGTGGTTCTGGAGGAAAGTTTTCAGGTTTGGGCAGTCAGGGGATGGCGAAGGCTTGGACAGGGATGGTAAAAGGTTGGAAAAAGTAGGGGAGAATGGAGAAAAAGCTGAGGAGAGCAGAGTGGAGAAGGCGAAAAGGAAGGCAGAGGAGAAGAGGTTGGCGAGACTGGAGAGGGAAATGTTGGAGGAGGAGGAAAGGAAGCAGCGGGAGGAGGTGGCAAAGCTAGTGGAGGAGCGGAGGAGGCTGAGGGATGAGAAAGCAGAGGCTGAAGAACGATCTAAAGGTGCAACCCCTGTTGGGGAGAAGGATGTTAGGAAGGAAGCAGAACGGCGGCGGCAGGAGAGGAGGAGGAAGGATGAGAAGGATAAGGGTTCAAGCAAGAGCAATTCAGATGGCGAGGATATTGAGAGAAGAGTGGGCAGGGAAGGTGAGAGAAAGCGGGACTTCGATAAAAGAAATGAGCTAGAGAGGCGGGATGCAACAAGAGTTGGGACAGAGGGCTATAAGGCCCATAACACTGAAGCTAACAATCAGGGTAGTAAGATAGTACAGGGCAAGACCAAGTACTTTGGCCGTATGACGGGAGGTCTGTTATCTTCTTCAAGAGGTTTTGGCAGTGGTTCCTTTTTTGGCAGAAGTGCTCAGGCCCCTTCTCCTCAAGTTAACAAGGTGACTAAACCACTTGTTACTGCAACTGACCAGAGTAATGCAGTCAAAGGAGATGTGCAACCTGCAGCTGCACTGGCAGCGGCCAGGTCTTCTACAACTGGAGAAACCAGAAATTCGTGGACTAATTTTCATCAACCTGTGAGTAACAAGGGCATTACTATTTTATTGTAAACTGTTATTATTATAACATGCCACAAATTATTTTGACGCCATTTACCATCTTAATCTTTCAATTATTTGTCTTATGCTCTATGCAGGTTAGTCCAAATATGCAGCCACATCCTACCGGTGTTAAAAAGTCATGGCATCAGCTGTTTAGTCGGTCCGCATCGGTGTCCCCTTGTCCTGATGTTTCTGCTTCAGCTCATGAAAAGAACGTGCAGCCAGTACATAATGGAGCACAAATAAGCAATGCTCAAAATTTTCTGGCTCAGTATCCTCCTTTGGACAGCAAAACGAGCCAATCCATGCAATTTCCAGGTTTTCCACCAGTGAATGGAGCACCTGCCAGCAGGCCACTATCTCATTTTCCAGCTGGACATATGCCTTTTTATAATGTGACAGAACCAGCAGTATTGGAAGAACCAGAGCAATTTGAGGACCCATGCTATGATCCAGATGCAATCGCATTGCTTGGGCCAGTTTCAGAATCCCTAGATAACTTCCCTCCAGACTTGGATAGCAGGTTCATCTCAAGTGATGTCACCAAGGAACCACATGTTAGGCCTTCACCAATTGAGTCTCCTCTCTCAAGATCACGTACTGTTGAAGAAAAGCCTATTAAAACCTCACATTTCTCAATTGCAAAAGGGCCTAATAGTTCCAACGAACAAGGTACATGGCAAATGTGGAGCACGCCATTGGTTCAAGATAGTTTAGGTTTGCGAGGTCCCCAGACACAGTGGCTTCTACCAAACACGAACCAATTTAACCAGGATGTCAACCATTTGAATGGTAGAACACAAAGACCCCTGGGTGATGGGTTGAATGACAATGATTTATGGGTGCAGAAAGCACCCTTCCAGCAATTGCCTGTTGATACAGGGAGTCTGTTTGTTCCACATGATGTTTCAGAAAATGCTATACACAACGACTTGGGTTTTGAATCTCCTAACAAATCAGCTCATGCACACCCATTTGGACCACCTGGTCATTCCTGGTCCAAGTAAGTCTTTTTTGATGTTCATTTTTATTTTTCTCTAAATTTTCTATTGGAAAGACACCTTTCATCCTTACCAATTATTTGACACTCTTAACTTGACATAGAAACTTGGGTCATCACTCATAAGAGAATACTTGTCACCCTCCCCCCAGATGTTGACTGATTGTTTTGCATGTGACTATGTGATTCTAATTGCCATTCAGGTGGTCCAATTCTCTATCGACTATAGCTTCATGTAGTATCAATACATATAAGCACCAAAGATGACGAAGTCATATGATATCTTCTGTCTTGAATGCTCGTATGCATAGAATTTGTGTGTACATGCACATGTGCGTGTGTATAACTTTTGAAGTTCATTATTAGTTTCCGACCAGGACATTTTTATAATTTTACCGAACAGATAACCGAGAGAAAATTAAAAATGGAGTGCATTGTCTTGCTATGTAGTACAACCCAGTGTTTTAATTTCTACATTATGCTGGTATGAGCCTCATCTTGTTGTATTGTGGGACCTATGTAAAAGAGGCGATAATTGGATGATCCTTTTGTCTTGGAACTAGTAAGCACCAGTAATCTTTTAACTGTTAGGTGGATGTTTTTAATATGGATTTTGTTTATGAGAAATATGTTACATCCTTGATGATATGATATTAGCAGTTATACTCTGCTATTGGTTCGTGGTGATGGTCGACTCGCATCCTAAACTTTTAGCTAGCAAGGATAGCACCTGGTCTGGTTTACATGATCATGATGTGTTCCACTGAGTATGATAATTGAACCTTAAAATTTAAATGTATTGTCAGTCCAGAATTTGTTTCAACAGTGTCAGTTAATTTTTTTTTTCGATTACTAGGAGAAATTTACTCCTGTGTTTTTTTCAGTGTGGAATGTGGACTCTTAAGGTAGTCTTAAGTCTGTAGGATGAAATACAAATCAAATATTGTTTTAGAGGTTACTGAAGTGTTTAACAGCCATAAGTCTTTGTAGTTGGAATGAAAAGAAGGGTGGAGTGGATAAACACAGTGGATACATGTTACTGTGTTAGGGTGCTCACTGAAATGAATTCACTGATCTTTGACTTAAAAACTCCAGCATGTGCACTCCGCGTTATCAGCCATTGATTGCATTGGAATAGGTTGTATATTTTTTAATGAGTTTTTTAAATTATTATGTTTGATAGCAATTAGTTTAGTTTTACTTTTACTTGTAGTAAGACGATGATAATCTTACATTTAAGGAAATGTGATAATACTGTAAGTTTAAAAGAGGTTATCTCATATGAGACTGGAAATTGATGAAATGAAATTCATTTGACTCCAAAGTCCAAAATGAATAATTGATTTGCTTGTAGATTGCTTAATGTCACAACTCTCGAATGTTTGAAGGGATGGCTGAGTGGGGAGCTGTCGTTGTTTATATGTTATATGTGGATTGATTGCATCTTCTTAGCGAAATAAATAGTTTGATAGCATTAACCTTTTGGGCCTGTTGGGCATTGCAGATGTCTGACATGATGATTCTAAGAAATGTTTGTTAGTGGTGATTAGCTACCTGCATTTTTTAGGTTGTGGCTTGTTTAATTGCTTTGTTGGACATGCCATGTTCTTGTAGCATATTTTAAGGTGGTAGCTGGTTTGGTTTCTTTGCTTGAATGGGTGGGTCAGGCCTTCTGATGCCCAAAAAAAAGTAGTTGTGGAGGTGGCTCAGGGAAACACAAAAAAATGAGCATATTCTTAGCTTGGCCAGATCATTTGGATTAGGTTGGAGTACTCGGGATGGGTGGTCTGACTGGAAGCAACTGGTTCAAACAGACCAGATTCCATTCTGGAGGCACTCTGCCAACTATCAACTCCAAGATGATGAAAACTTTATAGAACTAGCTTAGATACCTGGGTGTGTGGTCTATTTGGTGGTTATTGGGTAATACTCTGTCGGAGGGCTAATAAGGAGTGGGTTTAGAATAAGAAAGATACACCTGTAGTAGTGCAATATCCTGCTGATAGCAAACGTGTTATAAAAATTGTTGCCGTGTAAGTTGGGAAAATATGATGAATTGATGTAGGTTTGGCATGAACTATTAGTTATGGATTTATCAGTTCAATATCTTTAGCACTTTGTAGTTGTTTTTCATCTTAAAGTAGTTTATGGCTTTCTGCATGCATCTTCACTATATTACCTGTATCTGATATCATGGTTATCACGGTGCCCTGGCGAGGCGAGTCGCCTCCGGGGCACCTGGACGCCTAGGCGCCCGCCTAGGCGATAGTTAGGTGACCAATGCAGGTATTCTCTAATTGAGCCACGGGTCTTCTGACTTTATTCTTCATGCACTATATAAATATGACTAATTAAGTTATGTACTTTAAAATCATGTCACATACCCTTGTAGTGCCCCTTAAATGAATGTATTGGGCGATAGAAAGTTGTAGATCACTTGATTCAACTTCATGTGGTTCAGCTTTGCTGATTGCTGAGCACACTACAAATCTCTTCCTCCTGTCTTGAGGCAGTGAAGCAGGCAAACCGCAAGCAACAGGGAGCCAGGGATCCTCAAATACTAGACACAAGCCGAGATTCTCATTTCTCAGGCTTCCAAACCCAAAGTAGAGCAGCAGTAGGTGGTGGCGCATTACCAGGAGGGGGGCGGTGGCCGGGGAGGGGGGGGGGGCAGTACCAGGAGGGGGGTGGTGGCCAGGGAGGGTGGTGGTGGTGCAGTACTAGGAGGGTGGCGGCAGCTGCAGCTGCTGGCTATGGGGGTGGTAGCAGAGGCGGAGGCGGAGGGGGATTACCGGCGGTCCAATGTGGTGGAGGCGGTGAGCTGGCGATGGTGCTCTAGGGTTACCCGCCCCCCATCATCTCCAATTTTCCACACGCTGCTAGTCCGCTTCGGCCTGTCCTCTTATGACACCCTACCTCTAGGCAGGCGGCTGCCCTGATGCCTTGCCCAGACGCCTAGGCGCGCCGCCTGGACAGCCAGGTGGCCTGGCCTCCTCCAGGCGAGGCGCCGGCCCATGGCGCCCCCCTCCGGTCGCCGGGACACCTAGGCGGCGCCGTGATAACAATGTCTGATATACTGCACAATGGATCTGATCTTTTCAGTTCAGGCTGTCAAGGCCAGAGATGAGAAAAACTATGATTTGTTTACTTGATCTTTTTTGGTTGAAAATTGCTGGTTTTCTGACAGGGTTGATTTTCTGGGGGTCAGGGTAGCAACCCATTGGGTTTGGAATTGACAATGGGAGGTCTCTTTTGGCTTTCTTTTGATCTTTTTTCCTACGGTATCTTTCATTATATGTTTGTTGGTGTAAGGATTTAATCACTTAGTTTGGACAAGTATCTTCTGGATTCGACTTACAGTATTTATATGATGAGAGTTATGGAGTTCTGGTTAGTTACACACCATCAATGTAATTTACTAGGTTAGACGTAGGTTCTCTGCATTGACCAGCTGAGATACAAGGGTTTACCATGTGTTAAGATAGAATGATAGATGTTATTCACTTGTGCTGATTACTGCCAAGAATCGTCACCATTTGTTAGTTTTTGCTTACCTGTTCTGTTTGATGATCAAAACAAATAAAAATACCAGGATTTATAAAATGTAAATGTCAATTGTCACGTTCTTCATTTGAATGTAAGGCTATTTGTTGTTCAATAGATAATGTTCATCTTTGATTTGTTTGAAGCACTCTGATGCTGAGAAAATAACATTAGTTTTAGGCAGATCGCCACCATTAGGTCTTTTGTGGGCTGCTTTAACAGTTTTAGCCAGATCTTACATTTACATGGTCTCATCATTTGGGAGTATTGGCTAGTTTCAGTTTAAACTCAATCCACAAAGGTTGCTTGTGCTTGCTCTTTTCAACTTTATGTTTACAGTTGGAGCCTTTTAGCTTGGGGTTAAGTATATCAGTGGAGTATGTGATCTTGTAATTCCTTCGAATCTTCACTCTTTTATCGTGGCCCGCCTTTGTTGTTTTGGCTGGCAATTTTACATGTTGTGGGGAGAATTGTGCAGCTCAAGTAACTGAGCCTTACTGGCATTTTGCGACTGTTTGTTGATGTTGAAAATGTTGTTCTAGGCAAACAAATAAAAACTCGTGTGCTGCCACTGATGTGCTTCATTTCATTGAGAGCTATTAACTAATAACGTGCTAATCACATATATGTGTTCATTTTCATGGTAGTATCGTACTTGGTGGACAAAAACGAAAATGGTGAAAACTCATGACATGTTCGGTTATGATTTATGCAGGGAGGAACTGGTGCTGAATGGACCACAGGAAGCTGGTCAAATTTGCTTACCAACCGGGGCACATGTTGTTGGAGGCTTATTTTCAACTAATCCTGATGTACAGTCAGTTTGGTCGTTCAATAAAAAAGAGACAACATAGAACTTGTTATAGAATCAAATGTCGAGCCAAGGCATCCTTGCCTCCTTTCAGTCTAGGGAGTTGAGGAGATATGTTGAATTGTATTCCATGATGCGAATGATAGTCATTTTATTTAGTATCACCTACCAGTTAACATGCGTCCGTGCATTGCATTAGGCCCCTCACCTGGTGTTTGGCACATTTCGCCCTTCTTGGATTCGATGCAAAATGGGACGGGAACTCATCATTCACAGGCATCGTTTCGCCCTTATCTTTGTAGTGACTAGTGAAATCATCAGATTACTGGTCGATTGCTGCTAACATTGTCTTTTGTGTGTGGATACCGAGTCTTGAGTTTGTGTGGGGTTGGTGATGTTCCAGTGAGATCCTGTTACTCTGTGCGCCGAAGGATGTATATACGGAGGTGGTTTCCCATTGCCGATGTCCTGGATGCAGGGAGGTGGGGGTAAACAAGGACGAAGAGATGGTTGTGGAGCAAGTGCTGTTCGCACTAACTGCTTTGGTGCATCTTATCCAGTGACACTCCACCCTTCTGTTTTCATCTCGGCGTTGGAAGGTGGCGTTGCAGATTTGTTAATCTGCGCCGGTGCTCATCTTTTTATCAGCTTAATCGAGCAATGTGAAACCGAAAGCTGTGTGTGTGTGTGCGCAACCATGCGTTGCAAGTGGTTCACTCGTGAGTGGCCACTAGCTACCAGACTCCCTGCCTAACTTGTTTGTGCTGTTGTGAAATTTGTGGATGACCGGGACATGATTATCCGTCGTCCGTTGGTTGCGGCGTGACGAAAGCTCCATTCTTGTACGTGTCTGCTTACAGAAGATTTTGATTTGTTTGGATCTGATGCTCTCTTTTTTTGGAGGGACCGGGATTGCCCGCGGTCGCTGATGCCGCTGCAAGTTAAGCGACCGTTTGCGATTTTGTTCATCAGTTCTCTCGATGAATGGGCCCATAATCTTGCAACAGTGCATATACTACAGTAACAGATAGTACCATAACAGTAGCGGAAGAATGTAGATCCTCGGATTTAGATCTGACGATGGGTAGTGGACCGCTTAAATTGTAGAGCTAGCTAGCAAGATGGCCCGTATATATCCGCCAAAAATGAGCAGAAGCTCGGAGCCAAAGGATGAATGAATAGGCTTACATATCCATCGTTAATATTTCCCACTCGATCTGGGATCGGATTTGACTATCCATCCGAGACAGAATCTAGATACTTGATTCGGGATCGGATACAAAGTAGGCAATATCCGGTAAATAAGAGACGGGATCCGAAAATCCGGATTTTTTCTATTCGGATATTCAAATTGGGTATCCGGACTTTTTCTATTCGGATATCAGTAAGGCATAACCCATTTCATCACATTTTTTCATAGCAGCCCATTTATATTAACAATTTAGTTGGTTCTATTGATTCTAAAATAGCATATTCTTTCTATGACGTCTATTGGGTTTGATTAATTTATAACTTGTTACTATGGCCATGTACTTGTACGGTTTAATTCAATATATATTACTATGTATATGCGTGCATTATCCATATACTTTTATCCGTTTCTGACTCGAATCCATCATATATCCGTATCTCGAATATCCCAGATTTATGTATGTATCCGGTTAACCTGTATCTGATTCCGAATCCGCGAAAACAAATATGAGTTAAGATACGAAAAAAACAATATCCAACCATATCTAATCCGTTTTCACCCTTATCCATCGTAAGCCAATATGATGTTAGAAGGAAGCTGCTCTACGATCCTTGTGTAGCCGCCAGTCAGCCTTGAATGTTTTGTTTGACACGCTTGCAGCAGGCCTTTGTCTTTCTCAACCGGGAAAAGTGACAGACAAGGTAAAGAGCGCGATGTGCACCATGGAACTCATGCATGCATTTGGAATTTGGAAATACAGCGTTCCTTGTTGGAGAACACTAGTCATATATATTTCCCATATAACTCGAAATTAGGACTGGAAAACAAGCAAGCTTTCCACTAGGATACGGACATGCATTATCCTTGATGCGGATTGACATTTAGCTACAGCTTGTTTCTTTTCTTTCAAGTGACGACCGACAATATTGAATAGTATATGCAATTGGATGCGGTGATGGACCAGGATATAAATTTAGAAGGTGCTAGATCGGTAACAAGACAATGGTAAAATCAAACAAATTAGAAGTAGTTACTGACTATTGTGATCGAAAATCATACATAATTAAAAGAAAAACATAATGAAAATGTGAAATACAACAAACAACGAAGGTAGTACCTCGATAATATCATAGTGGTTAGTGCGTTCCCAAAAATCCATAAATATGTGTAAATAGCTACCTGTCCATCAATTTATGATTTGCAATTAGTTATAAGCATTGAGAAAAGAATGCAACATACCACTAATCACTAGCATTAAATAGTACGAGTACAAGGCAATGGCATTCTACGTTTCTTCATGGCTTGAAAGCGTTTTATAATTCTATCATGTTGAAGGCTTCTAAATATCTCTCGCTCAGTGTAGCATTTCATTAAGTCACTGAACCACTCATCTGCTACTCTGTTGCGCAAATCTGTCTTGATAATATTCATTGCAGAAAAGACTCTTTCTATTGATGCCGTTGCCACTGGAAGGATTAATGTTAGCTCGATGAGGTGATAGACTAATGGAAAAGTTCTATTTTTCCCTGTTTCAACCATCTTTTGAGCTAGCTTTGCAATATCACCACATCCATGAAATTCTACACTTCTCCTTATGTTGAGAATAAATGTTTGAAGTTGATTTCTTAACAACATACGGTCAGCCACGGTGAAGTCATCCGCATATATCTCAGCAAGGAGAACAAGCTTGTCTACATCAAACTTGGAGAAAGAGTTTCTTGGATCAAGACAAGACATGCATACCAGCAACTCTGAAGAAACTTCACTGAACCGATGGTTTATCTCTGATGTAATAGCATCAATAGCAGCAATGAAAATCTCAACATGGTAATAATGAAAGTGAGTCACCATATGCTTTCTACGTGCATATTTACCTCTAACTGGTATGAGTTCTTTCATATTTGGCACATGAATCTCATTTGCTTCACAAAAGGCTTTGGTTTGTTGGAGCAATGGCTCTTATCCATTATCACTCATGTCTTGCAAGCGCACTTTCACATCTATAAGCAAACCCATAGCTTCAACAATATCTTGATCCCTCCTTTTGCAAATCAAGTGATAACTCATTTGTAATGCTCAATAAGTCTATCAACAAATGCAAGATGAATATAAACCCAAATGTTTTCATCTTCTGTATCAAACCTGATGCTTCACCATAACTTGATGGCTGACAGGCATCTTCAGACATAATCTCTAGTAACCCTAATACTGCCTCCCACATATGAAAAATACGAAGCAAGGTTTTAAGATGTGAGCCTCATCTAGTATCTGAAGGTCTAGCTATGCTCATTTCTTGAAGCAACCCTGTTCCAATGAGAGCTTTACCATTCTCCAACTTATCTAATAGGACATCTTGATACTTTGCAAGCAACGCATCCCTTCTCTTGCAAGATGCACTCGCAGTGATCACTATCAAGGGAATATAGTTAAAAAAATCAGCAATAGCTCTACTACAACTTGCAACAGTCACAACCACTAACTGCAACTGATGGGCAAAGCAATGGACATAAAAAGCACTCGAATTAGCTTTTACAAACCATTAAATTCTCCCCTCATATTGGAAGCTCCATCATAACCTTGCCCGCGTAGCCTACAAATTGGTAATTGGTGGTTTCCAATCAAATCAAACAAAGTCTCCTTCAATGCAGCAGATGTACAATTCGTGGCATGCTTAATACCAAGGAACCTCTCAATAATCATTCCTTGCTTGTTCATAAACCTACATAACATAAATTATAATAAGTTAAAATAACATCACATGATTACATGAATAAAACAGTACTATAAATAAACCTAAAATGAACTACTGACCTCAAAATCACAGCCATTTGCTTCTTTATTGATACATCTCGTGACTCATCAATAAGCACCGAGAAATTTCTATTTTCAAGCTCGCCCATAATCACCATAGTGATCTCTTGCGCACAAGCTTTTGCAAGATCCCTTTGAATCTTTGGAGAAGTCATGACACAATTGGAGGGAGCAATCTCAAATGCCTTCTTCACTTCCTCTTTCTTATCTTTGTACCACTTAATCAATTCCTTAAAATTTCCCTTATTGATAGAAGAGGAAGATTCATCATCTCCTCGAAAAGCTTCACCTTGAGATAGAAGATATCTTGCACAATCTAAAGAAGCAGCCAAACGAATCTCGTCCATGATCAGAAAGTCTTTGTCTCACACTTGCCCTTTAATTTCTAAAATCTTCGCAGTCCCCCTTTGCCACATTGTGAAAGCTATTAGGTCCAACAACATATTTATTAAATATTTTCAAAGCCTTTCTCCAATTGGAACACCCAGTTATTGTGAAGACATCACTACCAAATTTTTCGGGCCTTCCGGGTTTCTTAAAAAGAAAACAATAGAAACAAAATGTTGCATCCTTTTCGACACTATATTCTAGCCGATCAAACTTATCAAACCAACATTGTTGAAATGCCCTTGAACATTCATTCTGCATTTTGCAAGGAAAATCATGCCCTTTTGGTTGGGTTGGACCTCTCAATAAATAAGCACTCCTAACTTATTCTCTAATTTTATTGTCATAATCATCAATTGGTATGTGTTTCACTGGATTCGACATAATTTCATCGGGATTAAAATCCACTTGAAGTTTCTTTGTTTGATTCCTGCTCTCATTAGTGTGAGGAGTACTACTTGTATCACTTGAAGAATATTTATGTAGTGTTTGTTTGTCCATCTTTTACAAATCTACAAATCGATAAATAGTAGTGATCAATACTAGACATAAATTCTGAAATCGTAATTAACTAATTCATACAAAAAAAATAAAACAGAAGAACTTTTACCGAGCGCCCGAGCCCAACTTTCCCCAATTTCCCCTGCCTTCTTGTTGGTTGCTGCCCCTCTCACTCGTTCGGTCACGCCGTCACGGGCTCGCCTCTCGGGTCTAGGTGACTCGGCTCTCCTCTCCACTCTCCAGTCGCGAGTAGCAAAGCCGAGTAGTACTCCTAGCTGCACTCCGCCTCGCCCGGCTCGACTGCTTCACCGATTCGCCCTTCGGTGCTCCGCCCACCCACCGCCCTTGCCAGTCGTCACCAGGCACCAGGCGCCGCGCCACCAACTACTCCCTCCTTGCCTCGGCCAGCCGCCGCCCTCGCCAACCTCGCCAGTCAGCCGGCCGCGGGGCGCAGGCTGCCCTTCCTCGTCTCAACGGACAACGGCTCGAGCTCGACCTCGACTGCTTGCTTCGTCGGCCGTCGCCCTCCTCAGCTCGGCCCGCTCGAGTGCTTTGCGCCTCCGCCGGTGAGTTTGGTTTCAAATTTGGAAATTAGGATGGGTATTGCCGTATTGGAGATTAGGGATTGGCCGATTGGGGATTCATTTGGGGGCCGTGGCTGCTGTGTCTAGGGGTGAAAACGGAAACGGAATTTCCGACCGTTCCGGAGAAAAACGGAAACGGAAAATGTCGGTACGGAAACGGAAACGAAATTTTTTTGTCGGAAACGGAAACGGGAGAGCCATTTCCACCGGAAACGGAAACGAAATCAGAAATTCCGTCGAAAACTTGGCCCATTTGGCCCAAAAAGGAGAATAGAGAATTTACATTTATTTTCGAATTAAAATAATTTCAGAAATACAAATGGCTTTATAGAAAATACCAAATAGAGTTCAAAAATTCCAAAAAAAATTCTCAAAAATACTTTGGAACATTGTGAACCTAGGAAAATTATTTCTAGCATATTTTTGGATTCATTTTTCATGAATAAATTAATTATATAAATCTGAAAAATAGTAAAATGGCATTTATAAACTCCAGAAAATCCAGGATAAATCTCAGAAAATCATAAATGAACATTGAACAATAATATGCAAATTTTAGGGCATTACATTTTTATAGTTGGAGGAGCAAGAGAATGTCAACGATAATGATACGGAGGAGGATATGATGGTTTGATCTGAGGGACAAATTGTGAGCCTTCAACTGACAAACTTGAGAAAATTTTTTCTAGTGATACCGATGAACATAACATTGTTCTTGTATCCACCTTTGTGATGTAATGAGATACATTGTTTTTGTGGTCATATATATTGTGATCATGTATTACGTTCTTGTGAAATTTTCTACTTTCGTTTCCGTATCCGCTCCGTTCCGTATCCATTTCGATCATTATTCGTTTTCGTATCCGTTTCCAGTGTTTCCGATTCTGTTTCCGTTACCGGTAAAAGATGTGGAAACGAAAACGGAAAATATCGGTACGGAAACGGAAAGCCTTTTTTTGGAAACGGAAAATGTCGGTACGGAAACGGAAACGAAATTTTTTTGTCGGAAACGGAAACGGGAGAGCCATTTCCGCCGGAAACGGAAACGGAATCGGAAATTCCGTCAGAAACTTGGCCTATTTGGCCCAAAAAGGAGAATGGAGAATTTACATTTATTTTCGAATTAAAATAATTTCAGAAATACAAATGGCTTTATAGAAAATACCAAATAGAGTTCAAAAATTCCAAAAAAATTCTCAAAAATACTTTGGAACATTGTGAACCTAGGAAAATTATTTCTAGCATATTTTTGCTTCATTTTTCATGAATAAATTAATCATATAAATCTAAAAAATAGTAAAATGGCATTTATAAACTCCAGAAAATCCAGGATAAATCTCAGAAAATCATAAATGAACATTGAACAATAATATGCAAATTTTAGGGCATTACATTTTTATAGTTGGAGGAGCAAGAGAATGTCAACGATAATGATACGGAGGAGGATATGATGGTTTGATCTGGGGGACAAATTGTGAGCCTTCAACTGACAAACTTGAGAAAAAACTTTCTAGTGATACCGATGAACATAACATTGTTCTTGTATCCACCTTTGTGATGTAATGAGTTACATTGTTTTTGTGGTCATATATATTGTGATCATGTATTACGTTCTTGTGGAATTTTCTACTTTCGTTTCCGTATCCGCTCCGTTCCGTATCCATTTCGATTATTCGTTTTCGTATCCGTTTCCGGGGTTTTCGATTCCGTTATCGATAAAAGATGTGGAAACGGAAACGGAACGACCATTTACCGACTGTTTCCGTTCCGTTTTCATCCCTAGCTGTGTCTGTGTTGTGGGTGGTGGCTAGTGGGCTGCGCTGGCTTGGATCGTGCGGTGAACTAGTGCTAGCCTAGATTGGCGCCTTGGCCCATGGAGGGAACAGGGTAGTCTTCTACCTGACTACCTCCGTTCCTTGTTCTTCTCATTTTCAACCATCGCTCCATGTAGACTATGCCTCTATTTTTTTGCTGGCTTGAAGCTTGACGCTCCACGGTGAGCAGAGGTGCTAGGGATTACCCCGCCCCCGTCAGTCCGCCGCTGGATTCTTCCTCTCTCCCTTTTTCGACAGCTGGATCATGGAACTCCATACACTTCACATACTGCAGTACACGTTTAGTTGGGCCGGCTTGCACAGCACATGGCTGAACCGACTCACTCAACCACCCTTATTCGGTTGTTCCTTACTTCCTATATACTGTATTTCCTCCATCATAGAGGTATATATATAGAGAGATGTTTCTCATCTCAACCAACAGATGGCTGTATCAACGCTAGCAATAATGCATGCATGCGTATACCTGCTGCAGTGGCATCTCAAAGTCAGTAACCATGTATATATGTATGTACCTAGATAGATAGAGTACCCATATATCTTTACAATTAATCTTGCCAAGAAGTCAAATATGGCATTGCAGAGGATCCAGAAGCTTAATTAATTATGACCCGACTTAGCCAAACGCTGCACCCTGATTAACTTTGGGCTTAGTTCTAGCATCTCTGTTCGAGCTAGCCCTACCTACCTTGTTGAGCCGGAGCCCGTCCCATCTTTCCAGCTTCGCCTATCGAACAAGAGAGTAGTACTTATACTCCCTTTTCGCCGATCGAGTTACTTTGCTCATTCAAGTTCACGAAGAATTACTGGAAATAAGCTAGGTACGGTTCGATTGCATACACACATCATACAACTTTCTTTCGTTCTTTCTTTGTGGAACTAGCTAGCTAGTCAGTGACAACAATCTATATTATGTATCTGCATATCTGCGTGGCTATATGCATGCCTCCCTCCCGAAGCAGCAACACTAGTATTTCAGGGTGGTCGGAGAAGCAAACCCCGACAGTAGCTATTTCAGGGTGGTCGGAGAAACAAACCCCAACAATAGTTATTTCATGGTAGTCGGTAGGGCCGGAAAAAAACTTGTTGGTGAGGCTCGTTAGCTCGGTTCAAAATTGCTCTATTACACACGTTCATTGGTTAAACATTGAAATGAGTCAATTTCGAATGAAATTGGATTTTACTCTGGCTCAGCTCGGTTTGGGTTTTTAGCTCGATTCTAAAAATACTTCTAAACTATAAATAAAATGATATTAAATTAAACCGTGTCAATTTCAGAAAAACTAAAGAAAAATGAGGAATTTGCTCGATTTCCTCCCCTAATGATAGGAGAAACAAACCCCAATAGTAGTTATTTCATGGTGGTTGGAGAAACAAACCCCAACAGTAGTTATTTCAGGACGGTCAGAGAAGTAAACTCCGACAGTACGCTCAACCCCGCTCCCACCTCCTTCAGCATCATAAAGCTCCTGTTAGTTTTAGCTCAAATCAGCACACACGTAGTTCTAACGGCACCCCAGGGCGAACTCCTACTCCCCCCGACCCCAGCCAAAATGCTGTGTTGCCCAAAGTGCCAATAAGGAACGCACTGATCCCTCGATCAGGGAAAGGGGAAAAAAAAAATATAAATCACCTTTTGCCCATGCTCGATCCATGGAGAGGCAAAAAAATTAAAAATTTCCAGACTTAAAACGAGCTCAGGAAAGGAAGAGAGAGAGACAGAGAGAGAAAACAGCGGTAGCTAGGTAATGATAAGAGTGCTCTCCACTTCTTGTTAGTTGCTAACCACTCGTCACTTGCATATGCTGACTTTTCGAGCAAACAATGGGATTAGACTAATGATTGACGATGTGGCAACTGGCAATGCTCCTTAATTTTCTTATCGAATTATGAAAATTTCTTGGTCCATCTTCCAGAAGGCCATTGCTTCGATAGGACTAGCTGGTATTTGCTACACGCCATGGAAGAAAACATGGACAATGGGCTCGCTGAACAAACAGGTGAAACAGCCTTGAAGGCAAGGGGAAGGGAACATGTCCTTTAGGGACGAAAAAAAAGGAAAGTGGTTCTTCATTTCTTTCGATAAGGAAATCTCCACATAAAATTCGGTGTAGGATTATACAAAATCCTTGTTTCAAACAACGCACGAGTGACAACCCACATGGCAACAAGTCTAAGTGACTTTAGAGCTGAGCTTGCTATAATCTGATATCCATTTTTATAGGTAGCAGTCTCTCTCAGATCGGATCAAAACATTGTGAGATACTTCATGGACGTTCACGATATCAAGAACAAAAGTAGATGAATTTCATAGGAAAAACAGAAACAAGAGTGACAAAATAACGATGGCAAGGGAGAAAATCCGACGAGGGCTATTGCAATCAGTGTAAACGTGCACAGATTTGTTGTTTCGGGAGTTTTATTTTTTTGCCTTTTGACCCTTTTTGTTGTAACTTTGGTCTTCATCTAAATAAAATTGCAAATCTAGCTCCCTTCTTAATCATGGAAGAATCGAAACGATGACACGCGTCACCTGCTGCAACACCGAGCCACGTTAGGTCACCTGTCGTGATGAGGAAGCATGTAGATGCCTGCCGCGGTCGAGAAGGGACTAGATTTACAATTTCGTTTGGACGGAGAGGAAGCTCGTAAAAATAAAAATTGAGCCAAAAGGGCGAGAGAGAAAACAAGATTGCCTCTTGCTTTGGTGCGTACCACGTCAAGGAGGGGGAACCGGTCCCGCTGTCGTGTTGGCACGAACCTAAGATGCTGACATGCGGGCCCAGAATGCGGACGTTAGCAAGCGCGTTTAGTTTGACACGATCAAATCATCTGGTCTGGCCCGAGCCAGCCTGCGCGATAAAACGAAGGAGCGCTTCTTCCTTCCGCCGCGAATTCCTCCTCCTGCTCGACAGCTCGAGTACGTGCTCCTCTCCTCTCCTCTCCTCCTCGCAAAGCAAACCAAAGCACGAAATTTTCTCTCCTCCTTCCTCCTCCCCTTCTTCTTCCTGCTCGCGCTACTCGCCTCGGGACCTGAATTTCTTTATTCTACTACCGAGTTGTTTTGGTTAATGCTAGCATTTCCATAGGTTGCTTTGCAGGCGGCGGCGGTGGGTGGTGGTCCCGATCCACCCAACCACCCAACCACTCCTCCCTAATCCCCCTTCCCTTGCCTTCTTTCTCCTCTCCCCATTTACCCACCACCAGAGCCCAGCGAGGACAAGGAGGAGAGAAATCTTGACCCCCAAAGGGAAGTCGCCGCCTTTTCTTGATTTCCTTCCATCTGCTTCCTGTCTGGGGGGAGGGGATTGGTTTCCATTCCATTCGATTGGCAAGAAAGAAATGTGCCCGCTGAGGGTGATACTCATCTTCCTCTCCGCCACAATCGCCGGATTCTTCCTCATCAGGGGCCTTAAGGCCGAGCCCGACTTCCAAGACGACGACGTCGACGACAGCGGCTCGGAATCCCCCAGGGCGCCGGTGCCCCTCCGTTCCAAGGTAAGGTTAATTTCTACTTTCTAATCTTTGCGTTGCGCGTTAGGAGACGAGGCGTTCTCTCCCCCCTATTCTTAGCTTACCTTCCACGTTTCTTGCGTCCGGTCCGGTCGGGACCCTTGATATACTAACGCTTAATCCTACTGCTGCTGCTGCTGCTGCTGCTAACCGTATATAGCCCTTAATATGGCGGTTCTGCTAATGTACTGCTGATATGATCCATTGCTAAGTTTTCCCCTCATATGTGCGTACCAGGAATTCAACAGTTTTTTGCACATTCATGACCTTAGTAAAGAGGCATGCTTAGTGATGATTTGGTTCTGAAACCTTCATCTCGGTGGCAACTTTGTCATGTTTCCAGACTAATTACAAGCACTTTGGTTGGTAGTGCATACGGCATGCTATGATTAAGCTACTCTGGCTGTTCTTTTTTGCATGTATAGGAGAGTACCTCATTAATAACAGTGACACATGCAAAACAAACAACCAATGGCAATATGTGACGTCAACCAATGGCAATATGTGACGTTGTAGATAGATACACAGCTACATTTTCACTCACTTTTGCCAGGCTTACACTAATTAGAGCAAATACTTTAGCAGGGCTTGATTGCCTTTTACTAATTCACTAGAGCTTGGAGGCTTTTCAAAATTTTCATCAGACTTAAGTATATGAAGTTTGCACAAGCGCTCACAACATCTTCAACTCTCACACACGTTCTATAGCCTATGGATACATCTTGTGGATGTACTTGTCTGAATTTATATACAAAATTCAACTGCGTATACTTATCTAGAATGTCATGCAAGTGTGAGCTGATTAAAATTTTGCAGTATACATGTTTAAAAATAGTTTAGTTAGCTACATGAAATGGTGCACAGTCAATAGCTAGTTTAAGATTAAACCATAAGATCACGGTTTTCCATTGCGTACAAATCTGCAACAGAACCTCTTCGTATTGATTCTTTAATGAGAATTGGTCTTTGGACTGAACAAGTATTTTGCATGCAAATGTAGGTTGGATCGGCTATGAAAACAGGATTCTGGACAATGGTGGACATGGCAAGCGGGCGGTACCTTTGGCGGACCCTTGTTTCACCCCCTGCAAAATGTGAAGCTGAGAAGGCGCAGTGATGAACTTTTGTTATTTATATCATATTTTGTTGATTGGGGGTCAAAGGGAAAAGTTGCCACAAATCTTTGTGGTGGTTACATGTTGGTGTTCATGTGTAATACGGTGGCAATTGTAACGCGGGGATTATATGCCACAGTAAGGCTTTGTTTGGATGCAAGGGTGAGAAAACCCAGGAAAATAAATCCCTAGCGGGATTTTAAAGGGCATATTGCCGTCTGAGAAATATTTTCTACCACTATTTGGAAGTCATAGGATAAAAATCCTAGGAATAAAAAATCAGAAAAATGGGGAAATCGTAAAATTTCATAAATATTCATGGAAAATCAGACAAATCATAAAAAAATGTATAAAAAGTGATTAAAAATAAAAAAATCAGCAAAAAGGTGCTAAAATCTGCAATAACATTTGATCGAATCCTTACATCCACATATTCAAATCAGATTCATACAGTCATTCACACATAAGTAAAGTCCAAACAAGATAGAATTACTAGCATCCATACATCCACACATCATCTAGAATTCAAATATGTACATGTCTAATTCATGCAAAAGTCTAAGCATCTAGTCAGCCATATTCACCATGTTGCAAGTCCAACAATATGATCACTTTATTTTCTCCTCTTCTGCTATAAACAGGAAATTAAAAAAAAACACCATCAGCACAGTGTAGGCGAGTGTAATTGAAAGTTAGCTACAAATTAGCATGTACCATTGTCGAAGAAAGGGCACAGCGTTACATTTTCACAATAAAAAAAGCTGTTCATACACATAGCATCCATGTACTCCAATAACAGAGTCATGAACATCCATGTTCAAGGCTTCTAGCAGAGCATACCACATAGCTTGCTTGTCTGTAGCTGTTCCACAACCTTCTTACCGAAAAATGTAGTGCAACACAGTAGACAATGGCATTATGAAATTAATCATTTCTTAACAATCTCTATCGGCACCTAGGATCAACGGATTAGGAGTACTGCATCCCATCACTTGTTAGTGCTGCAAATGGTTAAGTACCAATTTAAAATTTCTATTAGTATTAGAGTTGGCAACCATAATTACCAGATTCTGCATAATGACTACACATTTACCCTTAGGTTTAATAAACTTTTTTTCTCCGCAGAACATAACCTTGTTTCAGTTTTTAGTTAGTACTATTACTGCATATATAATAGCAGTTAATTCAATCATCTAGTAGTAGTAGCTTAGAACAAGCGCGTTGTTGGACAAGTGGAGCTGTTGCGAAATGAAGTGGATAGCTAGCTGAAAGTTCCAATCAAGAAAATCACCTGTTGCCATCACTACCAACATGCAAATTTAGACCATTGATTCATAGTTTAGCTCAACATTTACAAGCAAAGATCCTTCTAACCAATAACTACAATACTTCAACCCCATTCTCTTTGTAAGAGTGAACTAGCGCTATACCTAGAAATGGTCAATCGTTTTGATAATTCAAGGAAAACAAAACAACTCATAAGAGGCAGTGTTTCACAAGCCACATCTAAGCCACAAATCAGAACACATATGTGGATATCTGTTTTGGTAAACTCACAATGCTGCTAATATATGTTTCAACTTTACCGTGAAGAAGTATCAGCTAAACACGTCTATAAGACACCATGCAAACAGCCGGAGGATATGATTTTCACTGGCAACAGATCAACGATTCAACGACGACACATCCTAGAACAGATCAACGATAGAGATCAACAAAACTCAAATCTATGGAAATAACTTGGCACATTTTGCATCATACCTCCTCGGATCTGGACGAAAAGGTGGGCTACTAAGCTTCGGGGTGCCTTGCACTGCGTCATTGATGAAGGGGTTCAACGCGGGCCTAAGGATGCTAGGACACTGAGGGCAGGCAGCGGGGCTTTGGCGGCGACGAGGAGGTCGATTCCAGGGAAGACGGTGGCTCGGAGGTCAACTGGTGCAGCAGCTGGCCGGAGGCGAGCCCACGTGACTACTGGCGGTGTCAAGGCAGGGAGCAGGGAGGCGACCTTTTGCGTCCAAGCTTGCTAGTGGGGAGGAGAGTACATTGGCTATGGTGCGGCGGCCAGCCGGAGAGGAGCCCAGGAAGTCTCATGGGAAGGAGGCGTACGATGGTGTTGGCCATGGGAGGAAGAAGGTGTGGGGCGTCGCGAGATGCGTCCCGACGCGACAGGAGAAAAATTCCCGATATGTGCACACGATGATTATTTCCCGGTGGAAACGGTGCGGAAAGGACTGGGTATTACACTTCCCTGTGTCATCCAAATGGCTCAATACCGTCGACAGGGAAAATCTTCCACGGGAATTGGCTTGGATCCCGGCCGGGATTCGAGTTCCCAAACAAGGTCTAAATGTGCAAAATTGTTCATGTTTGAGCCTTGTGTTGTGTATAACTATAATTTGGGGGCAATGCTGTGGTAGTATGGACTTTGGGCATGAGATTTGGACTAAAGTTTGCACGTTGTGTCTTTCCACTATATTCATGGTTAAAATGTGTGGCTTGAAGCATATGACAAATGTGTGTAATTAGAATCTGGAAGCTTCTGAAAAAATTGATTGGATTGAGCTTTCTTTTGTTGAATTGATATTTCATTATAGGTTTGTTCCTTTTCCAAGCAGTGTCTGAAGTAGCTGGTCTTGTGCCGGGCTTTTGATTCTCTTCTTGGGTGTTCGGTATTTGCGATGCTACTTGCAAAGAAGCAATCTTGTCATGTTGGATTGTTAGTGTGTGTACGTATGTTAGTTTGGTGAAGTGTATCTTGCCATAATGATAATGTATATAATTGATCAGTAAATATTTCCCCTGGCGAACACCATTTCCATTGTTGTATCATACTGAGTAACCTATATGGATCTGCTGCAAGAAGAGCTAGCAATCGAACAAGCACACCCTTCTTCCTCAACGCCATCACACGTACGCACACTACTGTCACTGCAAGCAAGATAGTTACTGGGAAACTGTTCAACGGGCACGGTGAACCTTGGTATAATAACACATGAGAATGATTACGGAATACTCATCGGTGTTGTTTATGGTGTCCAGCCTGCTGCCATGCTCACACAATGTCCTTGGCCTCATCTCCTCCATTCTGACAGGGCCATTGACATCCTCCAAGTTGCTTCAGGGATAGGGTTTGCATGGATTGCGTATAAATTAGGCAAAATCTGAAGCATCGGTCATCTCGTCGGGTAAAATTTTAGGCAGACACTGTCTCTTCAGACAGCAAGAACCGAGGAACAACACATTGCTCCTTCCAAACCACAAGTAGAGCTGGCTTGTTCTTTTCCACAGGCATGCATGGTAGCGTAATTAAAATCTTGAATGCAAGCACCTTGATCAAACAGTGTTTTAAGAATGCTAAAGCAGCAAGCAGGTTTAGGTTTTGGCCACATCTTTGGGAGAGAACATACAAAGGAGGCTTTTGCAAAATTCAGAGTACTATCAGCTGCTATATATGTTGCTCATCTTGAGTAGCAAACTATGCAGACACGATCCCCATATCATCGTAGTTATACCTCTTCGGGTGAAGAGCATATGTTGTGTTACATGTGTTAGATATAAGGATTCTTCAAATATCCAAATAGTTTGTTAGAGATAAGGTTTACTCAAACATCCAAAATAAGCCAAAATAAGTCTAAGTCTTCTACAACTCAAGACCTATCCGGCTATATAAAGCCAAACCCCATGTACATGTAAGTTGAGAACGAAAATAGTGGATTTATCTCTTGTGGGTTTTTTCTCCTTGTGAGGTTTTCTACGTTAAATCTTGTGTTCCCGGTTTTTGCGTCTCCTAAACCCTAACAACATGTTTGCCATGAAAAAAGAAATCCCACTTGCAATTGCAAACACCCTGTTCTAAGACATTTGAAGGATTGTGTTTTAGTTATCTGCTCATAAAAAATTAAACTCTGGCTACATGTTTACTCAATGAATTGATCATCACATATTGTCAACCAACTTGTTTCTTTTCTTAACATATCCTGTAAAGTGTAAAGATATAACCAATGTATTTAAAAGTAGCTTGTTGCAAGAGGAAGTTTTGTATCAACTAAATTTGCATGTTAAAAGAGGACATGATTTATCTAAAGCATAATTTTTCTTTCAAACTTCCGGTGATACATCGCATTAGGCATCTATCGTAATATCTCAGCAAGGACAAAAGCATCTAGGTTGGGAACTAGGAACTAGGAAGCAGAGGGACTAAATAGTTTATCCTTTAGTGGTACAACTTGGCATAGCTGTGGTTGGGTTGTTGATATGGATCGACATTTGACTGATTTGTAATGTTACCTCTTGAAAAGTTGTTTGGATGTTTGATTAGGAATGTGGAAAATGAGCTCTTGGTATGTTCTCTGGAAAAAAAAAGAGCTCTTGGATGTTGCTGTCCCCAGTGATAGTGACAATTTCTTTTCCTCGCTAGTGGTGTTTAAAATTTTTCTGGATCAGACTTACCAACATGTGAAGTATGTTTCATCTTCCTTACCTTTTCTTTTGTTTGTCAACGACTTAGCTTTCAGTAGTTATTAAATTGATATTCTACTTTGTAAATCTATTTATTTCCGTTCTAATGAAGCTGCAGGTTTCCGTATTATGTTTCCTAACTATTTTTTCTAGGACCTTATGCTTGTTTTATCTTATAGGTATGCATATTGAGCAAACATTACTTGTTGATTTTTTTTTCTTCCTGAGGAGCACAATCCATTCATTGGGTTGATGACAGCTGAGCACCCACTGTTGATATGAAAATTTCTTCTAAGATCTGGTAAAAGAAACCTCTAAAAGAAATATTGAGCTCATGATAAGTACAAAAGGATTGCATACCTCAGATTTTAGTCAACTTACTCAAACATCAGAAAGAAAATAAACAGATGTAGCTTTCTTTCAGAGATTGCAGATCACATGGAAGAGTTTCAGTGCTGGCATAGCTAGTGCGGAATTTCATTGTTTGAACAATGACTTTATGCAGGTGTAATAGAAGCTTCTTTTTGTTAATGGTTGGCACAGCATCCCAAAGTGGGAACTAGGACAAGACAGTGAGAACAACTAAATAGAAACAACTGTTATTATGCAACTCAACTTCTCAACTATTATTGCCTCAACATAATGCATCTGAATGTTGCACGATTTGCCTCAACAATTACTACCTCAAATACAAGAGCACACGCATGTAGAACAGAATCATTAGAGCTGAAAAGCCAACGAATTTGAGGAACAGAAAACTAAATAGGCATGTAGAACAGAATCATTAGAGCTGAAAAGCCAACGAATTTGAGGAACAGAAAACTAAATACATGAGACATCCAAAGCTACTCTTGCTGCCGCTGCTGATCATCTCCATGCCAAGCCCAGATTATGTCCTTCAGCGCTGGCCGGATGTCCTCCAATAACTTCCGGTACTCCAGTGAATCACCGCTGGTTTGTTTCATCTCAATGAGATGGTGAAAAGACGTGATCTCAAAGATCTCTGTGTCAAACCGAACAACACCATTCCTTCCTTCATTCCTCGCTTGCATCTTGACTACACCATTATCCTTCTTCCTAACCCTGAGATTGAGTGCCTTCGCGACGTCTTCCAGCTTAGAGCTGATGGCTGAGGCAGGCTTATCTGAAGTGAACCTTGTCTCCTTCCTGCACTCCTTGTCGACGAATAGGCCAGAGAGGTCAAACCCCGTAGAGAAAGAGATTATTTCAAAGGCGTTTAAGTTTGTTACTGTCAGGGGCTTCACATCTTCATGGGCATTCTTCTTGCGCCTCACATTTAGTGTTGGAGCAGCCTTTGTGGTGGCATTCTCACTGGGAGCTCCCTCCTTTACAGTAAGGGTCTCCCCAGGACCTTTTCGGAACCAGGTAGACCCTTTTATCTTCTGGATCGATACCCTAGTGCTTGGATTGGGGTCCAGGATCTTGTACAACAGCTTCTGGAGTTTGTGTGAAAACCAACTGGGGCACCTGAAATCGCCTCGCTCTATCTTCCGATACATCTCCATCAAGTTCGGACCATGGAAAGGGAGGTAACCAGCAACAAGAACAAATAGGATGACACCACAAGACCAGATATCTGATCCGGCACCATCATAGCCTCTCTTGCTGATCACCTCGGGAGCTACATACGCGGGTGTTCCACAGGTGGTATGGAGCAAGCCGTCTTGCCTCTTTGAACCAGAAAGTGCACTCAGTCCGAAATCCGAGACCTTCAGATTATCATTCTCATCCAAGAGCAGGTTCTCAGGCTTCAAGTCCCGGTGATACACGCCTCGGCTGTGGCAGTAGTCCACTGCACTAATGAGCTGCTGGAAGTACTTATGTGCAGCATCCTCTGTGAGCTTGCCACCCTTGGCAACCTTGTCAAAGAGCTCGCCACCTTTCACATACTCCATGACAAAGTAGATTTTGTTCCGTGTCGCCATGACCTCATGAAGCTGAACAATGTTCTTATGCGCCACCAACCGCATGGTTGTGATCTCACGCCTGATCTGCTCTGAAAGCCCAACTTTCAGCACCTTCTCCTTGTCCATCATCTTTATGGCGACACTCCGATTTGATTCAAGGTTCCTCGCGTAGTGCACCTTGCCAAATGTTCCTTTCCCTAACAATCTTCCCAACTCATACCGCTCCATCACAATCTTCCCTCTGCTCTCCATGTCTTCAACAATACAAATCGCAACCTATATTGTGGTTATCATTCAAATGGACAACACTTCAGCCATCCTCCCCAAGGTCATGATCCAGGACAGTGAACAGTACTCTCGTGGCTTCGTCATGACGGAGTCTAAATGGCGTAGAATTGATGCAGCTAAGGTGGTTGCTCGCATCAAGAGTTGACCAAGTCAGCCCTCGCAGAGCAGCGATCTCCTTTATCTCACAGGAGAAATTTCTTCTATGCAAGCACATCTTTCAGCATTCCCTGAGGTTTTATGTTATTGTTTTGAACAGAGTTCTGTGCAAAGAAGAAAAGAAACATTCAGATTCAGCAATTTAAGATTTAAAAATATGCGATAAAAGATACTCCACTTGTATGAATTATTCAACAAAATAACAGAAAATTGGTTGATTCTACAACTAGGAACATAGATGAATGGCGAATAAATCAGACTTGTGCATATAATCGTTAAACGAAAGAATCTTAGCAAACTACAGTAAACTACAAGGCAGGAAAAGATTGATGGGACAAAATTGAAATAAAAATTAAGGAACTACTGCGTTAATCCAGATAACCATTGCTAGATCTTTAGCCCTTGGAAAAAAATCTTGTTTATTTCTAACAAATTAGATATTGGAAAAACACGACTAAAGAAAACTCACGGGAAAGACAAAGCAGCACATCACGGGAAAGACAAAGGTTTCCAAGTTATCATTTTTCTAGCCTCCGGTACCTCGTTTTTTTCCAAATCTAGTCAGCTCCGGAGCGGAATCTTAAATCTAACCCTCCCTCCACCGCGAAACGTGCCTCTTGCGCTTACCGGCTGCGGCAGGCCGCTGCTCTTGCGCTGCCTCGGCGCTGCTCCCGTGCTCCTCGCTCTCTGCCGTGCTCGCCAGCTCCCATGCTCGTGGGCGCGACAGGCGACATGTACTTCCGTGGTGGGAGGCCACATATACTTCCGTGGTAGGAGAGAGAGCTAGATTTATAATTCCGCTCGAGAGACTAGATTTGAAAAATAAAAAAACTAGAAAAGTGATCGCTCCAAGGATTTCCATATAAACCAGAGAAAGGGTCTGCATCCAATGATTCCACATGTAGCAGCATTCCTTCCGAGGAAACTCAAGCTTGGATTCAGGTGACCATGCAGAGAGAGAGAGAAGGCGAGATGTACGGGGTATTAATCCGAAGAAAAATCGCGCCTTTTCCATATCCAACCACTAGTACCACGGGAAACGTGGCAAAATTCCAAAAATAACCACATAACAAACACATGATTCGGAGGATGTACCTTTGGATTAAACTGAAAGCAGCGTAAACGAAGAAAAGATGCAGAATTTTGCGCACCTATGCAAATTAACACAGACCAAAATTTTCCCTTTCCCTTCTCCAATTAACGCGGCCATACCAGTTAGAAAAGGAAAAAACTGAAGAAGATACGAGGACAACATATACTCCTAGTAATCAAGAACAGATTCATTCCTCCATAAACGGATTGAGGACATCCATTGACGGTTGGAGTTGAGAGTGAAAGTAGAATGGAGAGGGAATCTGCATACCTTCCGGCACCGCGAAGAGGGAAACTAGGAGGAATTTGTGTTCCTCTCGGTTTTGGTGGTTGGTGGTGTCTGAGGTGAGGTTTAGGAGGGGATGCGACGAGACTTGAGAGGGCTCTTCTTCTTCTTCTTCTTCTTCTTCTTCTTCTTCTTCTTCTTCTTCTTCTTCTTCTATATAAAGCAGGGAAGAGCAGACCAAGAGCCAAGAGCACCAGGGAAGAAGTGAAGAACAACTCATCATCGATTTGATTTGACCATAATGACCCTGGGAAGTGGGAACTGCCTGCGTTTCCTGGGCACCGCATCGCAGAGGAGCATATTCTTGCTTGATACAGCACATCGACATTTTCTTTGGAAAGACTAGATTCACTTGTGCTGGTAATTCTATTTCTAAATCCTGATTAGACTCACTAGATGAAAAGTGTTGTATGCAATTGAACGAACGTCTCTGCATGGTGATGTCGCACAGCAAGAAATAGTAACCAGCTAACTATTAGGATGCAGCATATACTTGTGACTGTGAATGACAATTGTGGCAGTTGTTGACGTACTTTCCATGTGATGGTGTGATCCTGGTTAAGGTTAGCTTAACATGGTTCATCTATCTCATCCCATCTGCTGATTTCATCGTTTTTCTAGCCTTCTCGTAATTATTTTTTACAAATGTAGTCTCTTTCTAAATACAATTGTAAAAATAGCACTCTTTTCGACCGCAGAAGCGCCGTCACCTGCCACGTACGTTGGGACCATGGTAGGAGGTATCGAGATCCCACCGCTCGTAAGAACTTTGTGGCATTAATCACTTGCTTATTCAATTAATCACCTAATTAAACCACCTAATTAGTTAATCAGGTGATTAACCACTTAATTAATACATTTTGCTCGATTAAATCGGTGCCTTAATGCTACCGAGCTAGCATAGCTCCGTAGGTGCTTCTACCAAGCACCTGTGATCACGGCAAGTGACACTTGCTAGCATTTCTACGGTCGGAGATAAGATTTTTTTTGTAATTATATTCGAAATAGAACCAAATTTTTTTATTTTTTAAAAAAAATTGGCTAGCGCTCTAGTATTCACTAAAGAAGAAGAACAAACGCTGAGCTACAAATACATACACAAACACTTTACATACACACGTTTGCACTCGGCGTCGTGCGCGCCCACATCTAGCAGCCTCGAACGCGGGCTGGCGAGGCGCGCATCGGCACTCCCACCAACTGAGCTATGGCTCGAAAAAAAAATTTATCAAGGCCTAAAAAAATGATGAATTCCGGATCTACTGAGTGGCAGGCTGGCAGCTGCCTGTTCCTGCTTTATACGTACATGTATGTCTGGGATCCTACTCGATCGAGATTGAGTAACCATGCATAAGATCGATCAGGCGCCAACTCCATGGGTTCCTCCTAGTGCAGTCAACATTCATTCTGTCTGCCCGCCACGGAGATGCAAATCAAACTCAAAACTTGGTGCGCATGCGCATGTAAGTACAAGTGGAGATGTTACCAACCGATGCTAGTCCAATTGGTTTTTAACAAGAATCCAACTTTCTTTTGGTATACTAGGATACAAAGTCCATCACGATTTTGGATTAGTAACCATCTTTGCTTCGACACATGTAAGGTTCATTTATTTGACCACCATAATTCTTATATCCACAAAAATTCATAATGATACAAATTTGACTATGGAGAGAGAGAGAGAAGAAAATTACAGGAGGATAGATTTTGGCACCGAATAATAGACATGTGATGGATGTACACGTTACAATATCAACCGAGCCGTGGCGCCACATGCAGTACCAACCATCCCCATTCCTTAAAAAAAATCAAGAAAACATCAACTGCCTAATCATATCTCATCTGGTCTCTTTGATTTAAAGCGAGAGATCCATATATAATTCAATGACAACTTCTTATAGATAGGTCAGTGACGTGGCAAGGAGTGAGAAACACGGAGCCGGCTATAAACGTGATTTTGGCGTCAACCACTGATTTATTAAACATTGGGCTGTGAAAAAAAAAGTTCGAGCTCATATGCTACTCGGGTTTGGCTCGGTTCGAACTTAAATGAGCTGAACTCGAGCTTGATCCCAAACTAGCGAGCTTCACCAAATCGAGCTCGAATAGTTCGCGAGCTTAGTAAAATTTTAAATTATTTATTAAATATTACTATATATTAACCTTTATTGAGCTTACTCGAGCTGATATAGACTATTTTTCAACAATAAAAAAATGCTCCAGCTTAAATTATTTATTTTTATTGAGCTTACTCGAACCGAACTCGAGTCTACTCGAACTTGAACCGAGTCGAGTTAAGCTTGGGCTTAGACTCGGATCCTAACTCGAGCTCGGCTCGGGTCCAAACCGAGCTTGAGCCTGAGAGCCCAAGCTCGCTCGAGTACAGCTCGTTTGCAGGCCTAATCACACAAGAGAAGAAGAATATATCAGCAAATCAATGAGAAATATGAAAAACTCAAGAAATTATTTAGAAGTTCCAAAATGTTTAAAAGGGGCCAACTTTTTGGAAAACTGAACATTTGAATGATAACTGCATACATGAAACCGAAATGTACAGCGAAAATGAAAAGGAGAGAGAAGATTTGTGGTTGCTTAAGTACTGTAGACATGATGAGTACTTTGAGTAGTAACTAAAATTTTCATCTTGTACCTGTAAAAAAAATGAGGATGTCATGAAAACTTCATCTTACTCCCATTTAACCAAAAAAACGAATTCCATACAAAAAAGAAAGAAAGAGTTCTTGGAAGAAATTTATATCCTGTTGTAAAAACTGTAGTCGAATCAATCAACTCTTAGCTAGTTCCCAGATTTTTCTATTAGCCTCAAGCAGGCAGTGCCACTTATTAAGTGGAGAAAAGGAGATGAGATCATGAGAGGTGCACGAGGGCCCAGTAGCGATTACTCATCTGGATGTGGTGGGCAACGTCGCAATAATGCCAATACCAACGTATGTTTTTGTTTGTATGCGTCCGTATCCACCCGCAGGGGCGGACCGAGCGGGATCAAGAGGGCTAGAGCACTCCTTACCCTCGATCACACCATAGGTATCCCCTATCCAACGTGAGGTGTTACTACGTTGTTGTTATAGAAGCCGGTCAAAAAATTAGAACTTGAAGACCGATTTAACACCTCTAAATCTATGTCCTGAGTCCACCACTGTCCACCCGCGTGATTCGATGTCACTGTTTATTAATTATAAACAGGTACACATAGTCACGCGTTAAAATACGCTTTGAAGAACTTAGAGTCTCAAATTAGAGTCTCAAATCAATTCATTAGCGTATATACAGGACACGAAATAACGTGTATGTGTGTGATACGTGGGTTTACGTGCGTCCGCTTTGTACTTAAAGAAACCATGTTTTTGTTGCGGACATTCTCGATGGGTCACTGCCACGTCCTCACGAAATAATCCTCTCGTTTTTTTTTTGAAAGGCTAATCTTCTCGTTTTTAGATCACCACGCATCTTGCTCACTGATGACTCGGATGCTCATCGCCACGGGATGGGAAAAACAATTGATCCGATCCATCAGAGATATTCCAAAAAAAATTGACAGCTACTCATGGTCAGGTTGCAGTGCACAGAACGATAAGCAAGTGTAGTACTCAACGCCTGTTTGGCTTTTTTAAAAACCTTTTTTTTTGACCTCCTAAGTTAAAAGACGGCGGTAGTTTTTTTAATAAGAAATTGTTTAATGATTTTTCTCAGCAATAAACTGCAAAAGTAGATCCAATTCAATTTTTAATTTTTGACTTTTGTAGTTATATATGACTTTTGATTTACATCAAAAATCGTTTAAAAGCTGAGTTGTATGGAGGAGTTTAATAGCTTTTTAGAAATTAAAGCTAACTTTAAACCTCTAATCAGAGGTTTATTATATTATTCGAGAGAGACAGAGAGATGAGTAGATGACTATCTACGAAGAAGCAAACAAAACACTAACTGTTGGTGGTAAAAATTAATTTCACGTTTCATAGTAACAATCTTCACAGTAGTACTTCACACACAACAGTACAACACACGGTAGGACCTGAGTGCACATTCACGAAAGAACGGACAATGACAACTCATCAGAGTTGAAGTACAATAATGCAAGTTTTTTAGTGGTTGTCATACGGCGCCCGAACGGAAAAAAAGAGTGTACTACTGTACGCTATAGCATATTTCACAGCTAAGTTTTACCTAGATATGTTTTATGTTGTTTCACAACTAAGTTCTATCAAGTTTTATGGTGTATTTATAAGTTTCACAATGTTTCAGTTTCGTAGGTTTCATTAGGTTTTAAAAGAGTTTCAAATAGATTTTATAAATATTTTAGTATGTTTCAATAAATTTCAATGAGTTTTTAATATTAAACTACAAGTTTCGTCAAGTTTCAAATCTAAAACTTGATTCAAAATGAAATTCAAAATAATTTTAACTGAGTTTTAAGAGGACAACTTCAAAGTTTCACAAGTTCCAGAGAAAAACAAATGAAAACCAATTTCATATGAGTTTCATGAGATTTGTCAAATATTCAAAAAAATCAAGTGTGTTTTACAGGGTTCGTATATCTGGATGAAACACTATGAACATCATGAAACTTATGTGTGAAACTTAACCCTGAAACATGAAACCTACTGAAACATAGTCGTACACACTATCAATACCTGATGAAACTGTAAACGTAAACGTGAATCTATGTGATGAAACTACATGAAACATTTGTGGAACGTCATAAAACTTATCCGTGAAAAGCATCCCCACAAAGAAACTCTCTTATGTCTGCGTACCTAAAAATTGTACACCACCACATAGAAACCTCTAATAAAAGGAAATGCTAGCTACATCTTTTGATATCATCCATCAAGTAGAAGAGGGAGGCGAAGGAAATGGCACCTCCAAGTGTCCTTCCAACATCAAGATGACGCTCTTCATGGACGGCCTTGACTGAGGCTCCCCGTGAACGCACTGGATCCCCACCTTCACTACCCTCTCCACGGTCACCGCCTCCACCATCTCGTCGCTGCTCATGGCCCTCTTCACCTCACCCCTCAGTAGACACTCAAACACCAACTCCATCAGTGTGCGCTCCTCGCCGGTCTCTTCCATTTCCATGCTCCTCTTGCAAGTCACAATCCCGAGCAGCACCACGCCGTAGTTGTACACGTCAGCCTTCACCGTCAGCGGCCCGACGCCCTGGTACCACTTAGGGGCTAGGTGCCCACGCGTGCCGCGGAGGCCGGTGAAGGTGTGCGTCTGGTTGGGCTGGAGCAGCTTGGCGAGCCCAAAGTCGGCGATCTTGGCCGTGGCGGTTGCGTCCAGGAGGATGTTCTACGGCTTGACGTCGCAATGGATCACGCGGTTGTCCAACTCATCATGGAGGTAGTGCAGTCCCCGTGTGATGTCGAGCGCAACGCCGATGCGATCGGGCCACGCCGGGCAGGAGGTGCCCTTGAAGAGGAGGTCTACGAGGGAGCTGTTGTGCATGAACTCGTAGACGAGGAGGCGGTTTGCGCCCTCGTGGCAAAAGCCGGGGAAGCGCACCAGGTTGCGGTGGCTCGACCTTCTGATGGCGCGCACCTCCCTCTGAAACTCCTGCTCGCCGTCTTCCACAAGCTTCTCCAGCCGCTTGACGGCGATGGCCTTCTCGCCGTTGCGCAAACTATGAACACCGTGCTAAACGTGCTGCGGCCGAGTTGGTCGCGAAAGCTGTACCGTAGAAAAGCTAGGAAGCGGTATACCGTTCCTAGTATTTCTAAAAAAATTAAGAGGTATCATCTATCGTTAACTTGCCCGGTGACTACCGTACAACTTAAATTCCACGGGCAAACTTGAATATGATTAAGCAATGTCAACAAATCGGTTTTAAGTTGAGTAGCAATCAACCTAGCATAAATTATGCATGTAGCTAAAAAAACAAGAACATAGAAATTTGAGAATTTTTACTGTGTATTATATTAGTAGTATATGGTGATAGTACAAATTAAATCTAACTATTAATTTATTTAAGGTATTCCTGATACTTTACTATCAGAGAAAGTATAAATAAATAAAAGCTATTTCATCCATTCTTGAATAGATGTCATTCTATGTTCTTGCATTTCCATCAAGTCATATATATATATATATATAATACACTTCTACTATGTAACATTAAAAAAATTGCATTACCTCTCTTCATTATATCTTTGAAGGGTATGTCTTAATCTATTTTATAGTAATAAATTATATTAAAAATAGTTACAGGAGAGAAGTATAGAAGAAAAAAATAGTAAAATGTCACCTTAAAATGGTAGAATGACGTATATTTAAAAACAAAATGTAAAAGAAACCAATAGACTAACATGATCTATTAGATTAAAAGAATACTAGTCATGTGCTCGTACATTGTAACAGAAACTCAATTTACCACAAAAAATTATTTGCAAAATGCACTAATTTTAGTTATGTTTCAATAGTAAGAAATGCTTGTTCCTCCGAAGAGATTTGAGAGGGAGAGCTGAGCGCGTCGAATCGAGAGAGAGAGGGGTGTTGCGGGGTTAAAATGGTTTGAGATGAAAAACATTATGACTGGAGCGGTTCGGGTTGCGTGAGCGCGTGAGAAGACGAGAGGAAGGGGTCGGACTATCGGATTAAATCCTCTTCTATCTCAGCCGTTCATATCAGATTCAACGAATCAGGTACTCTGGAGGAGAACGGGTTGCCACCAACTCCTAATTAGAAGTAGTAGAGATAAATAGTGTGTATTGAATTTAGTCTACTAAAAAAGTAAAAAAATTAAGGGGAAAACGACATGCACGTCATCTGCTAGATGCTAGGAGAATATTGGCTGGCGTAACTAATGCGCTAATTAACTAATCTGTTTTCAGTTTTGCTTTTCACGGCTGTCCGCTGGTTATCTGGGCAAAAATATTTCTAGTCATGTCTATGTAATAATGCTCCTACAGTCCGTGGCGTATTTTTTGAATAATTTTATTCATAAATATAAGATATATTTTATATTCTAATATAAAATTAGCGTGATGTTCTTTTTATACCCTAATAAATATTTAGCTTTACTTGATATTCTCTGCATGTATGCATTGAATACAGTGATTAGAGATAACTAGTATAGTGTCCTGTTTTTCGGTTTCCTTTTTCCAGCACGTAATATATGGTCTTTTCCTTTTCTAGAACGTTTGTTTCCTTTTCCTTAATTTCATGATATTTGTTTCCTTTTCCTTGAGATGATGCTGGAGGTGGAGGGAGATCTGTTGTGGGCCACAGGGATGAGTTAGACACATTAAATAATGGTCATCGGATGTGGGTGAGTAAAGCTGAGGAAAGATCTGAGAGGTTAATTTTGATGGAGGCAAGTTTCTAAGGACGTTTCGCTAGGTGTATGAAGGTTAGGCCATCTCTAGTGGGGTGCATTATTTGGGGTGAACGTAGAAAAGAATGCTTATGTTCATTATAAAGAGGTATAGATAATTAGGGGTAGTCCAATCATTTCCATATCTCCTTGGACTATGTACCAAAAGAAAATACGCTTTATAAATATGGAAGAGTGAGTAATACAAATAGTAGATATTCATGGATCAACAACATGGGATTGCAGTCAGGGTTTCAAAAATCGCTCAAAAATTGCGATTTTTGACCAGATCGAGCTGGTTCGATATTAGAAATCGGTCTAATTAAAAAAATTCAAAAATTTATGTGACGTGAACCGGTCGAAAATCAGTGAAAATCGATCGCCAAAACAATTCAATTAGTCAGTCGATTTTCGGTAAAAATTGATCCATTTTCTTTTTTTTTGTTCGAAAATTTTGATTTCGGAACTCTTTGGTTTTTAACGATTTTTTTACCAATTTTCGACTCGATATTGCCGATTTTCAATTTTTTTATTTTCGAGTGGTTTTTTTTATATTGATTTTTGAAACCCTGATTGCAGCAATGTACATGGAAAAAAAATGTAATACCACTGTTGTGAAAACGGCCGACTTAACTGATTAGTCGGTCGATTAATCAGTGACGGTGACCAAACCGTCATGATTAATTTAATCAAAGTGCAATTAACACAATCGAACGATTAATTGTTCACATAATCCGATTAATCGGCAATTTTCCGATTAATCATCCGTTTTTATCGTTTAATCATGAAAACAGCTTATTTTTATTCACTAAGTACGATAAATTAGTTTATAATATTTGTCGTAGTGTTCATAATATGTATTTTTTGGATGAAGTATAAACAATAAAGTGTAAAACATGTTTTGTAAAGTGATAATTTACGATAACTTTGGATAACTAAAATATTTCTAATTAATTCTAATATATAAATAAATATATTAACAAGAACGTATATTGGTATGTTAAATTTTAATTAATCGGCCATGTTATGATTAATAGCTAAACGATATCATTTCCGTCTGTCGTATATTGTTTTTCACAACACTGTGTAATACATGTGGCTCAGTCGTCTCAGCTCGAAGAATTGTTAAAGCGCGCACGTTTTTCTTTTATTTTCAACCCGGCCGGGCGTTAGTCACGAGTAAACAAACCATGCGTTTCGTGAACACGTGCCAATTTGCTAATTAACAACGCGCCTGGTCGGAACGCGCTTTCCTGTCGACCTGGTCGGGATGGGGTGCACCACGATTTACGGTAAATCCAACTCCACAATAGTGACTATCTTTATAGCGGCGAGATTTGAAGCGCAGCCAACGGTGCTACGGTTAGCAAGGAAGTCATTCGGAAAATTCGAAATTACGATTAGGTCATCCGATCGATTTTTAATAAAAAGGATAAAAAAAATAAATTTACGTTTAGATCCCTTTATGGTTTACTTCAGGTCGTCCCGTCGGTTTTTAGTGGATTAAGTCCCTCCGTTGTTTTCTAAAAAAACACAGATTCATCGACGATTTATAGCAGTCGACAGATTTGCCATCAGGTCCTGGTGACCAATTTTTTTAAGAAAACCAAGCAAACCAAAATTAACTAAAAAAACTGAAATTACGCCAAAAAAAAAAGATTCGCCAATAGTTTATAGCAGTCCGCCAATTCGCCAACGAGTCCTACCGGAATTTCTCAAAAAAACAGCCTATTGTTTTTTTAAAAAAAACAAAGAAAAACGAAATTACGCAATTTTTTTCCAGAAATATCCATCAGACCAAATTTCACTCGATGCAACGTCGCGTGACCAAATTTTCTAAATTTCGCACGACGCAGCGTAGCGCGTGGCCCTGGCTAGTAGTAATAAAAAGAGTAACTATGATGACAAGCAAAGTTGCATGCAGCGTGTCACGGGCGTGGTTTCAAAAATCGTTTTTAGATCACATCTCGAGAGCAGTTAAAATCTGAAATTTTGATGAGATCTTGGAATTACAACTGAAATCGTCCGATTAAAACCAAAATTTAAATCCGGCATTTTTAGGAATCCACTGAAATTTCGGTCGAAATCATCGAAATTTCAACCCCTGTGAAATGGTCTCTTGAGACTAGAAAAAAATGGAAAAAAAATATAAAAAAATCATGCAATCATTTGTCTACATTTTCTATCTGTTTGAATGCAAAATACTAAGCATTAGCACATAAAATTTCGAAGTTAGGATTTAGGCCAAAACATAATTTAAAGCCGAAATACATCATTTGAGGCAAAAATCCAAGTTAGGGTTTAGGATTTAAGCTAAAACACATCATTTAAGGCTGAAATCCAAGTTAAGATTTATACAAAAATACAATTTAAAGTCGAAATGCATCATTTAATGCCGAAATTCAAATTAAGGTTTAGGATTTAGACAAAGGACGAGGGTCCTTGGGCTGCTCTAATCTAAGCCATGGTGGATATGTCATCATTCCCCATCTATTTGCCGATGGAGGCGGACCAAATAGAGAGAGATGCTGCCGGCTACTATTCCCCAGCACTCGCTACAATGTGGACGAATCGGCTAGCGGAGGATATGGAATCTGAGAGAGGAACAGGGAATGAGAGAGAGGCCTAATGTTTCTTGGCCAGGAAAGAAAGAGCGGTGGGAGAGATGAAGTCATTAGATAGGGGGACTGAGCGGTTAGACACACTCATTGGTTTAGTGAAAAATGGCACACTGTAGAGTAGTTTTTCTCTAAAACTATCTTGCTGAAAGGTATCTTAGTTGAAAGTTGTCTAATGAAAGTATTGTGTCCAGTGGAAAGGATCGAGTTTCGCCATGTAATGCCAAATCCTTCCTAGTTAAAAGACCGAGGAGAAACTGCCAAAAGACCGATATAAAGGCCTTTGCAATGTCGATCTTGATTAAGTGAGCTGGGATTCTTTTCTGTCGGAGGCCCTTAGGCATGCTGTGCACATAGATGAAGTTGTCATTAAAAGCACTTTGTCACGGGGCCACTAGCTACTTCGGCCATCCTCAGCCGGAGTCTGCGTGCTAGAATCTTGATGAATATTTTGGCGAAGCTATGTTAAATTATTTTAACATAATAGGTATGATCGATGTAAATTACAAAATGTTTTTATACTACAAAGTTTAAATGTGATGGTTGCTAGACTAAAAGATTAAGAATCATGTATAGTATTTAAAATCCATCGCTCTCTTCCAAATATTTATTTGTGTACTATTTAGTGTTATTAAACATAATGCTACAGGAGTAATTACTTCTGAGCATCAGTTTTCACCCATGTATTAAAGCAAAACTGCAATAAGAATTAATGCTTAAGTGCATGGCATTGAAATGACAGTCAATTTCATTGATTCAGTGCATGGGAACTGACATTGCTGGAAGTGGAGTTGACTTACTTTCAATGCTTAGTGCATGGCATTGAAATGACAGTCAGTTTCATTGATTTATTGCATGGAAACTGACATTGTTGTCTTCTCTGAATGGCTTTTGTCCTAAGAGCTCATTGTAGAGATTCCAGATTAGATGATGTTTGTCCTCCTGACATGTCAACTTAGGGCCTGTCTGCAACACGAGGATCGAACTGTCTCGTGAAATTTTATGGAAATTCCTGTGAAAGCTCATGAAAACAGGCCCTTATTAGGCTAATAATCTTTTGTAGAGTTTAACATCCGTAAGAGATACCATCAAATTACCTTTAAACTCTTGTATATTGTATATCGTAGTATCTTTATTTTTTAAACTTTTGATACCTCTTGATTCTACCTTTGATATTCCCGAGGACGGTAAAAAGTCTCCGTCTTTAACCGACGCAGCCAGCTGCTTCAGATAGCTAAGCAGACGACGCGTCGTTGCACGTTTCAGAACCCTCCATGCCAAGTCTACCCAGCTTGTTTCACTACACGTCTAGCCTGGCGAGCTCCAACTTTTCTTTCTTTTATCTCTTTCACCAACTTGTATATGCATATGCAGCACATAGTACACTATCTTCCATTCCATTCATTGCCATCCGCGCCTTGTTTGTCTGCACCTCCACAAGCCCCAACGCTGCCTGTAGATCGTGCCCGCAAACACTCGAGGCGGCGCGACGCCGCCCTCTGCCTCCGCCATTGCCTTCATGGCATCCAATCCACCAGCTTATTGCCCTTGTTGCCTGTTGATCGACCCCAAAACCTAACGGACTCCTTGTCTCTTTGTTGCACCACAGGCAGCCACTCTCCTCGATCTGAATCCACGGCCGACAGTGCCACCACCACCCCGTCGATGGCCACCTCCAGTCGCCGTATTAATTGTTGCTGCCCTCCGAAGCTGCTAGTGGATGTTACTCTTTTCGTTCCTTAATAGATGTTATTCTAGATTTTATATCTCCATCTAAGCATATCTACAAAAGACTATATTATCCCATTTTATTATATCTTTAGATAATGCGTTTTACTCTACTACATGATAGTAAATGACACTGAAAATAGTTAAATGAGAGAGATATAGAAGGAAAAAATAGTAAAAAGCCATCTCAAAATTGTAAAATAACATATATTTAGGAACAAAATTTGAAAACTAGAATGATACGTATTCGAAAACAGAGTGAGTGCACTACTAGCAATTTATACACACACAACTATCTGTTACGATTTTCATTGAAACGATGTTAAAAGAAATTTCCATATTTGCTATAGGAGAGATTAGAAAATCTCACAGTACCATTTCTGTTACAACTATATTGCAGTCATATGCATTAGAGTTGTCTAACAAATACACTATTTTTTTTTTTTGCAATAACAAGGAAGACACACACTCACACACACTACACCTCACGTACACACAAGCGATCGAGTGTGTCCTTTAGTACACACCTAAAAAGACAGAGGTCAAGGAAAAATCTGCAATCTCACTAAATTCCTACTAAAGTACACTTACATATGCGTAAAGATACCACCAAGATTTGAACCATAGTAGATAGAGTTGTGGACCTACAATTCCACTACCTTCCAAGAGTAGGTGCCCAAATACACTATTTTCATATAGAAGCATAAATGTACTGCAATATCTAGGCACACAATTTCGAGGGAAATTTGGTTAGTTATCACTGACAGGAATATTTCAATAATATATTGCAACATCTCTTCTAGATGCACTACTTGTGCAGTTGCATGCTGGTGGCAGTACTTGCACATCGCCAAATAAAAACAATCTTGATAAACATGCACTCGATCCATATATCGACGATTGTGTGGCCGCGCATTTCGTATGCATATTGGTTTGGGAAGAGACTTGTACATGGATGATCCGGTTGTGCATTAATTGCACCAGCTAACTGTACACGAGACAAAAAATTAGCCACATAAGTGTACTTACATACCAAGCTTTAATTTGCTCAAAACATATAGTGGGCGTACTTGTCCTTGGCTCTCCGGCGGTGGTCGGCGCCACGAGAGGATGACGAGGAGGAACCGTAGCAGGGGAGGCGGAAGCCGATGTTCTCGACGGCGCCGACAGTGTTGAAGAAGAGGCGCTTGTTGAGCTCCTCCACCAGCGTCCGGTGCAGCAGCTGGCTCCGCATGTCCACCATCGACCGGTTACGCGCCATGCGCCGCCGTTCCCACCCTTCGTCGTCGGGACTCCCACGGCCACGGTGGCGCGGCCGGCCGGCGTGCGGCGACATGCTGCATTGCCGCTGCAACGGGTGTGCTAGCGTTCTGTACCGCTGGGCCTGATCTGCTCGGGATCTTGTGCTGCTGCTCTCCCCAGGGCTGAATCTCGTCACCTTGATCTTGGAGGCATTGGTCCCTTGGGGATGCTCCTCCTCAGGCTGGGCGTCGTCGTTACCCGAGCAGTAACGCAGAGCGGAGTACTTACCGGAGTGGGTCGAGCTCATGTCATCCTCGTCGCTGCTTACAGGGTAGTGGCAGTAATCTACACCAACAATGCCACGTGTGTCAAGCTCAACGATGCCCACAAATTAACATGCGATGTCGATGACAACGAAATAGCTAGCTACTTGTTGAATTGTCTTGTACGTCCTTTCATCTCATATCAACTAGCCAGGATGATGAGGCAAAAGGTAATAATCAAACAAACAAAACCGACATGTATGATGCCGCATTAATTCCATGACTAGGGTGTCATATATATTTACGTACCTTGGAACCAGCCACCGTGGCCGCCATGTGGGCCAGAGAAGCCCCCTGAGGTTGGGGGCCCCACCCCGCCGGGGGACCCCTGGGATGAGGTAGGAGAAGAGGAGAGGTAGAAGAAGGGAGGGTGCTCGTTGTCGTCATCATCTGCGTAAGCGTAGCATTCCTGCTGCTCAATGCCTAGCCAACCCGGCACCAACCTAGCGATCTCCAGCTCGATCATGGCGGCGATCTCCGAGGGGTCCCGGTCGGTGATGTCCAGCTCCTTCACCATCTCGTTCGCCACCTCCATCGCCGTGTCGCCCACGACGTCGAACGGGAAGTAGATGTTCCTCACATGGCCTAGAAACAACTTATTGTCAGTAAATGCGTGCAACATTCAGAAACATTGCAGTGCCGCACGACGACTTGCATTGTACCTGCAGTCTCGTCGGCGATCTGCACTTTGAGAAAGATGGTATCGTCCTCGGTGTTCAGCTTGCCGGTGATCGTCATGTCAGTCCTTGCCGGCGGCTCTGCCTCCTCCTCCTCGTCGTGATCATGCGATGAATGATCAGAACTGCCGTCAGATTCCGCTGTATTTCTGCAGGCCGGAGCAGGCAATGGCATCGCAGGAGCACAAGACGTGGCATGATCGTCCTGTAGGGAGAGGAAAGGGTCCAGCAGGAGCTCCTCGGCGGACGGCCTCTTGGAGGCGGCCACCAGGCACCTGCCGACGAACCGGCGCGCCTCCTTGTCCACCACCAGGTAGAAGGCGTCGGGCAGCTTGCCGGAGGTGACCTTCTTGTAGATCTGCGCGGGGTTGGAGCACTCGCTGTAGGGGTACTGGGTGGTGAGCATCTCCAGCATGCACATTCCGAAGGAGTAGACGTCCACCAGCTCGTTGTACTCCTCCTCGTACAGCTCGGGCGCCATGAACTCCGGCGTGCCGATGACGCTGTGGGCGGCCCGGGCGCCGCGGAGCACGGCGGCGAGGCCGAGGTCGCCGATCTTGACCTGGCCCTGGTGGCCGTTGACGAAGATGTTGTCGCACTTGAGGTCGCGGTGGATGACGGGGGGCTCGTGGGAGTGGAGGTAGGCGAGGCCGCGGAGGATCTGGCGCGCCCAGGCCTTGACTGCGCGGAGGCTGACGCGCGGGTAGCGGAGGCGGTAGGCGCGGAGGGTGCCCGAGGAGAAGAGCTCGGTGATGAAGTTGAAGGTGCGGCGTGAGGCGTCGACCCAGGAGGCGTGGAAGGCGATGATGGCGTCGTGGCGGAGCGTGCTGAGGAGGTGCACCTCCGAGTACATGCGCTGCAGCGCGTCCGGCGTACGGAGAACGTCGCGGAGGTTGGCCTGGTTCCACGCAACCTCCACCCCCTTCAACTCGTCGAACCCCCTGTACACTGATTTCATTGCTCCTTTGCCAAGTAGCTCGTCGAACTGCATGCCAACAAGAGAACAGAAAAAAAAAGACTTCTAATCAGCAAACACAATTATGTCATGTATAATCGTCAAATTATAAAACTGCACTTTAATTTACGAAGAAAATTGCATGTTATGTAACTGAATGTTTTATTTGAGAAACCAATTGGGAATTATCCTGTGTGTCACAGTGTCAGGCTGTCAGCACCTCATCTTACAAGCTATAGTTGCTTTCACATTCATTTACATATCACTGAAGCGCGTCCATGCGTATTTTTGAGCTAGCTTACTTATGCCATTAACCAGCTGCACTAAACCGCAAATTATCAGTACTTGTTGGTCCAACAAATAATATTAGCTGAACTGGTAATAGGTAGTTGGGCAATGAACAAGATAAGACACTTTCGCAAAGCCCACTTAAGTACTTAAACCACGAACTAGTACTAGTACACTAGTAACTTGTACCCAGGTTTCGAATTTCATTTTAATTTTTCTCGGTATCCACTGAAATTCGGTTGAAAAAAATCGATTTTTTTACAAAATTTGACCGGAATTTGATTTTTTGGACAAAATTCAAATGAACTCACTGAGATATAACTGGTACAAGTGTATTTCGGGACCCAACGAAAAAATCGAGTTTTGGTGAAATTCAAAACCCTGCTTGTACCCCCAGGAGAAACTACGTAAAAGTGAAAAGACGAACATGATTGACCGCTGCAAATTTCATCCAACTGAAGGAAAAGGTCAACCATATCTGTCGATATGACACAGCATATTATCCTTTTGAAGCTTTCAAAGCCTCTCATTATTGGCATATTGACGCATGGAACAAACTAATTGATTCATCAAATCCAACTTAGGCCCTGTTTGGATTCATTAGTGCTAATAATTAGCTGGCTAATAGCTAGCTAATTATTAGCAGGGGTTGTTTGGATCCACCTGCTAATAAAGTTTACAAAATCAGCCAATTAAAGAGAAATAACCATAATGCCCTTTTAGTAGAATAGTGGACGAGTGGATAGGGTTGAAGGGAGGGCAAAAGTGTCAATTGGCTATCTATTAGCAGCTTTTAGTAGGGTACAACCTGCTAATGAACTAATTGTTAGCAGGGTGGGTTGCTAATAATTAATAGGTCTATTAGTAGGCCTGTTTGGATCCATAGCTGCTAATTTTAGCAGATAACTATTAGTGCTAATGAATCCAAACAGGCCCTTACTAGGAAAGTCGATCCAATACCAATCAAATACCAACTCTCGTTTGATAAAGCATTATTTAGTCTTTCCTGATTGGATTGGAAGAAAAATCACAATCAAATTCTCATCATCTCAAATTAACGATCCACTTCCACTAGTTGACCAAGTATTAAATAATTGATAATTATCTTTCAGTACAACAATTGTTTAGGATTGTTCGTATTACACAATATATGTAAATCCACATGAGCAACTGATTAAACAAACAACCCTGGTCTGTATGTATGTGTCTAATTTTTGTCCCGTGTATATCCTGATGATTGCAGCCAGCTTTGATATTGCAAAAACTTATTACAGCAAATTTTGCCAATTAACATCGTTCGTAGGTAGGTAGGCTGCGACTACAAACCAATTCTGCCATATAGAATATATAGAAATCTTAGCCAATACAAGAACACTATGCACTATAGTCTATATGTTTTCAGCAAAGGAAAAAAATCACTGGATCTAGCTGATGTGTGGCATTAAACAAGGCAAGATGTGGATTTGCAGACCCTAGCTAGGCAGCAAAAGCCAAATGGACATGAAAAGAAAATAAAAGGTTCAATAATTGTGTCCTATTTTAGGGGTAGCTCCGACGTGCACATCATCATGGAATCCATCCTTGAAAAGCTAAAGAAAATGAACACCCTACGGGCTTAATTAATGGTTGTAAGCATGTTTTGGAATCTAATTACCACTATATCCCAAGAACAAAGAACTAGAATAACTGAAAGCATGGTAAACACACGACTAGCATGCTGCTAATTCTGATCGCTTTAAGTTGCCTTAATAGGCCATGTTCATGCCGAACCGAAGCATATGCGCCGCAGCAGCTTTCAAGTGCAAGAACTTGCTTATTGATCATCGCCAATGACAAGAACTTTCAAGTCCAAGTTTTTTTTTTCTTTTTTTTAAAAGGAATAAGCAGAAGAAGTTTCAGGTGGAAGAAGTTACCCGGCCATAGCGACCTGTGGGGTCGGTCTCGACGTATCCATTGCTGCTGTCCCCCATCGCCGCCGTAGTTCTCTCCGACCGCCGGCCACCGCACCGCCGTGGGCCGGACATGCTCGATGAAGCAAGCACTCAAGTTGTCGTAGCAAAGGAACTGAAAGAGAGCTAGTGGTTGCTGCTGTATATATGGAGAGGCTGATTAATCTGGCCGTGCTAGATCATATCCTTGGCTTTCCGTCGTGGTTCTCGTAGGTGAAGACGCCGAAGAGGAGCCAACCGAGGCGAGAGTAGTCGATGCGCAGCATGATCCACGCCATGGACGCCGAGGAGGCCCCCGGGCCGTGCACAGCGTCGAAGCAGGGCCGTGCACTCATTCGATGCTGACTTGGCAAGCGAATTATGCACGAAAGAAACTAGCGGCGGTATATGCGGCAGTGGCACGCACACCACAACCAGATAGCAACTGACAGGTTGAGTGATGGAATAGGATGCCTCTCCTCCAAAGCAAACCCCCTGCTACCACTGTGCAAAGTGAAAGTGGAATCCTGTTCTATCGACCGACCTCAATTGTGTTGTGCATGTCACTGTTAATTGTGACAACTCAAGGCATACACACTTGGTATATAGAGGAAGAATAGATGATGGAATTTTACTGGTGAGGAATATGTAGCAATATCCCTTGTATATAATCTCAACCTGGAAAGATCATTTGGTGAGAAGTGTGGTGTGGGCTATATACGTGGAAGGAGTGAGCCTGCCTAGCTTGGAGAGATCTTTTCCTCCTCCCCGCTATGATTTTCTTTGTGCTGATCTAGATCATTTGCAATTACAAGCTGGAGAGCTGGAGGGAGGCGGCTGCTGATCTGAACTTGAAGAATCTACGCCTTGAAAGCTCCATTTGTGGAGAATTCGTGTGGAAGAAAATGCAACAGTGTGAGGTTTTTGTGGACAAATGGCAGAAAAATGTTGGAAGAGGCAGCCCAGCTTCAAAAGTTTGGAGGTCTGTAAGTGGGAGAACTGGGAATTTTGGATGTGCTTCTGGGAGCCAATCTGCCTTTGGAGGGGAAGAAGCTAGAGACTTGTGGTTGCTTAACAATTGAGATATGTAAGGGGGAGGAGGAAAGGTTGGTTACGTTGGAGGAGCAGAGCAACCAGGCTTACACGAATAAAATGTGTTCCATTTCTCCCCAGAATGTGTCGACATGATTCTCAGTTGACTCTGTTTATTTTTTCAAGAAACTCTGGCATATTCTTCTTCAAGGTTTATTAATGTTAGTTTGGGCAACATTAGGTTGAAGTAATGTTTGGAACGGCTTTAGTTTTGCCCTTTTCCTTCTGAAAGCCACAAGTTGTTCTAAATGACTAACTTCTTCGCAGCCGAAAGTCAAAAACCAACAGACCATTTATACTAGGAGAAGTTGAAAGCCAAAAGTTGGTCTGAGGTAGCTTCCCACAACTTCGATGTGTTAAGGATCTGCTATTAGAATTAAAGAAAATTACCCCCTCATACCAAGTATAAAATCACAAACCATACTCCTCTCACCTTCATTCATGACACGCACCCCTTACACCTAAAAGACAAACTAAAAGCCAGATTGCAAAATATCAAACCTCTTCAGCATACCTCTTCAACCCTTTAGTTATACGTCCCAGCCGAAATCTACTTTTTAGAAAAGCTACGGTCATACCAAACAGAGCCTAACTTGCAAGCTTTTTCGGTATAGTAAAAGTTGAATACGGTGATTTCATTTAGGCAAAGTCCACAATATTACGTCATTGCGCGCCAATAATGCCTTCGAGCTTGAGAATTTCGAAGGCTGGCTTAATTTATATATGCTGCTCTTTTTCGTTGATGGGAGGATGAAAATTTGTAGATTATATTCATACAAACAATCATTTGTTTTTCCTCCCTCGTTGTTTTGGATTTCAAGATTCCTGATGAGTCCTTTTCATATCCAACATCCCTTGTAGGCCAGATTACCAGTACCACCACCGCCGGTTCAAACTTGAACATGGTTTGTCTACTTGTAGGATTGTGACCTAATTAATTAATTATGTAAGCTGTGCTCAAATGTTCTTCCCTCTAGAAATAATCTAAGCCTATGTACACCGCAAAAGCGCATGATTCGAGGGGAAAAAGTTATACCGTGTCAATATCATTCGTGCTAACAAAACCCAACATAGAGCTAGCTAGGCACCTGGTAGTATTCCCTCTTATCTCTACTACTTCTAATTAGGAGTTAATGGCGGTCGTCCATTCTTCTTCAAAACACCTGATCTGTTGGATCTGGCATGAACGGCTAAGATAAAAGGGGATTTAACCACATCGTCCCGCCCCTTGCTCTCATCTTCGCACGGGCTTACACGGCCCGAACCGCTCCAGCCACGACGTCTTCCATCTCAAACCACCTCGACGCTGTACCACCTCCTCCTCCCTCGATCCGACATGCTCAACTCTCCCTCTCAAATCTCGTCGTCTCCCACTCCCAATTCTCCTTCTCCAGCACCACCCCAACATCCGTCCTTTACGAGCTACGAGAAGAAGGACCGACATCGGCGTGGAGGCAAGTGGGCAGTGTGAGCGCTCGCAACTGAGTCCCAAATCCTATCTATGCAGCTACCAGCGAAGCTCGGATGTGGAGCAATGAAGAAGCGCAACAAAGGAGGTTGCAGTCGCGCTTGCCTCCCAGCTCGCCGACGACCTCCCTCGCCTCCGAGGCTAGCCTATAAGCCTTGGTACTTCTCAAGGTCGGAGCTGGACACAATGGAGGAGGCGACGACGACCCTTGCTGGAGAATAGAGTCTGAACTAGAAATTGTGCCTTGGTCATGGGGAAGAGGAACATTAGCGCTGCAATAGGAGGAGCACACCGGCATTGTGATGTGGCAGAAGAGGGGCCTTCCTTTCTTTCATCCCCTTCCCTTGCATGGATTTGCTCTCTGCGGTGATGACCATGATAGGAGCAGTTGGCAATTCGTGCGAGGATATGGATTCAATTAGGAGTTAGGTTTTCTTTCAGTGATTTGTTAGATGGAAAATTGGTTACATTTTCTTCCTCTCTTTCTCCTGTGGTGAGTCCATGCTTATTACTTTTAACTAATTTATTGTCCAACATTTTTTTATCTGCTTTCTTCTATGATTTGGTAGCCAACAAGTCAAAGCTGTGATCAATTTAAGAGGCTAGAAATTGCCATTCATAGGAACCATTACTTTGTTGTTTACTAGCTGATTACGTTCATATCTAGATGAAAACTAGGAGATAGTTGTCATAGTACTGCAGTCTATAGGAACTGAACTTTATAGTTGTTTATCAGGGGGAATATGGCTTCCATGTTATATTTGCATAATTACCTAATTAGTTATTAGAAAGCACAAAGAAAACGTAGGAAGCAGACTACAATTGATTTGACGAAGAACATTCTTCCGCCGTTACAATTTTCTTACAATGAAAATGTACAAAAATTAGATAATTTTCTCATTAATTGAAGTCCACATTACCTACTGAAAAGGGAACATGAATGGTGGGCTGACCTGGTGATGTATTGCTAAAGTTTGATCCAATTATCTGCATCTTTTCACTTTTCTTTTCTATGACAAGACCTTTCATATTCATTCAGTATATAACAATATAATTGTGTCGCAGGATTAATATAATATCATTGTTAATATAAAGAGCTTCAAGCATACTGCCATTTTTTATTACTGAAATATCTATGTATTTTCTTTCCTCTTGCATTGTGTGTATGCCTAGAGAACATTTCAGATCAGAACAACCACCACTAGGTGTGCTTCACATCAACTAAAAAGCCCAATTGAGCTTGAGCTAATATGTTTTGCATGAAAATCGGTTGTTTTCTGTTCACCAATCGGCTCTGTATTTATTGTCCTCTTGGGTTTGTGTTATTCTTATCTTTGGTTGGTGTTGTTGAAGGTGAGCCTACAACGGTATGTAGAGTATCTTTAAGAGAAACTAGCACTGTGATGAAATCTTGTTCTCCACCTGCAAGGTTAGGCTTTCTAATTCATACTATATTTATAACACATCTTAGACCAGTTCCAAAATTTGCTAACCCAGATCAGTTATATACATGTCAAACAACGAAAAATGGTTCTACACATGATTTTATCCATGGAAGTTATGTTTGCCATGGAGATTTTGGCATGTCTCATATATATTTTTATAGAGGAGAGGCTTATGTATGTGTGGTATGAGATTATAAGAATTGCTAAATTAGTGGAGTTAAATGGGGGTGAAAATTAATCTGTCTCGAAGCTCATTTCCAATGGTTTACACATATTTATTGTTAGGAGTGTTATTATTCAAGAAGTTTGAAGTCAATTGTCCTCCTAAAATACATATATTACTTTGGTTGATGGTTAATAATATATTTCTCAAAGTGATTTTTTTGCCCAAAAACTAATAAAGCTTAAAGTGATAATCAAAGTAATAGTAGCCATGTGGATGATCCTTCATTAACCTAGATCAGTTCTATACATGTCAAACAACGAAAAATGGTTCTATCCATGGAAGTTATGTTTGCCATGGAGATTTTGACCTATCTTATATATCTTCTATAGAGGAGAGGCTTATGTATATGTGGTATGAGATTATAAGAATTGCTAAATTAGCGGAGCTAAATGGGGTGAAAATTAATCTGTCTCGAAGCTCATTTCCAATGGTTTGCACATATTTAGTTTTAGGAGTGTTATTATTCAAGAAGTTTGAAGTCAATTGCCCTCCTAAAATACATATATTACTTTGGTTGATGGTTAATAATATATTTCTCAAAGTGATTTTCTCCAAAAACTAATAAAGCTTAAAGTGATAATCTAAATAATAGTAGCCATGTGGATGATCTTCTTTCTTTTTCTATGGGGAACCTGAACCTGTGTAGCCAAATGTGCTTGGCAGATATTTGTAAGGATTTTGAAGAAAAAAATTGTTGTAATCATTTGCAAGGCACATGGCCAAACTATCCTAAATGTATGTCTCTATCTCCCTGATCTGGTTCTCTCATGGACAACTGTACATCACACTCTCAAATGCTACTTCTAAGAGCAATCTTAAAAATATTTGCTGTGCTGTAAAGAATGGGCGTTTCAATTCAAATGAGACGTTTACCAAGAATATCGTCTACAAAGTTCTTACATCATAGATATCTTATAATACAATTGAAAGATGTTTTATTTGTATTCATGTTGAACGAAACTCAACATAAATATTTGTTTATAATCTGATTTATTTACTAGCTTGTTGAGATATGCTCCGCTTGATGTGTATATGTAAGAAATTGTACTTTATTATATGGCTTAGGATCATTTCTACTTATATGTATCACCTTTTTTAGGATTAGTTTGCAACGCACGGACACCCTACTAGTCAAAATACAATTGTTTACTTGAGCGAAAATTTAAGATCTCCTAGGATTAGTTAGCTTACATGTGGTAAAAAAAACATACGTTCTCGTTACACTTACGTACGCTAAATTTGTTGTTACAACGCTAGCAGGGGGATGTATGAATTTGATTGGTGTAGCCTCGTGCTGAGTGACTTCTACTTTCCAAGCTCTCTACTCGTAAGGGTGGAGTGTGTTTCTGACAAAATGTGAGCTCTTGTGAAATTGTTTAGGGCCTGTTTGTTTCAGCTTTGGATTCTCTAAAAGCTGATTCTGGATTGTGGTTGTAGAGAAGCTGATTCTCCAAAAGCTGAAATCAAAAGCACATATGAAGTGGATTGTGGATTCTAGTGTATATGGGTGGGCTGGATTGTGAGAATCGGATTCTAGAATCAGTCTGTTTGTTTCTGATTCTGCTTTTGGAGCCAGAATCCAGAATCAAAAGCTAAAACAAACAGGCCCTTAGTTATTTGGCCTTTTTTTTTACAAAAAATAACTTCCTTTTAAAAAATGCAAAAAAGTCTTATCCACACTACAGTACTATGAAAAAGTGCCTTCAGCGCTATAGGCGCTGTTTGGGGGCTGTGCTTCAGCTTTGGGCTAAAAGCTCTCCCAAACAGCATGGCTGCAAAGCAGCTGGGAAGCTAAACCACAGCAGAAGCACCCTAAAAGCTACAGCCGCTGAGGAGGAGCTTTTCAGCTGTGGTTTCGCTTGACCATCTCCCATCTCGCTCACTCCGTCTCCCCGACCTCCGCCACCCTGCCTCGTCATCTCCATGTCACCTCTCCACTCGTCCGCCGCTGTGCTTCGCTAGGTTACTGCCTTCCCGCTCGGTTGCCCTCCAAAAGCTACAGCTGCAGCAGCTAGTTTGCCAAACGGTATAACAAGAAAAGCCACAGCCGCTATCTACAACTGTTTTACAGCCCAGTAAACCAAAAACAGTTTTTTAACCCAACCGCAGCCTCCCCAAACAGACCCATAGTACCACGCGTGGGATATCGGTTTTCCGCTGTTCCCTAGCAGCTAGCGTGGAAGGGCCAGATGTTATCCTGATCCTTCCGTTATTGAGAAAGGAAGGCTATTTAAAAAGAGAGAGAGCTAAATAAGTAAATAAGTGAATAGTTTGCTCTCACGAGCCTCACAAAATCTCAAGTGACTACATTGACGGAGATATGTACCTCCCAACCCGCTTCCTGTTTCAGGGCTGCGCTGGAGCGTCCCTTGCCGCTGGATCTCGAGCGGATGGCAAGGGATTCCACGGCCCGCCCGTGCGCATGGGCTGGACGCCTGTCCGGATGTTCGGCTGACGGGTGGTCCACAGAATCCTCGGGCCCATTTGGCAGTGGTGGGGTCGGTGGACGCGTAGTCCCTCTGGGAGTGCACAGCTCGCGTGCGTCACCTGCCTCCGCCTGCAAGGTGGGCCGTTGCATCTGACCTCTCTCTACCCTGGGCCTATAGTCGCTGACCGGTGGGACTGCCAGAGCGCTCTGACTCTTGCGTGTGGGCCCATCCAGCGCTGCCCCGACCTGCCATGCGCTGGTACTTTCTGGGTGAGTGGGCGGCGGCCCAGGAGTTTTTTTTTCTTTAATATAATTTTTTAATCTTTTTTTCAAAACCAGGGATTATGGTTCAGAATTTGCAAAAATAGACGCCGCTCGCCTGTATATGGGGCGATCGCCCATGTAGGGGCGACGGGTGGATTATTCTCCGGGAAAAAAATTAACATTACAAAAAAAATTTTGCTATCGCCCCTGTATTGGACGATTTTTGACATACGTTACTTCGGTTAACTGGACCATTAGCAAAGATATATCGCTCGTATATGGGGCGATATACGGACGATCGACGTCTATTTTTGCAAATTGAACCGTAACGCTTAGTTTTGAAAATAGATTAAAAATAAATATTAAATAAAAAAATTCGCGGCCCAGTGGCTGACCAGCGGGCCACACCGATGCATCGAGACGGCCTGTGGTTTCTTCCTGCCTACTTTGCTCAATGCTCAGCTCGCTCCTCGATCTCCTCTTCGCCTCCACGCCTCACTCCTCTCCTCATTCTAGAGGCCGGCGGCATTTGAGAGGTGGGATCTTGCTGTTGGTGCTCTCGTCTTCTGGACTAACCGTATCTTGTTTTCTCCTTTCTAATTCGTTTTGGTTCTCTTTGTCAGCAGGATGGGCGTCGCGTCGGTGCACAAGAGCCCGCTTTTGGTTCAGCCGACGTTCTTCTTCGGTTCGCGGCGGTGCACACCACAGCCAGGCGTGCTACTTGCCTGGTGGGAAAAGATCACGCGGCAGGTTCAGATGGTGCCTCTTCTCTCCCTTGTATTAGGCGTTGATGGTGGGCCAGGGATCCTGCAACTTTAACGAATTTTTATTTTAAATAATACAATTTTTTATTCAAATTGCAAAAATATACTTAGATCTCAAAAAATTACAAAAATATACTTTTGTCGCCCGAATATAGGGTGATCGCCCCATACACGGACGATCGGTGCGGTTTTCAACGCACGATATTTCATCTGTCTGTAGTCAGTTTCTAAAGAAAATCATAATTTTTTCATATGATGTCGGATGGAGATGAACTTTATATGAAAAATATAGCTCTCGACGGGATCTACAACTTTTGTATATAAACTTTTTCAATTTAAATCCATTTAGATAGTAAAAAATGAGATAGAAGGTCGGATGCGTGTTTCTATGAACGACGGGTCTACGGCGCAGCGTTACCTTCTAGTTTGGTACTTAGATGGAAGCCACATCATCAAGTGTGGCTTAGAACCCAGGTAAAATGGATATGGGTCCCAATCCCAGTACGGCCAATAGTTGCTGCCACTACACAAGCTATGTCCAACAAAACATATAGGATAACTTTTGTCTCTCAATAATTTAGACGGATCCCATCTAAAGATCGAAAGGGATAATCCACTAGCTGAATGTTGTGACAGGTGTAGACATTCTTCTTATGCAATTCTGGTCCTTTGTTCATTTGGATTTGGTGAGCCTTGTTTTCGTGTAACAGCTTTTCTAGGGGACATGGACCTGTAGTGAGAGTTTTGACTCCTCATGCCATCGAAAAGCGTATGCAAGAGAGGCCAACTTGATCGCCACATGTGCCACTAGTTTCTTCAATTTGCTGAGGATTGTAAACCAAAACTAGATAAGCAAACGCGACGTGCCACGCCGTGACCGTCGATCCTTATGCGAGCAAATCGAGAAAATACGCGAAACGGTTGAAAGGATTTAAACATATTCGCGTTTTTTTCGCATTTATTCGGGGTTTTCTCACGAAGGATCCGCGATTTCACGTAAACGAAATGTCCTTTTCGTAAAAAACGGAAAAAAATGATCTAAACGCAATTAAACTTTTTTTATCTATCTCGGAAAACGATCTAAACGTAATTATACTTTTTTGGCATTTATTTGGGGTCCTCCTCTTAAAAAAATGGTCAGAAAGACCTAAACGTAATAATATTTTTTTGTAAGGAGTTTTTTGTGAATCGGCTCGGCTCGCGGCTGGAGCCGGCTCAAGCCGCGAGCCAAACCGCGGCTCGAAACGCTCACAGGTCGGCGTTTCTTCCAAATATAATAGAGGTATTATGAGGAACCTTTTGTGAATTAATCCTTGGGAACGTGTACATAAGAGCGGAAGATTTGTCAACGTGGCTCGTTTTTTCTTCTGCCTCTCCAGAGGAACGCATCACCTAGCTAAGAGCAACTAACCTATTCATCAACTTTCTAATGGTTGACTACAATAATGGAGCTACCAAATCTATTGTAGATGTAAACATTCGTACGTCCCACCCACCAAAGAAGTATATAAGAAGGAATTTGAGTATAAAAAAGTGGCATAATTTCAAGCTGAGCACAATATTTTGCAGAAATTATTGTCATTTTGTCACTATATGATGCCTCATATGGAAATATAAAAAAAACAGCATTATTGACTGGCGGTATTTTTTTTTCTTTTGACTAATTATGCAGTTGAACATATCCATGGATCCTGTCCTAGCTAGTCTTGGATTAAGATAGTTAGATAGGATTCGGATTCGTCCACGTGTATTTTGACGTCTATGTTTACTTACTGGATTGGATTGAGAAGCTTGGTCCGTGGACGACCTAGAATCTAGAACCACAAGCGCATGATTTCCAAAGGATGGAGCAGCGAATAATGGCAAATTACGTAACTACTAACGCAAATGAAGCATGTACAAGCCCTAAATCAGGCACACTGAGCTCGGCTTTGTAGGTTCAACTACAGACAAAACAAAATGATGATACAGACCCGTGCTTTGCTATTAAAATTCAGATGCAATCATGTGTATGATATTCAAAATCATACCCCTTTTTAACCTGAAACAGAGCTAACGACGACAGAGCAAACTATGTTACAAATCCAATTAATTAACTCAGACATGGAAAGACACTACAGGCAAAAAAAAGGGAGCCATTTTTTCTCTGAGAAAAACTAAATAATTCTTCTGTAAAGACTGTAAATTTAACAGCTCATATATCTCTCTATACCTACACATTTCTTCAAGCAGCTCATGTTACTTCAAAAGATGGGGCCTTTCAACACAAGGCCTCTCCAAACCCAAACAGATTACACTGAGAGCAACCATGCAACTCTCGAATGCTCATGAGGACAAAACAACAGAGCTAAACTAGACCTCTACCACACCTGTTCCCCATCAAAGGGGACCGCCATAATCTATAAAGAAAACAAAAGAACCTTATTTCCCCCAAAAGCATCTACATGGCACAAAGTTTCAGCTTTCTTTCTTTCCTTTTTTTTTGGAGGGGAATGGGCGCATGAAATTTCAGTTATGGCAGCACAAGCTGCATTGCAGCTGCATGGTGAGTCTGACGACGACTGGAGAATGAGAAGGTAAAGTTAGAATGTACACGATGATGCTTATTTTGCAAAGTAACCCTCTGCTATTGCTGCACTGAGAGTGCACCATGTATCAGGATCTTTTTCTTGGCCTGCGTTCTCTGATATGCAATGAACTATATATCGCATCAACTGGATAGTGGTGGGAAGTCATCATTGTCCTTGAGATGATATTGTTTAGTATTCCTGTAAATTGTAGTGTGTGATTAAACATTGTAAAAGGTGAAAACATGCATGAAAACTGAGTAGAGAAGTTACAAGATGAATGTGGTACAAAAAAAGGAAAAGAAGAAATGCATATTTCAAGCTGAACAAATATGCCTTCATGGTAAGATTTAAAAAATGGATGGTTTCCACATTATATTTTAATGTCCATGCTTGAGCCTCACATGGCCATCTCAATATTTTTTGCGGAAGCTCCAACCTAATAGACCTTAAATTATGTTCAAGAACTTATTAATTATGGCATGCCTCAATAGTCAAAATCTCATTGCTGTTTTTTTAAGGTAAATATCTCATTGCAGTAACGTGGAAAAGAAATGGCTATTAGCTACACGACCCTTTAGTGAAACAGTTGTTGTTATTGCTTCTGATGACTAAAAGAATGCATCATACTTACCTCATTCGATGAGAACCCGTTCCAGGATTTTGTGCTGGCGACATAGGGCTCACAGGTGCAGAAGGTTGACCATTAGAAGCAGAATTTGATCTGTTAGCTGGGTCTTGGGAGGTACTCCTAACTTGCAAAGGCTTAGCATGGTCTTGGGAGGTACTACTAACTTCCAAAGGCAGTGCCCCCAAGGTCCCAAACTCCTGTTTACGGTCCTGAGAGTGAATAAAGCCATTGCCATGAATAACATCCCTTGGAGCCTGGGAAGACGGAGATGGCACTGGTATCTTCAACGGAGAGGGAATTCCATGATCATTTGCACCAGGAATATAAATCTGCAATGGGGGCACCTGCCTCAATTCCTCTGAAGGTGTCATATCTGCAGGCATATCCACTCTGCCATAGCGGTGAGACCTATGATAGTTATTCAGAAGGAAATTATTCCTTCCTCTTTCCCCTCGTCCAGTGGGCCTGTCCTTGCACAAATTCTAAAGTATCCAACAAGGCAGAAAACTTAGCAAAAACAGAAGACATAGCCAAACGGCACAAATATAATGCCTAACATTGCAAAAGTAATACAATTCTGCAATAGAAAAATAAAATTAACGGGGATATGTTCCAGACTATTATGTATAGAAGGCATAGTAACTCCAATAGCGCAATAATTTAAATACGAGAACATTAGTAAATCATTGCTCCAAGCATTAATATGCATGGCATGTGGAATAAAGAAAAAAAAGAACATATACGGCAAAACCAGATGCAGTTTATTCAAAATGTGGATTTAAGTTGTACAAGCATAAGAACGTGCAAAAAGGGAACTTACTGGGTTGGGAAAGTAGGTGCCTGTTCCACGAGCTCGCATAGGATCATCTGTTTGATAAAATGGCCTTAAAACAAAATAACCAGGTGGATAAGGACCAGGTGCTATTCCATTTGTACCAGCATATCCGTATGCATTTTTTCTGCTATGACCATTTGGTGAGCGCTTGTTCTGATATTGTGCAGGTGGTGGGGCAAGCATTTGATAGTAAGCTTGATTAACTGGATAATCTTGGTGGCACCCTTGTGCATAGAGAAGATTATTCAAATTTGTTCTGTAATCTCCGGTAAGATCTGATATATTGTCACTGGTGGCACCTCCATCACCACCCAATTCTTTAACTTGAACTCCGTTGCTATCTGCCTCTTTTCTTGGTGTTAAACAGTAGTCCACAGGATGTATTGAATATTCATTTCCATACTTAGTGCTTTCAATGGAGTGGCGAGATCTGCTTGTGTGCCCCTTTGTTGACATCCCAAGGTGTGACGAGTTTGTATCATAGTTTACGTCAACCTTACCATTTTCTGACTCGTAAAAGAGATGTGGGGCGTAGTAACCTTTCCCACATGGCAAGGAATATGTTCCACTAGTTGATGGTGCGGCTTCACAGAAATCACTGCTATTCCTCATACTAACTGAATGAGTAGTCAAGAGATTTGAAACAGACTTCATTTCCTTGCGCTCAGCCATAGAATTCCATTCGTTTTGCTTTAGAGACCCATGATTATTGGAATCTGAAATGCTGATGGTATTGAACTGATCAGATAGATAGCCAAAGGAATTACTGTATAAAGGTGAACAACCTTTGTTGGCTCTTTCAGCATTGAAGTCCAGTGCGATGTCCTTCACGTCTGGCCTTACCCTAGTGCAATGTCTCTTCAATGTGTTCCTGAAGAACTGATTCACTTCATCCACAGTAGAATTGGCAGGCATTTGAAGGATCTTCCCAAGCTTTCGGGCACCAAGATCAAATGCACTGCGTATTCGGTAAAAGTTACCTGTGCATTGCAGTGGAATTAGGCCAGGCAAATTAAATGAAACAAAAAAAAGAACTATATGTTTGAAGCATCTTGGATAATGTTAAGGGCAAAATAAACAGCAATCCAACAGGCTAATGCACATAAGCAACTGTGCAGTATATAACAAGAAATCTATGCCTGTGGATCGAATAAACAATAAGTACCCACACAACAGACAACAATTCAGTGCCATCAGTATCTATGTTCTAGCCTGTCAGACAGAAGCAGCATCTGGTGGTAAGGTGGTGCAGGGGCACATAACATCACATTGGCATGCAATGCAAGTGAGCACAGTTGTCACGTGAAAAAATTACTATCCGCACTGTTCATGAGCGTGAACAGCACAGCAGGTAATGTAGCAAAGGCCCATGTCGAAGATTAGGATAGTTCTTCCCAACCAAGTTATCTATGTCCCTAATTAGTTGGATTAGCTTCCTAGGATAAGGATTAGTTGTTTGGTACCTTATCTATTAAGTTAGGTAGGTTATTACTGGGAATGATTCTATTTATAATTGTTGTTAGGAGAGTCCTCTGTATAAGGAGGTTGTTGTTGACATGATCGGCTAAATAAGAAATAAAACAAAGTTCCCTAGTCTCTCTCTCTTTCCTGCCCCTGTGGTGCACCTGCCGTCAAGGCACCGTCATGCCACTTGGGTCTGGGGACACCCCGATCAGGCCTAAGGGCCCTTACCCAAGCTCCCACTAGATAGTAGTGCTACTGCTTGGTTTAAGTGGCTGAGAGTTTCCTTCTGCACATAATTGAAATGAAATTTCTTGGCCCATGGATAAACAGTAACTGCACTCAGGTACGCAGCAGTGAGGCATAGCAAAAGCAAGACAATCCAAATAACACTAGTTGCAGTTAATGGTAAATTAAAAAAATTAGATTTGGTAGAGGTAGATACAGAAACTGTAAATTTGGAAAAGCATGTATCAGCAGTAGAACTCTGGATGTGGGAAGTCCAACGCAACGACTCATTATGTGAACTGATGGTGCAAGCATGTATCAACAGTAGAACTCTGGATGTGGGAAGTCCAATGCAACCATTCATTATGTGAACTGATGGTGTGATGATTAATGAACTAGCAGAATACTGAAGGATAGCATGAGAAAGATATTGCCAAATCACAAATAATATGGTAGAAGAAACTGTCACTTTTGCATGCATGCCCAAAAGCAGAGGTAAGTTATCGACCAGCATTCTTTCCCTGAGTGGCAGTGTTAATCATGAGATGAAGATGAATTCATGAACAATTTAAGATTACAATGATAAAATTAAAGCATCAACTTATCCTAAAATTAGTAAAGCTGTGCGACACAATTTCAAGCATAACCATCCATTTCTACCATCAAAATTCATGATCTAGAGGCAGAAAACAAACCTTTGCTGACACTGCGCCCAAGATTGTTACTTGGCTTCAATGGATCCACTATGTTGAGAAATTTTCGAGAGAATACTCTAGTATTTTTCTCTGAGTTCCTAGGGGGAACAGTAAACATTTGTACACATTCTTTGAGAAACTCCTCTTGTTTAAGAAAATCATCATCATGAGTATCTGGTGGGTCGGCTGTGCAAGAAAAGCTATGTGAAGACCAATAATAACAGAAACTTTCAGTCACAGAAAACCAGATCAGTCTGCATTCACTTACTAACTAGCTCAGGTAGGGAAGACAAGGAAACAGGGCCATATAAGCTTATACCCTTATTGTCCCAGTCAAATTTGCTATAATAGTCCAGAAACCTATAGAGGACCTGCAGAAGAGCAGATAACCATGTCACCCCTAGGAATATGTCAATCCTAAAGAAGCTTAGATAAGAAGGTGACAAAACAATAACTTAAAAACGCAGCACAAAAATTTATGTCTGAACTTACAGCTAATGGACCATCCAAAGACTCGTGGAAGAGATGGAGAATATATAGCACCAATGTCTCCAAGGCATATGTAGAAATTAAACCATGGTGAGCACCAAGAATGCGGCTTTCATAATAACACCAGGCTTTTATCAGCATTATACTTCTCTTCAAAAGGTGGGTTTTTTCAAATCTTTGATCAACCTGCAAAACATAATGGTTACAAATATAATTGCCAATGAGCAGACTTACCATAAGGAAGTCCGCATCCAAAGTCCTACCTGCATAAAGAAGGGAAAGGGAATGGATTTTTATCATGTCAAATATCAGATAGATGATAGATCTGTGCTTTAAGGAAAAGAACCAAGCAGCTACATGTTTGTGTTGACTTTTGAAATATTACCTGCTCGAGAAAACAAAGCGTACAGAGTCCGCCAATCTGATTAAATGAGATGTCTACAACAATATCTTGGACAAGGCATTTGACCAGCTTGACCTGCCATTAGAAAGACTTATCATTTGAAATATCCTGATGATAAAATACTAACAATATGCGACAACATGTTCACCAGTGCCCAAAATTTATCCCTAGCAGTTCAACACAAAATTGACTTTCCTCGAGAATCTATGATGTATTGCTGTATCCATGCGTATAGCAAGAACATACCAAAAAAACTAACAGAGCACAGTGGTAGACAGCATATCAACAATCTCTTTTTATCGTTGGCAGTGACATATTGAGATATTCATATGCTTCATTGATGTCATATGCAAAGATGGATTATTCTATTGCCCTTGCCCCATTTATGGTAAGACAAGAATGCTATGAAATGTTTGGTCGACATTAGCAAAAAGAAATAAAAAATATTTAAGTATAAATGAATAACAGGAAGGATATTCTTATATAATGTGCACAAACAAGGAGCATTCATAAGTAGATAGCAGCAACTTAAAAGTATGTGAACATGACAATTAGTAAATATATTTAACAAAAACAAAGAGCAATCCAAGTGGCAAACCTCAGCATGGATATACTGGACATCCTTGACTTCAAATTCAGCATCTTTCCTCAGCACTTCTGATACTAGAACAGCTCGGACCTCATTTGCTAGGTTTTCATCAGAACTTGTAGATCCAAATGCAGTCAAGTCAATATCTCCATCAGGAAGATACGTTTTCAATGGAACAGATCCAAATGGAAAGACCTATGTTTTATCAAAAACAACAAAAAAAAAACAAAAAAGAGGAACAGTTTAATTTTGTATTTCTATACATGCTGTCGGATGATTCAACATAATAAAAAAGAGAGATCAATCTCAGTAGAGGAATAAAAGCTCAAGCAATATTCTTTTTCCCATTTTTGTATACAAGTAACACAACACAATCTGTGATTTCCATGTTGCCTCTCTAATGCCATGTTGGTACCTAGCATCATCAATGGACTTTTCATAGAACAACTGGCAGTGAACCTCTTACAGAATTTTTAAAAGTGTCAAGTCAAAAATTTACCAATCCATTTGAAAGTATGCTTTTTTAAGACAGGTTAAATAGCTAGAACATTTTTTCCAGGACAAGTCATATTGTGGCCTAATTTCAGTCAGACTGAAAAGTACCCTTCACGTGCTTCACATTGATGAGAAATACAGAAATTTATTTCTGATTAACTGCGAAATACTTTTTTTTAGAGGGAGAACTTAATTGTGAAATACTGATATACATGTGTTGCAGTAAAAAATGTCAATTCCACCGCACATGAGTTATCAATGCGGCACAAACATTGGTAGAATGGAGACAGATCACTCACATAACAAACATGTAAATACTCCTTACTCATATAAAACTAGCTATAAAGAGAAACCAGGATTTACAATTTCTTGTGTGCATCAATATAGTAGGGCAAGGGGCAAGGTATCCAAAAAGACCGTACAACATGATCAAGATACGGAGGGCCCTCTCACGAAAATGGTCACCAAGGTACATACCATATACCCAACCCTCCAACCCAAGAACGATAAATTCGCTGTTATTCAATGCTGTACCCAAACACGTGCCATCCATCAATTCACGCTCACATAAAAAGATTATCAAACCATATGACATGGAAACTCGAGTTCGCGTCCGACAAAGGGCATTAAAGCATTTCATGGCCAATAAACACTTGACACGGACACCTCTAGCCCCCTGTTAAATATACCAACTTGAATATCAGTTTGGCCGCATCACTTTGGTTAGCAAAATCATACTTCAGCTATTACAGTACAGCTAAATGAAACCGCAAGCATGGTGACTGTGAAATAAGAAGCAGCAATACACCAAGCAGATTATCCTGACTGCATTTACATGACCTGAAGGACGAATAACTGTGACACACTAATTAATCCTCCTAAAAACACCCCCAAGCAGCTACATAGACTTGATCCGAAGAATGTCATGCCGCAATAGAAATTCGTCTAAACACCTAGTGATATAGGCGCCGTGCCCATGTCCTTGATGCACAAATGAAAGGTGGAGTTCGCCCAGTAAAGAATTGGAGCATGCAAAACGGAGTGAGAGGTACCTCGCAGCGGACGGTGCACCTGATGAGGCGCTGGACGTAGTCTATGACGGCAGCGCGGCGGGTCTCGGAGTTGAAGGTGGGCTGGATCCGGTCGACGACAGCGCGAGCGGCGGACTCGAAGGGCTCCCAGGCGTCCGCGGGGATGGAGGAGGGGTCCGGGTTGGGCGGCGCGGGGTCGGGGTCGGGGACGGGCACGATGGCCAGCGAGCACTCGTGGATGTCGACCATGGGCGCCGGAGCCCGAAGCCCCCACAGAAACGAGGACCGCTTCCCTCGCTTGTCCGGTGGCGTGAAGCAACCGTCAAAGGAGGCGGGCCACTTGAGGCAACGCAGGAACCGCCGGAAACGGCGAGGGAGGACAGCCCCCTCAGCGGGGGCGGGGCAGATCGGGTCGGAGGGGGCGGAGTCGCGATCTGGGCGCCGCCGGCGAGGGGAGGGCAGGGGATAGGGACCGCGGGATTAGAGCAAAGAAAAGGGAATTTAATATGTGCAGAAAAAAGGGTCATTTTTTTCCCCCCTCTCTCCTCCGTTGCTCTTTCTCTGTCTCTTCCTGTCTTGCTTGTCTCGTCTCGTGCAGTTGCACTTGCGCGTGGAGAGAGGGACGATGACGACGACGATGATGCGTGTTCGTTGTGTGCCTCGCGCCGCGCGTATTGGAGGGGAGGCTCGATCGGCGCCGGCAGGAAGAAGGGGAGACGATGCGGCTCCTTCAAGCCATGATTTCATTTCCGTTTTTCTTCTTCGCTTTCTTGGTCTCAGGTCTACTACCGAGCCTTCTAGGTTTTCGTATTTGTTCCTTTGCTAACGAGGTTGTCGTCAACCTCGGCTCCACTCCAGTCTCCAGCTCCAGCCATTCATGGACTTTGATGGGCTTGTCCATGGACTGTTGAGGTCGTTGCTTTGACAGATGTAGCCATGTAGGGTTAATTGTAACACGAGGGAGGCTTTAAAGTCTCGGTGAAATGCATGGTACGAAACTTGCAGGGTTAGCGTTAGACATATGAATGTTAAATCTCTTATATGCCACCAGGACAATACGATAATGCTTGTATTTCTGTGTCTAGAATAGATAATAGTAATCTATTCCTGCAAACACATACCAAAATCGAAAGCAAAGTAGTATGCAGCTTCATCGTAGTCGTAGTTGCCGTCAATTAGTCGTCGTTTGCTCATAGACTAACCAAACATAATCCTAGATTATCTAGGTGGCTATCGACTAGCGGTGGATAGGCAGGGTGGCAACTGGCAAGGGGTGGTGCAGACTGTTTGTTAATCTAGATATGTGGGGTGATGGGTTGAGTTAACAGGTATATCAATAAACTACAATTTGATTGGTGATAAAAGAAAGTGGGAGGTAAAATCGTGAAAGACTCCCAGCACCGCTAGAGGGCGTGAGGGAGACTGGCTTCCTAGCGATGGCAAGTGCTATTTGGGGAATGACAGATAGAGTGGCGAGATGGCGGTATTGAAAAAGATGGGAAAACCGACTAAGCTGCGGATTCTACTATTGTAAACCTTTTAGTTGCACTCAACATTAATTGGAGTAGCGTATTAATATTGCCATGCAAGCATGTAGTACGTAATGTTTTTTTTTGTCTCAATGTCCTCTATAAAGTTATATATCATAAAACAACTATCGCTATAAATCATATCTAGGGAACAAATATTCTATTATCTTCTTGCATATGGTATTCAGGATATACCACTTCATTCATTGACACTTCAGGACATACCACCCTTAGATTCGGTTTGGACTGAGATGAGTATTCTCGTCCCGCTTTAATTTCGGGTTAACAGCAACATACACCTATTTATTCCCGTTCTCGATGGATTTAAGCTAAATTTGACCTTTACTTGATTTTCCCGCTAAATTCTGGGATTTGCTCGGTTTTCAGCAATTAGTGGGGTAGGAAGCTAGGTCTTTTTTTTCTTGAACGATGCTAACAACTATTAATTAAAACAGGTAGGCATTTTATTGAAAAAATACTTAAGTATTCCCTGGACAACAGCAACTAATAATGATAAAATAAATGTGAGACCTTGGATCAAATTAGTGTACTCATTTATGGGCTATCATTTAGACTTTTTTTTTAAGAAACTAGTTGTATATTCGTGTTTTGTCATGGACATAAGTATCATATTAAGTCTACTCCATGCCTTTGGCTTTGCCTCCGAGCTCGATTGAGTGCGACCAATTTGTTAGGAAGGGAGCAATGTATCAGACCGTAGCTTCGCGAGAAATTTCACTCTTAAATTTTGTTGTTATCTAAAGTTCGAACTCAATTGCGTAGTTCTTTTATAGTGTTGCCATTAAAGTTGCAGTCTTGTGAATTTTACACCACATAACCCTGCGGATGTAGCAAGCGGTTTGGCTGCATGGCGAGCCCAGATGAGCCCTCTTAATGGGTTGGTGATTACTGTGTTTCTGATTATGGCCTTGGGCTCCAATGTAATAGAGTTGTAGATTTTTGAGAAGTTTTCACTCTTATATTTATATTTCTCTTAAATTCAAACTTAAATGTGTAGTTCTTACTAGTTTTGTTATTAAACTTAGAGTTTTGCCAAAATTATTGTGAAGTTAATATTTTTACTCTTACAATAGACATCACAAGCTACAGGTCAGTTTTTCTATGTTCCCTCCGTTCATTGGAATACTCGTCAATCTTAATCACTTTATTTTTCTTTTAAAAAACACTTGTCACCTAATTTCTCATATTTTTTCCTCATTAATTTCCTACTTAATTGGATTAGTTATTAAGGTCATTTTGGTTATATTGAATTGCCTAGTTAACAGTGCCTTGGTGAAGCGTGACAAGCATAACAGAGAGTTAGTTCAGCTTATTAGCAGCTGCACTCGAATTTTCTGGATAATTCTACATTATTGTTTTTGAGAGCTTTGTATTAGCCGTTGCCCTCCTCGTCGCCTCCGGTCCAGGGGTGCAGCGCCCTTGGTTTGCACCCCGGGTCCAGAAATTTTTTTTTCCTAGAAATTAGGGTTGGTATCTAGATGTGGAATTTTTATTTTAAATAATACAATTTTTTATTCAAATTACAAAAATATACGTTCATCTCAAAAAATTACAAAAATATACTTTTGCCGTTCGTACATGGGGCGATCGCCCGTATATGGGGCGATCACCCTATACACGGGCAATCGGTGCGGCTTTCAACGCGCGATATTTTCTCTGTCTGCGGTCAGTTCCTAAAGAAAATCATAACTTTTTCATATGATATCGGATGGAGATGAACTTTATACGAAAATTGTAGATCTCGACGGGATCTACAACTGTTGTATACAATTTTTTTTTATTTGAATCCATTTAGATAGCCAAAAATAGGATAGAAGTTTCAGATCTAAAAACAGATCTGTTTTAGATCTGAACATTCTATCCCATTTTGACCATCTAAATGGATTCAAATTGAAAAAGTTTGTATACAAAAGTTGTAGATCCCGTCGAGAGCTACAATTTTCATATAAAGTTCATCTCCATCCGACATCATATGAAAAAATTATGATTTTCTTTAGAAATTGACTGCAGACAGAGGAAATATCGCGTGTTCAAAGAGGCACCATCGCCCGTATATAGGGCAAGTATATTTTTGTAATTTTTTGAGATGGACGTATATTTTTGCAATTTGAATAAAAAATTATATTATTTAAAATAAAAATTCTCTAGATGTGTTTCTGGTCCCACTTGTCGGCCACAACAGCCTAGTACAGCCCAATACTGCAGTAGACCTACGGCCCACCACGCAAGCCCATCAACGCCTCCCGCTTCGGCCGCCATCCTCCACCTCCTGTGTCGCCTCCGCCGTCGGAGCGCCACCACCGGCCACCAACTCCACGCACTCCTCACCAAGCTCGGTCCCCTCTGCCACCCCGACTTCCTCTCCGCCCTCCTCTCCCGAATGCTCGCCTCCCCCCTTGCCCCTCTCCCTCCTCTTTTCCTCTCCTCCCCGCGTCTTATCGCCGTCCCTCTTCTGCCCGATCATCGTCGCAGTCTCCTTCTCTCCCACCCAACCCCACTTCCCGCCTACTCTGCCCTTCTCAGATCATGCGCCCGCGCTTTCAAGCTGAGCTCTAGTGGAAGCGCCGCCACGGTCTTCGCTTCCAAGGGGATGGAGCTGCATTGCCGCGTCTTGAGGCTGGGCTGCGGCGCGGATTGATTTGTGCAAAACGGGCTCGTGTGCATGTATGGCGAGTTCGGGCGTCTCGAGGACGCAAGAAAGGTGTTCGATGAAACGCCTGTCAGCAACGCCGTCCGTTGGAATGCGCTGGTGGGGGCTAACGGTGCGGCTGGGGATTTGCAGGGTGCAGAGCGAGCGTCTCAGGCACTACCTGAGAGGAACATATCATGGTGGAACACTGAGATCATGCGAAATGTGAGGGCTGGGGATATGGATGAACCAACAAGGATTTTCACGGAGATGCCTGATAGGGATGCTATATCTGTTAGACTAAACTTGTTGAGAAGAGTCCCAGGTAACTTAAAGATTGTGTTTGGTTTCAGTTTGTTTCAGAGTTCAGAGTTTTCTCTGTTTGTTATTCAGCTAGTTTTTCTGTTGGTTAGGCCATATGCCAGATTAGGAATAGTATGTCAAGTTGGTAAGTTTACTTGGTTTAGGTAACATATTTTGTATTTGTTATGAATTGATTTGGGAGATCTCCAAAACAGTCTTGTAATCTTTTCTATATAAGAGTAATGGAAAAACAGAAAACGCTGCGGTGGTTTTGCAGCACAAAAGATCAATCTCTGTTTTGATTGCTCGTCTGAGTTTTTGCTTTCAGGTTGCAGCTCTGAGTTTCCCTGAACTCTTCATCGGCAAAAGTTCAGACTCAGAAACAGAGAACAGCAACAGAGTTGAAGATCAGCAAGCAGACCTTGATCGGTGAAGATACAACAATATCTTGGAACTTCAAAATTTTAATAGCATGGTTGAAAACTTCAAAATTGTGCCCAATGTCAAGGCATTACGACTGCATGATAGATATGCTCTGTCGCTATGGGAAAGTTGAAGATGCTTATCAGATGATCAAGGACATGCCTGTCAAGGTAAATTATGTGCTGTGGAAGATGGTGTTGGCAGCTTGCTTAGTGCACGGGTACGTCAACCTCGCTAGCAAGGCTTTTCACGAACCGCGTAAGCTGATGCCAATCGATGAAGATGATGTCATCGCAATATCAAATGTTTATGCGGGAGCAAATAGATGGGATGACGTCGAGCATCTAAGAACGAAGGTGCTCGGATGCAATGTTTCAAAGCACGCTGCACACAGTCAAGTTGATGAAAGGTAGCCAATATTCTCTACCACAAACTGGAGCGAGCAATGACCGGTATCAATTGCAGTAGTCTGACTTAGCCACTTGAGTTTTACTGCTGAATTGTAGCTCCGATAGGTGACTTAACATTTCTCCTTTAGTTGTGTTACATATCTGAATATTTTGGTAATCTTTATTTCCTATTTTCTGTGGAAACTTGCTGTAATTCTGTAGGCTGTTACTGCTCCTAATCCTCAAAAGTGAGGACTGAAGAGAACTGTCAAGTTAGTAAACATGCTGAGCTTATTAATTTGTTGACACAAGTGATGTAAGATACCTTGTTATGCTGAAAATTGCCTGTTTTAATATGGCATGGCATTCTGAGTTCTGATTACCGTGAATTGGGTGTTCTCAATTTTGAGGAGTCGAAAATATTCAATAGCAGAGTTATTGTAGCTTTGAACAAACGCATTTCTTCTGAATAAGCAAAATAAAACTAGCCATTTTGGCGGCTGTTGTGAGGGAACCCCCCCCACCCCGTATCAGCGAAACATCATTAGGCATAATATAACTAATATAACATGATCGTCCTCATTAGGCTTAAGCATGTATTAAGGAAGTTAATAATTAAGCATGAGCATCCATTAATTAATCAAGTGCATAGCAGTCATAAGCCTATAAGAGAATCATGAGCATGCGTACCTGGCTGTTGGCAGCCGGGTTCAAAATCTTGGTTTTGCTCCAAATTTCGTTCATAGCCGGAGAACGAAATCTCGGACAAAATACAAAAATTCAAATCCGGTTTTTTTTTCTACCGAGAAAACCGAAATTTCGCCGGTTTTGCCGAGATCTTGGCGAGATTTGCCGAGATATCGGCAAAATTGCACCGAGCGAAAAACGGATCAAACGACGTCTAAAAATTTTGAAATTTTTTTCGTAGGTTCCTGACACATCAGTGATGTTCCCATAAAAATTTCAGATGATTATTAGATCTGAGAAATTTTTAAAAATTCAAATATTGTTACTGTCCTGATAAAACGCTGACAGGCAAGTTTGAACCGAATGAAAAATGAAACAAATAACGTTAGAAAATTTTGCAAATTTTTTAATGTTTTTTATGCATCACTAATGTTCCCATAAAATTTTCAGATGATGATCAAGCTTCATAAATTTTTAAAGATTCGGAAAGTGCCACTGTGCTGATAAAAGCTTTACCGGCAAATTTCAACCAAATGAAAAATGGTACAAACCATATTAGAAAATTTTGAATTTTTTTGTGGATAGTCCTTATTTATCATTAATGTGTCTATAAAATTTTTATCTGATGGTCAAGCTTCAAGAAATTTCAAAATTTTTGATAGTGCTACGTCCTCGTAAAAGGCTAATGATCAATACATAGATTTGCTTTAGAAACCAAAAAATGTTTACATTTTTTGAAAATTTTGCATAAGGGTTATAAGGAAATTATTAAGATATCATAAAAATTTTGAATCATGATCACACTCCAGTGAATTTATAAAATTCTTACAAGTACAGTGTACCATTTATGTTCTTTCTTTTTTTATTTTTGAAATATAACAAAAGAAGTTCGATACATACATAGATTTGATTGAGCAACCAAAAAAAGTTGAATTTTTTCAAAAATTTATATAATGCTACTGAGTCAATTATTAAGCTCTCATAAAAATTTTGGATCATGATCACACTCGAGAAAATTTATAAAATTCTGACAATGTTACTGTCCCAATTATGTTCATTCTGTTTTTGATTTTTTAAAGATAACAAATGAAGTTCAATTATTTTTAAAATTTTTATGTATAATCCTACACTTCTTAGGATGGTACCGTAAATTTTTTAGAGCAAGATAAAGCACGTACAATTTTATAAATTTTGACAGTGTTTCTGAAGTTTTTAAAAAATGTCTCAAAAATTCGGGTTTTCAACAAATTTTCATAGAAGATGACTTTCTTAAGGGTTATTGATCAATTTATGGTCAAATCCGGTGGTCAAACACCAAATTTTAGTCAAAAATGGCGAGATCCCGCCGAGCTTTCTGAGATTACTGTAGCAATTTAATTTTTTTTTTCAATCCGACCGACATTTTAAATCTCGTCCACGTCCGAAAACCAAGATCTCGACGAAATCTCGCGAAATTTTAACGAGATTTTGAACCTTGGTTGGCAGTAAGTAGTGAAGGAGTAGAAGTGAATGGTAAAGGTAGTGCATTCAAAGCAAGACCAGAGATTCATCTCCTTTCCCTCGTGCAGCAAAACCGAGAAAGCACAACTAGCTGAGCCAGCCAGTGTTTTGGATTTCGGTTTCGGATAAAATACCGTTCATGCCCGGAAAACGAAATTTCGGCGAAATTCGGTAATTTCGGACAAATCTCGTCCGGAAATTCAAATCCAAATTTTGAATCCGGTTTTTTTTCTACCGGGAAATGCCGAATTTCGGCGAGAATTGGCGAGATCTCGCCGAGAAATGGCGAAATTTCGGCCAGATTGACAAGCCCGAAAATTGGTCCAAAAGATGGAGAAAAATTTCGAATTTTTTTTTGGAGAGTTCTGACGTATTATTAATGTTGTCATAAAAATTTCAGATTTTTTTGAATCATGTAAATTTTTTTAAAATTGAAACATTGGTACTGTCGTAATGAAACGCTCGCCGGCAATTTTGAACTGAATGAAAAATGGGACAAAGCATGTTATAAATATTTGAAATTTTAATAGCATGATTCTGACATGTGAATAATGTTGCCATAAAATTTTCAGTGAGTTCTTGAAGCTCGAGGAATTTTAAAAATTGGGAATTCGGGTATACGTGCGTGAAGTATGAAATTTGTGACATTTTAAGCGAAAATCGAAGATTGAGAGTCACAATTCGAAACAATTAATGTATATTGGCATGACAATTATTAAGAATGTAATAAAATCGATACACACAACAAGTCTTCACATATTTGCATATGACAACTAAATGAATGTATGTTTGCATCACATACCTATGAGTAGTAAAGCGCCCACGGTGCAAACTCCACCTCGCGTTATCGACAATGATCTCGTGATACCTCCTCTCGTGTTGTTGCTTGTATTCCTCCCAGTCATGTCTCGTGGTAGCGAGCAGGACTTCCAATGTTGGTAATGAGACTCCAGTATCGGGTTTCTCGGTGGTGAAGGTACATGACATTAGCGGATGAGTGCCGTGCGTATGGATCGACATATGGATCATTGTAGTCAAATGGCAAAGAGATGCTCGATCCGTCATAACATGCATGAATCGTACCCACCCCGATCCCATCCGTACCCACCCCGATCCCATTAAATGCGGCATTTGACTATACGGTATGTTCAATGGAATGCCCAAATGGCCGGAGGACTCATTGCTACACCATGATTGAGCACCATCCGTGGTTGTCTTTGGCGTCCACCCCACCACGCGACGTGCCCTTCCCGCTAATGCGGTCTGCGTAGGAGTCACCTCTCAGGCGATACCCTCGATGCGATCCTCCTGCCACGGTCAACAATTTGTACAAGGGTTCTACGGCCACCACGGTCCACTCCACCCATGTCCAGAAATCCCTGCCCACGAGGTGGTCATATGCGTACTTGCCCTCCGCCATTTGAGCCCACCTACTACCTGTCCAGTCAGGATGTGTCATCCACTGCTGGAACTTTTCCTTTTTTGAAGAAGAAGCTATCAAGGAAAACAAAGGTCGTCCCAAATCTAGTGGCATTTGGCCTCACCAACTCTCCACCAATATGTTGTCTCATCTGCGCATGTAGATTCTTGTGGTTGTATAAAAATCTGCAGATTCTCTTGGCCTGTGCCACAATATCTTTGATACATTCATCCTCACACACGTCTTTTAGCATAAGATTTACGGTGTGTGCCAAGCAAGGCTGCCATACTATATGAAGTCTTGCACTCGTAACATCGGCATGCTTTCTTGAAGTTGGCACCATTGTCGATAACCACTGCACAACATGCTCCGCCCCAATCTCCTCGGCCACCACCTTTGTTATCTCGGCTAGTAGGTATTTGTGGTCTGGACCTTAGCTGTGAATGAGCAAGCAAGAAGTTAGTATGTGTGGCAATGGCGATCATACGGAATAGGAAAAATAAATGAATTTTGTACTGTGGCATTTACGGTCTTATGGAAGAACATCATCCCATTGCAAGTATACCATGAAGTTGATGATACTCTCTGTGTAGGTCCCGTCCGGTGTCGCACATCATCTGTAACACCAAAGGTGGCCCGGTCGTCCACGAACCTCCGAAGGTACTTCACAATCTCCCGCTTATTCGCGTCCAAGTACTTAGCATCGATCTCGTATCCTCGTGGTGCACGAACCCACGGGCCTTGCTCTGCGTCGACAATTGCGCTATGACCGCATGCACAATGATTAGTACAATCATCACACGACGTGTAACTTACAAACATACAATTGTTTCATACACCGTGAAATACGGCGATCCACCTTCCTTCCGGAATTGCATTAGCATGTAACCACTTTGACCATCCCTCCTAGCTTCTCCCGCTTCCCTTTGGAATGCGGTGTCAATCTGAGGTTCTTTGCGGGCACTAGCCGTGCAAGGTCGACATCTATGGAGGCATGGTTTTCCGTGTCGACTTGGACCGACCGAACATTTTGCTGATAGTCGACTGAATTGAAGACTTCCGTGCACCACTCCCGGAACCCGAACCTTGCGTCAAACCTTGGCTCCTGAGGTAGGCCTCTTCTTTAGAGGCCTTTATGGCCATCTTAAGCTGCTCATCCTCCGTGGCCATGGTGGCCCATTCGGTGCAAGCCTCCTCCTGACGCAGGCGAATCGCCTGCTTCTCCTTCTTTCTGTCACGGCCACCACGGAGGTCGCGATCATGGCTGCCTAATCACTTTAGGCACGTTGGCGTGCCTTCACATCACCGTGCGGCCCGATAAATGTTCCTTAAGGCGGGTCGCCTCCACCCTTCATAACATGCGCGCGATGGTTGCACCTCGACCACGAACCGATCGCGCCTCGTGGTCCCATACGGTACCACGAGGCTCGCCATCACAACGACCTCTGACTGCATCATTACGAACAAATGCATGATATATAAGCTTGTATGGCCATGTGCTTGTTTGCATGTAGTCAACAATCTTAACTCATCGATGTTTGCTAAAATGCATGATATATGCCTTTCGTTGTGAGGCTTACTAGTGTACCATACTACCATAAGTGACCAAGTGAGTAAGTGACATGGAATTTTGAGTTTTGAATACATCTTGACATATGAATCCCAATTCCCACATGAGTACATGCATTGTTAGTTCTTACTAGACTATATCCCACATGAATACATGTCTAAATAAGCAAAAAATTACAATTGCACTTAAAATCCAACAAATCAATTTGTTCATACCAATTTTTTGAAGCCAGAAATTTCGCCTTCAACTACCGAGATTTCTCCTTCAAGAATCAAATCTCATACAGGAGGCCGAGATTTGCCTCTGAGCCTTGAGGTGGCGGATTTGGCGGAGCTTGGCCGGACGAGAGAGGAGGAGGTGGAGAAGGAGCTGAGGGAAAGTAAAATAGCGAGACTCTCTCGGTGGGATGAAGTGTGAAGGAACTTCAATGATTGACGATGTATTAAAACCGGTGAAGTGTGAAGGAACTTCAATGATTGACGATGTATTAAAGCATCCGATACCGGTCCTTCAACGCATCCCACGGCTCCCTCATCTGCGCCCACATCGTAAGCCTGCGATAAAACCAAGATAATCTTACATTTATGGAAATGTGACAATGTTGTAAGATTTGGCACTCGTTAGGCCATCTCGGCAGCGTCCCTAAATCGGATCCCTACATCCACATATACATAATTCCCTTATGGCAAAGTTATGGAGGGTGTAATTCAAATGATGTTTTAATTATGTACTAACTTATATGTTATATATGTTGTAATAGGAATCTTTAAATGAAGAAGTTTATGACTCGTGACCTACTAATCTTATTGTATATGGAAATCTTATTGTATATTGAAATCTTATTCATATGACCTACATTGATCCTACTTGTGTTTTGAAAAGGTTTTATCAAAATATCACATTTAGGGAGTCAAGTTTGCTACATGTGCAAATTTCGTCCTGTTTCTTCTATATGTTTTCTTGAAAAGGTTCATCGAAAATGTCTTATAACCAGTTAGAATTAAATTTCTCATAATTCTCTGCGGACCACTTGAATTCTTTGTCGAAGTTTTTACTTCTACGCCGGACTAGTTAGCGATACTAGTCGATTCACGCGGACTACTTACAAGTGGTCGGCGTGAACTTTGCTGCGGACCACTTCCAAGTGGTCGGCGTGAACTGATGTTTATCCTATTTACGATTTTTATTTTTAAAACATAACAAATGATGTTAAAATATTTTCATAAATTTTATGTATTATCCTACATATCTTATGATACTCCCATAAATTTTCATAGCATGAAAATGCATTCTCAATTTTTAAAATTGAGAGAGTGTTTACTAGAAATGCCAAAAGTCTAAAAATAAACTTTTGAAACATTATCATTGAAGATCACTTCACGAGAACTTATTGATATAATTCGGTCGATCCGCCAAAAAATTCAAATTCGGTTTAAAATTCCGAAATCTCGGCGGTTTTTGAAATCTCGTGAAAAATAAAAAGTCCGAAATATACTGTAGCAATTTCAATTTTTTTTCGGATATTTACATCCGGCCGGTCTATGCAAACTCGCTGGGGTCCGAAATCCGAGATTTCGGCGAGATTTCGCCGAATTTCGGCGGTTTTTGTAACCTTGGAGCCAGCCCCCAATACAATGCAAGCCCCCGTTGCCTTAAACCAAAACCAAGAGAGCAAGGTTCAGCTCCCCATTCCCAGTGAAAGCCAGCAAAGCCCATTCCCAGTGAAAGCAAAGCCAAGGGATTCATTCCCCATAACCTTTTCAATCCAAGACCAGAGCAAGTCGCAACCGAGAGCTCCAAGGCAGCCATTCCTCACCTCAGAGCAAGGCGCAAGCAACCAGACCGAACCAGTAAGGGAGCAAGGAGGTGAAGCTGGCCAAGGAAGAAGGGGAACAGAGGAGCTAGGAGGAGGCAGGCCGGATCCAAGCACAAGATCGGCTTCCTCCACATCCTCTACCTCAACTCGGCCCCATCCACTTCATTAGCACCAAAACCGAACCTAGCAAGGAGCTCAAGTAAGCAACCCACTGGTAGTAGAGTAAAATAGTAGTAGCAAAATTAGTAGATCCTAGTGGATCAAGTTGGTCTCAATAGGGTGAACTCTGGTAGCTCGTGAGAAAGTGTCATAGCCAAGCCAGTGTCGACATCCTGCCCCCCAACCTAGAGCTCAACCCTAAAAATCATCATCAACCTTTACCATTAAAATCAACTCACCTCATGAAGCAAGAAGTAGCAGCGCGGTGGAGCAAGTCACTAAAAGTGCAAAAAGGTAAAAGGTAGCATCTAGAGTTCGGCCTGAGGCCGATCTGAACTTCAGCCGAGCTAAGAGAGAGAGGGGTAGTTCGGGAAGCTCAGAAGTGGGAGAGTAGAGGAGTAGTAGCAGTAGAGGGGAGAGGAGGCCATGGAGGCAGCCTGGCCAAGGGGGAGCTGCAGTCGGCCGATGGTAGTAAGGAGAAGAGCTGAGACCGAGAGGGAGGAGAGCACGGGGAGCATCTTGCCTGGTGAGCAACCAAGTGATGAGGAAGCAACCGAGTGAGGGAGTAGCAGCCGGCCAAGTAGTATTATAAGTAGGAGTTGGCACCAGAAGTAGTACTCGGCAGGGACAGAGAGAGGATAAGGCAGAGGCCGTCGGCCAGACAAAAAGAAGCCGAGAGGCTTCGGCCGGCTAATAGACAAGATTGGCCGAAAGAGCAGAAGACAGAGAGTAAGAAACCGAGAAGAGGCAGAGAAGAAAAGAGAAGGAACGAGGAGAAAAGAAGAGAGAAAAATGAAAAAGAGTTGGAAAAGGGAGTTTTCACCTGCATGCATATCATTCAAAGCATGAGTAGTTGAATTAGAGGAATAAGTAATTAGAAATAGCAATGCAAGTGCATGGCATTTAAAAATGAACACCAATTTCATTAAATGATAAATATACTTAATTGAAAATGCTGGACATTGCAACTCATATTCAATTAAAATATTGTAGATTAATCTAGTTGATTTTCAGGATCAAAATAGAACCCTTCAGTCAGCCTGAACCCGTTTTTGAGCGAGGTCGAACATTTCGAGTCTATTCCAGGCAAGCAATTCTTGATCATGTCTTATTAAATGTTTTTACTGCTTTTATGAACTACTTGTATCATCACTGCATGGGAAATTATATTTTACAATTGAAAATGTGAAATTGGAAGTGTTGGATTAAATGGATGAATAGATTGGAAGGTGAATGGTTAATTGGATAGTTGGAATTGTTGGTGGATTAGTACGTGTAGCTAATGGGTGGTGGGTCAATGTGTGTTAAATTAGTGGGTAGAGGATGCTGATGAGAAGGAAATTCGCCAGCGGGGTCCTCTACATAGGCAAGCATATTAGTTGCAACCAATTAATATTGGGCAATGAGCCGTAAAATTAGTACCAACCATGGTATATGAAATCAGGCAGAAAAGGTTGTCCTATGAAGGTATTAGATTCTCCACAATTGGTAAGTAAAATAGAGTCGTATTGGGAAATACCGGTATAACCCAGGGGGACTGAATTGAATGTGTTGGGGGCGGTACATTTGAAGCCCAGTGGATACTACTAGATTAAGCCAAGGTACAACTGTATCTAGAGTTGTGGGGGCAGCCTGAGATAGGTACATCCAAACTTAGTGCAGGGTGGAGAACTAATACCTAATTAGTGATAAATATTCTGGGGTATCTCTTATGGGTGTCACTGTGGGTAAAGTGGTACAAACCTGCGCAAGGTAAATCTTAAATTCAAGCCATTCTCTTGGATCGGAGACTACATAAAGCTTAGGTTGTCTTATATACAGTATTAGTAGTGTTTTTCATAAATCTAAAATTCTTAATCCTTAAAACTAAAATCTAATTATTATAAAGGTATTTTGGGTGGGAAGGATCACTAGGTGGAGTTGGATAGGAATTGAGGTAAAAGGGAAAAATTCATCTATTGCATTCTTATTAATTGCTTGTTGAGTACTTAGTACTCATTCTTGCTTAAATCCCTTCTTGTTTAGAAGGTGAGTTCTATAGATAACCCTCCGAGGCCTGGGTGGAGGACTGTGCGCAGGAGTAGGACCTTCGGGAGGACTACTACTACTATCAAGAGGAGTAGTGGTATAGTAGACCGTATCCCCGCGCTAGCAAGCCTCCAGGAGTTAGGAGGTTATAAGTTGTATTTTTGTTGTAATAACTTCTATGTAAGATAAGGTATGTACAATAGCCCGCGTGGCTAATGGAATGTAATAAAGAATTTCATTTTTAGTCTCTAATTATTATTCTGCTGCAATACTCTGAATACGACATAGTAACTAATAAAGCATCAGGGAGCCTGATGTTTTGTTAGCTACTATACCGAGATCCACTTAATTAAATCGGGGTTAATGACAGAGTGACTGTCGTTACCCGGGGTTAATTAGACGAGTCGCCACAGCTATCACTTTTCTTTACTAAACTCACTGAGTCTGATCATGTGTGACGAACTGATGACACAAAAATCATTGGCAGCCCTGCTTGAATGGATTCGATGATTGGTGATAAGCGTTCCTATAAGTTGAATAGGGGATTTTGATTTGCAGTCGATTTTCTGAGCTCAAAAGGAACCTTACTAACATTTTATTGATCTTACAACATTCCATTTTTAAAGCCTTACAGCATTAAGACCAAATGTGACGAATGAGAGAATCTTCTGGTTGTTGTGTCAAGACATCTGGCCAGGATGCATCAATTGCAACATGAAGATTTGGTGGTAGAGAGATTGGGAAATTGGATGATATTTTAAATGCCAAAACTTTTGTGTCATATTATGTGACATGTTCCATTTCCGAGTTGATGCTGTGATGCAGCCTTTAGATCTAAGTTGCTACTGATGTCGTTGCAACCTTGTATGATCCGGGATGTTTCAATTCTACTTAGGTTTGTTTGATCCTAGTTGATGTGTGAGATGCTCTTCAGGAGACGTTTGTTGATGTGTCTTATGTTTTTTACTCTTCTAGGAATCTCTTTCTTCTATCTGCTTCGTTAGCAATTGCTTTTGCGCGCGGGCGTACCACTGTTGGAGAGCTGTGGTTGCAGTTAAAATTGGAGAAAAATGCAGGGGGATCAGGCTGACTCATTTTGATGTCTAGATTAGCACTCTTGTACTCTTTTTGAGTTTGTTCCTCGTTGTAAGCTGGTAATCCCAGCAGCTATGTAACATGCTTTCTGAATACTCCCGATCACAAATAGTTGAAGTTGTGGGCATCGGCACGGTATCCAAAATACAGCTTTAATCACTAATTTCTATTATAGTATATTTCTAAAATCCAATAAAACTATAATATTATGAAAGTACTTTTTGAGACAAATCTACACATATGATTTTCCCAATAAAATTATAATATTTTAAAGTACTTCTCGAGATAAATTTGCATGTGTGATTTTCATATATCCAACTATAATATTTAAAAAGATATTGACAGTTAAAATTTTGAAAGTTTGACTACATCTATATTGAAAACGATAACTATTTATGATTAGAAGAGTAATAAAGCAGGCCATTTTGGTCTTTGGTCTTACAAAAAGATAAATCTTTTCGTCATGAACAATTTTGTCTCTGAACTATTGTCCACATTTTACCTACTTGCTCAATCTGTATACATACACGTGTATATGTGATGTCAGCGTTGTCATCCAATTGAATACGAAATTTCTTGCATGTTATGCTAACTTGCACGACAAACCAAAATGCAGAACAGATTAACAGAATCAACTCAAACCAATTCATCTATGAAGAGGGACCAAAACTTGTCCATGCATATAGTAGAGAGTATCTTTGAAAGGAGGTGGAAGGAATTTTCCTTTTTTTCGAAGCTCCATCTCGATTCCACTAAAAAACAAAAATCCAATAAAATGTGAAGTTTCAGGAGCTCCAACCAATTTCCTTTGCGTGGATACTAGCTGAATGCCGTGCTTTGCTACGGATAAGAATAATATTACCCATCATGTTAAGCTATTGTCATTAGGCTTAGCTTGCGTCATACTCTTGGTTTCGCCGTAGTGTCTGATCGAGCTCCGTCCTAGCCCACACCATATCTCTGCTGTCGAGTTTTGCTTACACTATGGGCCTGTTTGGGGAAGCTACAGCTGGACTGAAAGGCTGCTGTAGCTGGCGAATATAGCTTTTCTTGTTATTCTGTTTGGCAAACTGGCTGCTGCAACTGTAGTTTTTGGGGGGAAACCGATCAGGGAGGCAGCAACCTAGCGAAGCACAGCGGCGACCGAGCGGGGAGGTGATGTGGAGGCGGCGAGGAGGGCGAGGAGGTCGGGGAGGCGGAATGAGCAAGTTGGGAGACGGTCGAGCGAAGCCACAGTTGAAAAGCTCCTTCCCAGTGACTGCAGCTTTTGGGGATGCTTTTACTGTGGTTTAGCTTCCTAACTGCTTTGCAGCTATACTGTTTGGGGGGACTTTTGGCTCAAAGCTGAAGCACAACTGAAACACAGCTCCCCCAAACAGCTCCTATGTCATTGGCTTCGCCACCATTGTTTGCATCGCACCTCTGTCATACACTATAAAGGGATGAAAAGGAGGTTATTGGCATAATTATTATATTTTTTAGTATTTAATTTGTTTATTATAAGGCAATATTTTTATTTTTTGTTAGAGATTTTTTAGGGGGTGGAAGAGGGATTTAAGGATAGGTGGGTGGACATTAGGAAGGTGAAGAATGCATCATTCACCACCCTAGGTTTTTTTAAAGGAGCAAGGGGGTGTTTGGTAGCTGAAATGTTGTTAGGATTCCTAGTAATCAAGGGGTAATCTTGTTTAATTACTGTGTTCGGTACAATCACCTGGAATCTAAGATAGGAAAGGAAGATTACGGATGAAACTGCATTCCAGTGGATTGTGGGAATAGGATTACCTTTGAAATAGGTAGCTATCTTAGATTACTGCCTCACGGGAATCTCACCAGAAATTATTTCGTTCCAAATCTTTGGCGCGAACGTCGCGAAACTCTTAGGCGCACGTGCTTTGTTTCTGTTCGACGTGTTGGTTCTCTTGTATGATAAATATGTCAGCTCTCTGCCTACCATATACAATGCTTTTTCCTGTGTTCTAGGTCAAAATATCTCCAGACTACAAGATACTCCATCCATCCAAGTGAGTACATCTTTCCTTCGTTAAATCAATTTCATCTTTTTCATATGCTTTGTTGATCAGGAAGTCTTGAAGTCAAAACCCTATCTAGATTTTTACTCCTTTTCCTTTTTTCTCAAGACATATGATTCTCATCTGGCTTTGATTTAGGCTTGTAGTTGGGCACATGAACAGATTAAGGGCATGCTTGGATCCTTTGCCAATCTTGCCTCACCAGGCAAGAAGAGGCTAGCCTAGCTCAACAAAGCAAAACACGCTTATTTGGTTGTTTGGTTCCCTTGCTTGGTCTCCAGAAGTAGAGCAGAGCACAGTAGGTGCTAGCAACACTAGCGACAATGGAGTGTCTGGCAATGGGGATAGAGTGGCTAGCGACGACGATCAAGCTTGGACCGGACTAGGAGGTGAGTGGATTGAGCTCGGTGGCAAGCTCCTGAGGTCGTCGGAGACTAGATCGAGCAATAACGGTAAACAAGACAAGCTGGTGATGACGGATTCAAACGAATCCAGCCCTGGCGACGATGGATCAGGCTCCAACGACACTGGGTCAAGCACTGGTGGGGACAAATCCATGCAAATCTGACGAGTATGGCATCACCGGAGGCTCTCTGGGGACACCACTGGCCTCTTCACGAGCGTCCTTGACCTCTCCGCCTCACCTGCCTTTGAGTCCCAATGCCGAGCTTCGAATGTGGGGGGCTTCGCGGTTGGTCGTAGTTGAGGGAGGGTAGCAGTGGACAAGTTCAATGTGAGGAGCAGAGGTTCTGTCGTTCGGTTAGAAGCTTGCTCATGCATGAGAGCCTATTCGGCTCAACCTGGTTGGCAAGGTCTTCCTTTGCTCAGGCGAGCAAAATTGCCAAGCAAATCAAGGTTTTGTGGTACTAACAAACACCAAAACTAGCTCAACATGGTGAGGCAAGGCAAGGGATCCAAACTGCCCCTATGCTCATCCTTCTTCCTATTCAGCCCCTTTGATTTCTGTCTGCACAAGTAATTAAGCATTAGCAAACTTGCGATTAACGCTTGAGTAATTCGGCATCTATACAATAAAGTATTTCTCTGGATGCCGATCATATCCCAGCTGAGTGAAGAAAAACACACTGTTGCTCTACTATAGACGAGACAGGCTGGTCATATGCTTAATTTTTTATTAGATTGATATGATTAGAGATGTCCTTACACATAATCCTAACACATGAACGTGGAAACTTTAACGGCTAATGATCCGGTGTAAATTAATTTTCTATATGATCATAAAACTTTGCGATATTGTATCATCGATGTGTAATTCTGTTGCATCTTTTTCTTTCTTTTCACATTTGATTTTGATTGATAGCTTTATGAAAGATGTAATTTGTACTTATTAGATATTCTTCAAAATTTATAGATATGGACAATGTGGAGAATCCCAACTTGCCATTGGTGATATGTATTATGGTGTCTTACATGGAATTAATGACAAGAGATTTATCCACATTCTTTAAAATTTACTAAGTCTCAAGAGATTTATCCACATTCTTTAATTTTTTTTTGTTAAAATCTTTTATATAAAAATTCTATTAATTCTGACAAGCACTATTGTCCATTTTAATCTTCTCTTTTTTCCCCCATTTATTTGGGGATCTAAATAAGGTCAAGAATTTTTGCAATTTGTTTTGAAGAGTTATTATGATCTAAGTGTTCTTTTGCAAAAAAAAATTCATATTGATATCATACATATTTATTTTCTCATAAATCTGACATTGCAATATCCAGATTTTCTAGTTTTCTATTTTAGAATTTTAAAGGCCCAAAATTTGAGTATTAATTTTTAAATTTTTTACTAGAGATTAATCACTACTACACAAATATACATCACAATCGGTTCTTTTTTGTCATCACAGTCGGTTCTAGTGGTGACACAAAGTCATGAGACAGAGATGAGGCGGGCATTATTACAGTCGGTTCTTGCCCGATAGAGATGATATGGTCATCTCTATCGGTTCTTTATAAGAAGCGATAGAGATGATGGTCTTATCTCTATCGGTTCTTTGTAAGAACCGATAGAGATAAGACCATCATCTCTATCGCTTCTTATAAAGAACCGATAGAGATGAACATACCATCTCTATCGTTTTTTTCAAAGAACCGATAGATATAATACCATCATCTCTATCGCTTCTTATAAAGAACCGATAGAGATTAATGTATCATCTCTATCGCTTCTTAAAAAGAACCGATAGAGATAATCTAATCATCTCTATCACTTCTTTGAAAGAACCGATAGAGATGAATATACTCATCTCTATCACTTCTTATAAAGAACCGATAGAGATGAGTTCATCATCCCTATCGCTTCTTTCAAAGAACCGATAGAGATGACCGTCACATCTCTATCATTTTCTTGTGAGAACCGACCAGAGATGAAGGGGTGTGGTGTGCTATCACATTCTAATCAGCACATATTCCACACAATATGCACATATCACATTCACACAGAAATTACAGACAACATATCACATTCAAAGAACATGAACACTTTATTACAACAAACACATATCACATTCGTTAACAAAATAGAACGTAAACATGCTTAACCATAAGTACACATGCAATCGCATTCAGATATGTAATATTTGCTCACATCTGGTCTAGTAGGAGCTTTTGGGATCTCTAAACCATCCGTCCTCCGATAAGCATTCTATCCGGTACCACTGGCATAAGTGGTCTCGTATCTTGTTGAGTGTAGTGGTGTCTACACTCTTCTGGGGGATAACGGTATGCTGCAAGATAGAAACGAGTGCTCTAATTTGAGTTTTCAAATTTTCATGTGAAAGACTAATTGTATATGCATGTACTACCTTAGGAAGCAGTGCGAGCCGACAATCAAGATCACCATGTGTTGCATAACATACAAACCACAGTGATCGTCATTGCCACATTGATGACACTGTGAAGAAAGAAAAATAAATTAAGAGACAAAGAAAATATGTCGAAAATCTAAATCTTATATATGATAGCCACTTGTACCTTGAAGTGACATACTCGACTTGGAGCCCTTTTTGTCGTCGTGTGTCCCTCCCGCTTGACGTATTCCTTGAAACCCTATATACATTGGAAAGATGTCGTTGAGTAAAAAATAATGAATGTAGTTAAATACTGAAAATGTTAGATAAGAGTGGTGCACTTCTTGCTCCAAAGGAGGCTTGATCGCGTAGGCCATCGGTCTCTTATCAAGCGAATTAAAAGTGTACACTTTGTTGTCGCTCGGAAGAACACGAGTAGAACCAATGGTTGCTTATTAAATGGTATGCATCGAAGAAAATAAGTTCACATACGGTTTGATGTGTAGAAGTAATTGAGCAGTGAAGTAGTACTTACTCCTCGTGGTGCGGAATAGAATGAAGCCCTTCTTGACTCGACTTGCAATGCCCTCTTGATGTAGCGGCAACCCATTCGGTTGAAGCCTAGCCATCGTCGCGGACACAAGCTCGTGGTCGACGAACCCAACTAGTTGTCGATTCGTCACGACCATTGCCTCATCGCCTCGCAACTTCGCATTGAATGTTAAAAAGTGTAATGCAAAATCCTATGGAAGTCATAATGTGGGTACAGCGTGGTGCGATACTCACGGCGTCGAGGATCGTCGATAGAAATATCGATGGCTATCGGTTGAGTACAGGCGAGACAGATCCTCAAAACTAGCGGGAATGTCCCACCCTCCTCGCGGTGGAAATGTCCCTTCGTATCTAACATTGAAGTCGACACGCTCGCTCTCTTTAGCTTTGTCAATGTACCATCCATGGGTATCGAGTCCATATGCCTAGAGCGTTCAATTTGGTGGGAGCGAGAAGGGCTTTCCATGTCACGTAGGCCTTAAATTCATAAGGCTTCAACGTAGTGCATGCGGCTCTCCTTTACGGGCGAAGGAGTCTCGAGGCCGGGCGATGGGCTTTTCATGTACACGAGGGGGCTGTGGCCTTTGTGAGCCTAGCCTTTTAGCGAGGCCTCGGTGGTTACGTGGTTGTCGTGCTAGTCCTTTTATGCACCACCTCTGTACTTTGTGCAGGGCTCGTCACGGTCGTGGGAGCAGGCGCAGGTACGGTAGGAACCTACAAAGCACGCGCATAATTAAGTAACTTGTTGCAATACTCTTTGGAATGAGTGCAGAATCGTGAGGATGTTTACCTTGACCGATCGGCGCTGTCGTGGGCCACTTGATGAGCGACATCGCGCTGGCGAGAGTGGTGATGTCTTCATTAGGGGAACTTCGAGCACATGTGATAAGAAGGCCGTGGGCGTAGTCCATCCGGACCCTCATGTAGCCCTTCCCAAAGGTGACCATGCACCGTGTCGGTCTCCTTGCATGGAAATGCAACCCCGCGTGCGACCTCAACGAAATCCGTCTTCCGTCGGGTGGTGGCACTTGGTAGGCGCGCAAAAAGTGTGCAACTTGAGAGAAAACATATGAAGAGTTACCCTCGCACCATTAAGTAAGGCAAAATTAATTATTACCTTGGTGGGACCGGACTTATCATTTTCAAACCGCACTACTTGGTGGGGGCACGGGTTTCTCTGATGGCGGGGCATCGGCTCGACTGCAGGAGATCATCGCCATCATCTCGGCCCTTAGGCGCTCCTCACGTGCCATCATCTCCACCCTCATCTCCTCCTCACGTGCCATCATCGCACCTCATCTCCTCCTCATCTCCTCCGAGATCTCCTCCTCATTGCTCCTAAGCGTGTCCTTGAGCGCTCATGCGTGCCTCCCATGTTCTTGATCGGTATTGAGCGGCATCTTGGAAGTAGGACTTCTTCGTATACCCGACCTGCGGCAAGCACCGGCCCTTATGGTGAGCTTCGATCGCGATGGATAGGATGTCATTTGACCCTTGGCTAAGAAAGGTCCCTGCTCTTTCCTCTAGCTTACCTCCTCCGGCCAAGAAGTGAGTGCAATTAGATCGAAATCTGATAGGAATGGTCTCTTGCAATGTAGTAAGTTTGATATCTTACGATGGTGAGAGCGACTTGCGCGGTAGTGGGGTTTGGTACTACCGTTTGCCGTCCGCGGTTTTCTTTGTCCTCGCTAATACCGATCCGTGCCCGCTCCTCACATATGTGCGAGTAAGGCATCGCTGTCCGGAGTTGGCGCACTCCTCGGCTAGTCGTGCCCATTACGCTTTCTTCCCTTCGTAGCCGCTGAGCAGGGTGGTGCGCATGCGTGTTCGACCTGCAGGTAACAACGTTCTTTCTCGGCTCCTGCGCCTCGGGCGTACTCTTGATCCTCGTGAACTCCTCCCAAACATCGGAGTCACGAGCGGATACCTCTCGAATGGTGTCGGCCTTTCAAAGACGTACTCTTTGTGCATGTAGACCACTGAAGTGCCTCGAGCCACACCCATCCTCTTCAAGGCGTATGCGCTGGCATTGTTTTCATCCTCCTCTTCTATAATCCATTTTCCCTTAACCTCGTCCCACAGTAGGTTCTTACGCTCGTGGCGACCTCCTTTCTCCAATCCTTAACCGTTATGGGAACTCTCTCCCTCACCGGTTGCAGGAATGGCGGTATCGCCCTTACACTTGGGAGGACCGTGCAAACGCCGTCGCATTGAAGTGGAGAATTTGCGGCGTTCTCCTGTGGCCCCTTTGCTCGGTCCTCGGGCCTTCCTCACCTTACTCGGCCCCTCGACATTTCGAACTTGGCTCGGCTCGACACTTGGAAGTTGGTTGCGCCCCTCGGGAGCACCTTCTACTCTTTACGGCGATGAGCGATGCTCTCTAAGCTGCGACATTTTGAGTTTTCCTATCTAACATGGACATATATTTGACATGAGAGAAAGCAATTCGTAGCTATTATGCAAACTTGATAATAAATCATCAAAACAACAGGTCAATGGATAATTCATAGCATGTCATTGTTCTAGCATATTGCGATGAGAGTAACGGATGAGCGAATGATCTTCAAGAAAAGTCTATATGTTGATCAACTAAATACGTCTGACGATAACTCCTAATCTCTAAATAGGTTTGGTCCTAATCCCATTCGAGGATATGTGGTTCGAGCAAGTTCTGAGCCGTTGTACAACTCGGAGAAAATTTGTGATATCTCCCATTTGTTCTCCAAATACACGTCGCGACAACTGTCGAGAGGGTGTGTATCCGGAGAACACCAGGAGACACTACGAAACCTACTCGTGAGTTGTACAGCACTTCAGAACTTGCTCGAACCACATATCCTCGAAGCTAATCAAAATCGTGGACAATTGAGGCGCTTGCTTATAAATATGTCATTAGGCATATTTATAAATAAGCACTCTCGAGCAGGAGACGAGGTTACATAACCTAAACTCTTAACATATCTTGACATGAAAAGAAAAATAATATGCAATTATAATTGAAATAACTATCTCAACTAATAGAGTCATAAGTTCGCATCACCCAGTGCGTACTAATATGAGTTTAGAAGTGTCTCATTTCAACCAATCGACATTAAAATTGATAAAGCTCAAGCGGTGGCTCAAATAAAGCTATTGATCTTAACAAAGGAGAAATTGAGCGGTTGATAGTTCAACTTATACTCCATATAGGGCAGGAAGAACTTTAGCAAGATTGCGAGGATTTGGTACGTTATATGCGAGAAAATCACACAATTCTTGAAATGTCTCCATCTGATTGGACACGACAAAGATGCTTTGCTACTGATGACCACACAATGCAAATTATGGAACGAGAGAGGTCCCATTGCACACACGACAATCTATTGCAGTTTGCACCATTCACATCAAAGTTATCTATTTCATTGCAGCGATGTCCCATTGCACACACACATACCAAATTTGCATTTGGCAGTTCACAGTTCACAGTTCACCACAATGACAAGCTCAAGCGGCAAGCGGTGTAGCATAGGCGAACACTCACACAGGCGGAGGCGCGAAGTGGGGGTGGGTGGGGGTGTGGGGTGGAGGCGGCGTCGGCGAAGTGAAGCGGAGGGGCGAGGTGGAGTCGAGGCGAGGCGGAGCGGCGGGTAGAGGCGGCAGGTGAGGCGGCGGTGGAGTAGGGGCGAAGAGGCGGCAGGGGTGGAGTAGGGGCGGAGGCGGCGGGTGGAGTAGGGGAGGGCGGGGTGGGCTCGGGGCGGAGGCGGCGGGGTGGAGTAGGGGCGGAGGCGGCGGGGTGGAGTAGGTGGCGCGGGGTGGAGTAGGGGCGGCGGTGGGGTGGGCGGGGTGGAGTCGGGCGCAGGCGGAGGGGCGGCGGTAGGGGGAGGGGGCGTCGGCGGGTGGGCGGCGCGAGGCGGGGTTGAGAGCAAATCGGTAGGGAAGGGAGTTAAGGCGTGGGTGGAGTCCGGGCTTAATGAGGTGACACAAATACTATCGGTTTTTTCATTAAACCGACACAAAATATTATTTACTACTATCGGTTTTCCAAGACAACCGACACAAATTTTTTTTTATTACTATCGGTTTTTCTAAAAAACCGACACAAAAAATACATATCACTATCGTTTTTTTTTTAAAAACCGACACAATAACTTTCAGTTACTATCGGTTTTTCGACAAAACCGACACAAAAAAGGTAATTCTACTATCGGTTTTTTGAAAAACCGACACAAAAAAATAAACATCACTACAGTTTTTGGATCAAACCTGACCAAAAAAAAAATATTACTATCGGTTTTTTGAAAAAACCGACACAAATTGGCAACATTACTATCGGTTTTTTTTAAAAAACCCGACACAAAAAACTTCACATTACTATCGGTTTTTTTAAAAAACCGACACAAAAAAGATAATTATACTATCGGTTTTTTGAAAAACCGACACAAAAAAATAAACATCACTACAGTTTTTGGATCAAACCTGACAAAAAAAAAATATTACTATTGGTTTTTTGAAAAAACCGACACAAATTGGCAACATTACTATCGGGTTTTTTAAAAAAAAACCGACACAAAAAACTTCACATTACTATCGGTTTTTTTAAAAAACCGACACAAAAAAGATAATTATACTATCGGTTTTTTGAAAAATCGACACAAAAAAATAAACATCACTACAGTTTTTGGATCAAACCTGACCAAAAAAAAATATATATTACTATCGGTTTTTTGAAAAAACCGACACAAATTGGCAACATCACTATCGGTTTTTTTAAAAAACACACACAAAAAAGATAATTATACTATCGATTTTTTGAAAAACCGACACAAAAAAATAAACATCACTACAGTTTTTGGATCAAACCTGACAAAAAAATATATATATTACTATCGGTTTTTTGAAAAAACCGACACAAATAGTTAAATATTACTATCGGTTTTTTAAAAAACCGACACAAATTTTCAATGTTACTATCGGTTTTTTTAAAAAACCGACACAAAAAATTTCTTCTTACTATCGGTTTTTTTAAAAAAACCGACACAAAAAAGATAATTATACTATCGATTTTTTGAAAAACCGACACAAAAAAATAAACATCACTACAGTTTTTGGATCAAACCTGACCAAAAAAATATATATATTACTATCGGTTTTTTGAAAAAACCGACACAAATTGGCAACATTACTATCGGTTTTTAAAAAACCGACACAAAAAAGATAATTATACTATCGGTTTTTTGAAAAACCGACACAAAAAAATAAACATCACTACAGTTTTTGGATCAAACCTGACCAAAAAAATATATATATTACTATCGGTTTTTTGAAAAAACCGACACAAATCGGCAACATTACTATCGGTTTTTTTTAAAAAAACCGACACAAAAAAGATAATTATACTATCGGTTTTTTGAAAAACCGACACAAAAAAATAAACATCACTACAGTTTTTGGATCAAACCTGACCAAAAAAAATTATATTACTATCGGTTTTTTGAAAAAACCGACACAAATTGGCAACATTACTATCGGTTTTTAAAAAAAAACCGACACAAAAAAGATAATTATACTATCGGTTTTTTGAAAAACCGACACAAAAAATAAACATCACTACAGTTTTTGGATCAAACCTGACCAAAAAAAATATATATTACTATCGGGTTTTTTAAAAAACCGACACAAATAGTTGAATAGTACTATCGGTTTTTTTAAAATCTGACACAAATTTGGAACATTACTATCGGTTTTTTTTAAAAACCGACACAAAAAACTTCAAAATACTATCGGTTTTTTTAAAAAACCGACACAAAAAAGATAACTATACTATCGGTTTTTTGAAAAACCGACACAAAAAAGTTCTATTACTATCGGTTTTTACAAACACCGACACAAAAAATATAATATTACTATCGGTTTCAGAAAAAAACCGACACAAAAAAATAAACATCACTATTTGCTTTCCTGACAAACCATGAATTCTGAACTTGAAAAAATATCTGATCAAAAAGTGAAAAGGCCATAAATTTTGCAAACATAGTTGGAATTTTTTGAAATTTTGCAGGAACGTACTTTGTGATACTACAAAACTATTTCAAAAAGGATTCTGGAAAAAAGAGTTAGCATTGAAAAAAAGAAGCCCAAAGTCACTTTGTAGGCTAGATTTTTTGTTCAAGTAGATGATACATACCACAATCCATTGAAATTTTTTTGCAAAAGTTTCATACGTACACGTAACCTTTGCAAACACGAAACTACAATTATGTACAATACAAACATTTCAAACACATAGCAACTGATACAATGATATGTACTCCTTTTATTTGCAATACAACCCTTCACGATGATCTACGCATGTAATTTCTTCCATGTGTGTCATCGCCGCCACTAAAACAGAGCCCCATCCGCAAAGCGGAGGTATTTCATCAAATTGGTCGTATTCTTCTTCATCTATGACATTTTCGACTCAACAATCCGTCGCTTGCCATGAAGGACGACGTGCAACCTCGGATTAGTCGGATCACGCACATAGAAGACTGATTTGCTTGCCATGAAGCACGAATGGGTCATCTTTATAGGCGAGTCTGTTTAGATCCACAAGAGTAAAACCTCTCTTGTCGACCTTCACTCCATATAGAGTCCCACCCACTTACATCGAACAATGGAATTTGGTATATTCCGTAATCGAGCTCCCAAATTTCTTGATCACCCGAAGTAAGAGTTCATTGCCATTGAGGATCCTCCTTTGAGTGATGTTCATCGGAAAAAGCATCTATGCTTACACCTTTGTTTTGAGCGAGTACTCTTAGCATCGACTTTCGATGTAAAGGTGTACCCATTAACATCGTACCCTGCCATATACGTACATTAAATCTAGGTCCGTCAGCCAACCATTTGATAGTCTCACTAACAGAGACCTCCGCCCTTTGTTTGAACCATGTGAGAAATCTATCGTTGTGCTCTCGCATGATGGAAAGCTCATCCATTTGTGGATTCTCTCCCGTAATATCGACTTGTGTTGCTCGATGTACCACGCAACTTGCGCTCTGCTTTGCAGGATCGGATGCGCTTTGCAATACATATCAAACCGTGGCCTCGTTAGTTTGATCCAACGGTTCCTTTGCGACAAATCGCCCTCATGGCGAGATAGAGGAACACCGATTGCTTGTCTTTTCCGAGATAGTCCACGAGAACTCAATAACCTCTTGATACCATAACCTTCCACAATACTACCCTCGGGCTTGACCGATTCCTCACGTAGGATTTTAATATACCCATGTACCTCTCGAACGGGTACATATAACGTAGGAATGCCGGTCCACATATCTTAATCTCTCTAATGAGGTGAACAACAAGGTGGACCATGACATCGAAGAACGATGGTGGGAAATGCATCTCAAGCTGACATAGAGTCTGCACCACCTCACTCTGCAAGTTGTCTAGCACGTCGGGGTCAATAACTTTGCAGGAGATCGCATTGAAGAAGTAACACAGCTTCGTGATTGCAAACCTGACATCCTCTGGTAGAATATTTCTTATTGCAACTGGGAGCATTTGGGTCATCAAGACATGGCAATCGTGGGACTTCATGCCCAACAACTTCAAATCATCCAAGAACACAAGCTTCTTAATGTTCGCGGAGTAGCCAGATGGAACTTTAATACCATGGAGACATTTGCAAAGGTCCTCTTTCTCCTTCTTGGACAGGGTGTAGCATGCAGCGAGGATATACGGACATTTTCCATCCTCCTCTATCTTTGCAAGCTGGGCACGATTCCCATGTAGACCATGTCGCGATGAGCATTCACACCATCCTTTGTCTTTCCGGTATGTTCGTGGGATACCAACCAAATTATCGCAGACATTCTTCTCAGCGTGCATGACATCAATACAATGCCGAACATCTAACTCCTTCGATGCACGGTAAGTCCCAAAATATTGACCTCTTCTTCCAAATGGTCCTAGAACGAGCAGATTCTGGCTCTTTCCGTCTTGAACATCGATATCCTCTACGTGAATATACTTGCCTTCCACTCATAGGCTGCGGTCTTTGAGCACGAGCTTCCTCTTCCCATCAAATTTGTCATCCATCTTACGGTATCGATGACTTGAGGTAGAAACCTCGGTGACCCATATACAGTTTTCTTGGAATTCGGCAACCATAGGCTCTCGGTCTCCTCTTCACAAATAGGACACGCTTTTGCTCCTTTCGTCTGTAGCCGCCAAATTACCAAGAGCGGAAAATCATTTATGGTGCAAAATACCATAGCCGTAGGGTGAAATGCTCTCTTTGTATGCATCCCACACAATGACCCGTCATTCCACCAAATCCTCGATCAATGGGCGAGGTACACATCAATATCATTTCCTTTGTTTGGGTCCCGAGATTATAGCGACATCATGATATACTTCGCTTCATGCACAACCAAGGAAGGAGGTTGTAGATACACATGAAGCGGCCACGTCTTTGTGACGATTGCTCATGTTACCAAGCGGATTCATTCCATCGGTACTCAATCTAAATCTTATGTTCCTCATTTGGCACCAAACTCCTCATGTTTCCAATCGATGTTTCTCCATTGAGCGAATCGTGAGGTGTCTCGACTTGCCATCTTCCTTTCGAGACTCATAATGCCAACACAACAATTTTGCTTCTCTAGGATTTGCAAACAACCTTTCCAGACGCGGAATGATGGGCAAGTACCACAATACCTTGGCGGTGCACCTTTAGTGATCTCTTCACCCTCGTTGCCTCGGCTCTTACGCTTCTTGTCGTTACGCTTCTCCTTTTGTTTGTACCGAGGCACACGCAAAGCGGACAAATGTGCGACTCGATGTGCGTTACGGTACAAGATGCAATCATTTGGACATGCGGTATCCTTTCTATTTCCATTCCCATGGGACATAGTAGCTTCTTCGCTTCATAAATGCTTGTTGGCAACTCGTTTCCCTCGAAGCGATCCGATAGAAGAACTAGAAGTGCATTAAAACTTGTATCATCCAGCGGTGTTTTGCCTTGATTCGAACAATGCAAGGACCGAACCTAACTTAGTGTATTACGCTTTGCAACTTTGTGAGCAGTGGTTTCGCATCGTCTTCCATCGGGCTTTTAAACTTTCCAAACTCTCTTTACGTGTAATTACCCTCCACATCCCGCAACATTTGCTCCAAATTCTCCTCCTCAAACATATCAAATTGCAACTCATCATCCGGTTTCACCGTGTCTTCATTGCATACTGGCGAGGTACTACTGTCTCCCGTGATGGATCCAACACGTGTAATTCCTCACGAAGCCACGTCGAATCGGTGGTCCTCAATTTGGTGAGTTGTTAAATCTTCTCGATTGGTGCAATCAATGCAAGGACAATATATGAAGTTTACACCTCTCCTCACCATGTCCTCTTGGCAATTTTTTGAACTCCTTAACACCCTCGAAATTCGGCACTCACACGACTTTTGCATACATCCATTCCTTACGGTTCATCGCAATTAAACTTCACCCAATAAATTATGCACAAATTGGAGCGACGACAAGCTAGTTGTTTGAAATATTGAGACATCATTTGATTAATATTACCTTTGCAAAATAGATGACAATTTCTGCAACATATATGAAATATGTACTCCGATCGATACCTAGATTCTTCCCTGGTTTAGAGCTTCCAATTTCCTAGATAAGAGACATACATTTTAACATGAACAATGATATCAAACAATCTAATTATATAGTGCGTTAGCCTACGGATCTTTTGACTACAATGAAACAATACAAGGGTACCAACGATGACTCTAATCTCTAAATAGGTTTGGTCTAATCCCATTCGAGGATATGTGGTTCAGACAAGTTCCTAAGCCGTTGTACAACTCGGAGAAAATTTGCGACATCTCTCGCTATTCTCCATATACACGTCTCGACAACAGGTCAAGAGGGTGTGTATGCAGAGAATACCAGGAGACGCTACGAAATCTCTACTCTGATTGTACAACACTTCGAGAACTTGCGGCTACATATCCTCAGCTAATCAAACGTGGACAATTGAAGCTAAAGCTTATAAATATGCCATTTCGTTGGTATATTTATAAACAAGCATCCTCGAGCAGGAGGCGTAGGTTCGCACCCTAAACTCTAGCATTCATCAAGTGGCAGCAATAATAATTCCATATTAACATCAAAGCACTACAAATTAAGATAATTAAATACATGTGTACATGCTTGTGAAATAAAGGGTGTGAAATCGATAGGATATACACAATACCAGTGCAATCTAAACTTTCTTGCGACATATCAAAATTACATAGTGCAAAATTAAAGGGGTTTGAAGGAATGCTCTCATTTTGAAGAAAACCACAAATTATGCAAAATGAGAAATCTCCTCAAGTTAGGGCTTCAAATTTACCCTCTTAACACCCACCCTTGAGGATTTCAATTTTCTCACCCAAGTATTGGTTCCAACCACAGAATATGAGCTATTTTTTACGGTGGCGGCGGAGAAACCTCCTCTGGAACAATAACGAGAGAAGAGTTATTTCGAGTGGTATAAATAACCTAACGAGGTACATCACTATCGGTTCTCATATAAAAGCGATAGTGATGTGATCATCACATCACGATCGGTTCTTACAAGACAAGCGATAGTGATTATAATAGTCATCACAATCGGTTTTCATATAAGAAGCGATAGTGATGAAGCGCGTCACATCACTATCGGTTCTTATTTAAGAAGTGATAGTGATGATAATGACATCACTATCGCTTCTCACAAAGAACCGATAGTGATGTGTGCGTCTTCATCACTATCGCTTCTTATATGAAAACCGATAGTGATGATAATGCACATCACTATCACTTCTCGCATAAGAACCGATTGTAATGTTCAGGTCTACATCACTATCACTTCTAACCTGAGAACCGATAGTGATTATGATTAATGCCTCTCCTAAGTCATCTATCACAATCGTTTCTTCCTAAAAACTTAAGAACCGACACAGATGAAGCGATAGTGATGTACCATTCTGTAGTAGTGAATATTGCTCTGTGAAAAGCTTGGTAAATTTTTTAACTTGATATAAACTCTGTAGATTTTACAAAAATCTGACATGCTACTGTTTTCAGTCAAATTCCATTAATTCTCGTTTCTTGTCATTAATTAATGAGTTCATATAGCTTTTGACTGCCGAAAAAGTTTTCGAGAGATTTTGTATATTTTAATATAATTTTTGTAGATTTTTTTTCTGATATTTTGTTTTTACATTTTTACTAATTCCATATAAATGACTTTTCTTTTAGAGAAGTTCAAAATCAACCACATTCAGATTTTTAAATTTCCATTCTCTTTTTCTTATAATTTTGAGATGTTACATATGAGTAGTATGCAAGGTGTCTTAAACATTAAAAAATGGCTCTAAAGAATCCAAAGTGCCTCGAACAGTGTATCTACAAGCTAAGCTCCGTTTGAGAAGTGTCCTAAAAATGTTTCTGCATGATTTTTATTTCGACAATTTACAAAATGCCTCAAAGAAACGCCTCTACAGTCCACGTTTCATATATTTTATTTAAAACGTCTCAAATAGTGTGTCTATACTTAAGGCTAGCTCATTCTAATTAAATTAAGCACCGTAAAAGGTGTATTTACAATCTAATATGGCAATTTGCAAGAACAAATAAAAAAGAATTCTCTACAAAGTGTCTCTTAACTCTACGTGAGCTGTTTGTTTCAGTGACAGTGCAATAATCCTAGTAGTAGTGCTCAGGAGTCAGGAAAGACGATCAGGTATCCATGCAGGTACTAGCTTGCTGATCCGTACCCCTAGTACTGTGCACTGTGCAGGCATATGCTTTGCCAAAATAGTACTCCATGCATAAATTGCATTTAAGCAATTTGTTCTTGAGTTGGGTGGCAGGCACTTTTCTTTTCGGTGTTTCTTAATTAGGATCTATAGTACAGCTGGTACCCCGGTCTCTCTCTCTCGAAAAATGCATCTACTGATCTACTCCGAGCCAGGGTTTAAAAAGCCGACGAAAACCGGTCGGTCGGTTTTCGCGAAAACCGGCCGTGCCGAGCCGGTTCGGCAAGTAAAACCGTTCGGAAAACCGTTTAGATGAATAGTAAATTTAAAAAATTTGAAGAAATTTTGCAAAAAGTGTCAAAAAAATTTGAAATTTTTTTTGTGCGGTCCTGAGGCCATCCTAATGATTGTATAAAATTTTCAGATTATTATCAGATACGTACATTTTTTAAAAATTCTGACAGTGATACTGTCACAATATATGCTTTTAGTTTTTATTTTCTAGGGCACAAAATGAAGTCTAATATTTCTTAAACTTTTTTGTGATGTTATAACTTATTTACAATGATTATGTAAAATTTTCAGAAGATGATCAGATATGTGTATTTTTTAAAAAATCTGAAAGTGATATTATCATTGTATATGCTCTTCTATTTTTGATTTTATATAGGTACTAAATGAAGTCTAATATTTTTTAAAATTTTATTACATAATACTTTGGAACTATTTATGGTTACATTAAATTTTCAGAATATAAAAATCTTTTAAATATTTATAAAAATCTGACAATATCTTTGTTCCTTTTCCTTAATTGCTGTTTTGGATTTTTTAGAAGTAACAAATGATTTCAAAAATTATTTAAATTTCTCTGAGGTGTTTTATAGATTAATTGGGATTTTGTGTAATTTTTTCAAATTTTTTGCATTTTTTTTTCAAATTTTCCTTTAATTTCTACCATTTTTCCTTCTGTCGTCGGTTTTCGAGCTTTTCGACCGGTTTTCGTTTTTTTGAATTGGTTTGACCACCTGTTTGACTTTCGCAAACCGATCGGTTTTTACCGAATTTCGACCGATTTTCGCGAAAAACCTGTGCCGAGCAATTCTCGAAATTCAGTTCGAAAACGAAATTGTTAACCCTGCTCCGAGCTAAGCTAACCAGCAAGCTCATCAAAATTGATCACCGGACGAAACCTTTCACCTCTGTAGTAATAACCCAACGAAACGTCGTACACATCGTGTCTCTGAACTCTTCGAGACTTTCCCCCCTAGCTACTCCATGTCAATATTAGCGGAGAAATGAAAGCATGTCCGTCGAGGACACTGTTCTTTTCGTATTCAAACATATATTTTTATCCTAGATTCGGAATTGAATATAAGTATTCTAGATACAGATATGAATACATATTTTTCAGGATATAGAATCGGAGCGGATGTGGATCGCTTCGAATCAGTCATATGTATAATTTGACGGATACTATGTATATAAAGAAAAGATATAACTTTAAAAACGAAAGTATCAAGGTATAGTATCTATTAGAGAATTATTTATCCTACTTAACAACATAAACATAATTAAATATAAATTCATATTATAAATTAGTCAATGACTAGAAAACCACATAGGATATTAAAGGATATATATTGATGTTTTATCACATAACATTTTGTTGATTCGTCGGATAACTTCTAGATATCCAACCAAATATGGATACGGATCGGATATCTCTTTTTTCATATCATAATCCATATTTTTCGGATACGAATACGGATAATATCATATATATGGATTAGAACTAAGAAAAGATATTTCGTACAGAATTTTTAGACACATGGATCTGAAGGGAATTATCCATCTATTTTCACTCCTAGTCAAGATTCAAGGTGCACGAGGATGTGCATTTCATTTGCGTTACGTTACGAATGGTATAAGCATTTGTACGTGTCATGCGTAATTGATGGCAATAATATATATATATATATATATCCTATTCATGCTGTGTGTGAGGGAGTGCAGGACATATATACGTACTACTCGATCATGCATGTAACGTTATATGCAAGATTAGGATGCCGACCGAGCAAAAGACATCCTCGACAGATTCAAGCATGTAATTAACGTTGTATGCACGCGCCCGCCACTACGACATATACGATGCGCTGTATACACATACGTACTGTATGTATGTATGCACGCATATGCATGGATGCATCTTCTCTTCGGCGACTTGGACCAGATCTCATCCAGAAAAAACAGCATGCATGTATGCATTGCTTGTTGTTTCGTAGACAGGATATGCATATATTCATGCATGGTTTCGTCAGATCTACGTTACAGGTGGAACTGGGTGGATGGAGCTAGTAACTAGCCATTGCAAATGACAGCCACCCACCCACTCCTCCAGACAAGCATTTACTGCTATTGGTGCATGGCAAGCTCATCTACCGACGTCCACATGGAAGCCAGTCCTTTTCGAGCCCCTGCGATAATTTGTTTCCGTAAATCTGACCTCCATCCCAGCTGTGCTACCTCGGAGTCACTACGGTAGAATACTGTATCACTGTCGATTTTAAACTAGCATCACTACCGAATATCGAAACCGACAGTGATTGATCAACAGACTACCACTGTTGGTTCTAGAACTAGTAGTGATGTCGGTATCACTGCCGGTTTGTATGCGAACCGACAGTGAAAATACGGTTCGTAACTAGCATCACTACCAGATATTGAAACCGACAGTGATTGATCGACAGGCTACCACTGTCGGTTCTAGAACTAGTAGTGATGTCGGTATCACTGCCGGTTTGTATGCGAACCGACAGTGAAAATACGGTTCGTAAATCACTAGGTAAAATAAAAAAAATTATTTGTATCCGGACCGACCACCCCGTATTCTACGCGCGTCCCAAGTCACAAGTCACGCAATTTTTGCGTGCGGTTGGTAGGACTCGAACTCATGACCTGCTGCTCTACGAGTGTGCCCATTACCATCTCACCCATCACTCAATCCTCAACTAATATAGGATATATTTTCCTTTTGATCCTGTGTCTCCGAAACTTTTGATGATTATTTGGATATCTAAATTACTTCAAATGGAAAGATTGTCAACTACAAAGTTGTAGATCTCATCGAGAGCTACAATTTTCATATAAATTTTATCTCCATCCGACTCCGTATGAAAAAGTTATGATTTTTCGAAAAATAGTTGATAGCATTATTACTGCCGGTTAGTAATACGAACCACCAACCGGCAGTGATACTATTATTTGGATATCTAAATTAGTTCAAATGAAAAGTTGTCAACTACAAAGTTGTAGAACTCTTCGAGAGCTACAATGTTTATATAAATTTTATCTCCATCCGACTCCGTATGAAAAAGTTATGATTTTTCGAAAAATGGTTGATAGCATTATTCCTGCCGGTTGGTAATACGAACCGCCAACTGGCAGTGATACTATTATTTGGATATATAAATTACTTCAAATGAATAAGTTTTCAACTACAAAGTTGTAGAACTCGTAGAGAGCTACAGTTTTCATATATATTTTATCTCCATCCGACTCCGTATGAAAAAGTTATGATTTTTCGAAAAATGATTGATAGCATTTATCACTGTTGGTTCTTCTAAAAAACCGATAATGATAGTATTAATGCTGATTTTTGTCCAAACCAGCAGTAATAAGGGATTTATCATTGCTGATTCATCAGAAAAAGCCGTTACTACCTGTTTTCCATCCGAACCGGCCGTGATATGATGGCAAGGATCACTGATTCTATAGTAGTGAGTATTAATTAGCCGATTTAATTTAATCAAAGTTACTAATTAAGTGATTACTAATTAATTAAAGTGGTTAGTTAAGTGATTAATTAATTAAAGTGAATAATTAATGGCATGTTTCCTGCTGAGCAATGCTGCCTCTGTAGGAAGGCGTAACACGTGTCAACTTTTATGCCTTCCACAGTTAGAGATGGAGCTATTTTTGTAAATTTATTTCAAAGAAGGCTATATTTGTAAAAAAGAAGTTTGTAAGAAGGTTAGAAAAGTGATGGCTTATACTCCATTAGTTGAGAAAGAAGTGAAAAGAGGATTACTCTATCCACTTAGAAAAAACCATTTTTTAGGTACGTGCATTCGGATTTAATTTCTAAATATTAGTTATGGATATATTTCTGAATTTATAGATTCGACACATGAAATGATACGTGTATATTTGCCTTGAGAAATGTTTCTGTGATGTTGTGATTTATGGTATATATTAATATATTATAACATATTACTAGCTAAGGATCAAAATTGTGTTTGGGGAGTATGTCTACGTCTAAAAGGCCACTCTTCCGTGACTAGACAGTGAGTATGTATATCATGTTATAGATCGTCTTCTCCGTGATGGTACCTCTGATGATGATCACTAATGAAATTGAGCTCCTTCCTCGGAAAAGAAATCACACATTACGTACATGCTATCTAAAAGTTAAGCCGGATAACTCGTACGTGGAGTGTGGATTGTGGACTTCCTTCATCTGACAGACACCTGGAGAGAGAAATTAAGAAACATGTATCATAGTTAGAGTCTGTTTGAAGGAGTTATAGCTTTTTAAAAAACTATTTTTTTAGTTTTTAGGCTGAAAAATAGTTATAGTTTTTTTATAAGAGACTGTTTAATAAATAGCTAATTTTTCTCAGTAATAAGATGTAAAAGCAGATCTAATCTAACTTTTAGCTTTTATATATAATTTGTTGATTATACTAAAAGCCAATTAAAAATTAAAATGTTTAGAGTTACTAACTTTTTAGAAACTGAATGACTTAAAGCCTCCGAACACGGCTTTAGATCGGCACCAAAAAAATATGCAGGTGCCATGAATCCGTCCCATGCAACGCTACAAATGCATACCACTGGACCGATCGAGCACCTTAATTCCGATTTAATTAATTACTAGTTATCACCGACAGCGCTCCAACTGATCCGGATTCCAGCAGGCACTCCGGACCGATCATCTCTATCATCTCGCATCCAACGTCTAGATACGCCGCACGCAAGATTTTAGGACAAAGGAAAGAAGTATGAACCGCCAAGCTTGATACAATCTTTTAATAATGTGATGTCACCCGTTTATAACTTTTAATACATAAGATTCTTGTTTATATAGAAAAGAAAGAGTGTAGTTGTTCTATTTATAGAGACGATCATATAAACGATATAAAACATCATTATATAAGTTATTGTTTATAACAAACACTTTTTCATGCTATAACTAAAAGATTGTATATAGGATCCTATAGTGCCAACCTTAAGACATTATCTATTGTAAAAATTGTCTTTAGTTGACGTGGAAGAGTATATAGTATGTAGTTGTCTCTACTATTATACCTTAAAATAAATGAAATTACTTAAAGACGCACTTTCCGGCAAAAACCCCCTATATAAACCCTCCCTCATGCTCCCGGGACTCATCACTCGCACCACTCTCACTCGAAGCCACACCAATCCCTTCTCGCTATCGATCTCTAGCTAGCTAGCTCGACACATCACATGGCTCGCTCCGCCCGTGTCGCGGCGACCGCTGCCCTCCTGGTGGCTCTCCTGGTACTGGCGGCGCCGGCGCCGGCGGAGGGCGCGGTGACGAACTGCGGACAGGTGGTGAACTATCTGGCCCCCTGCATGGGCTATGCCACGGGAAGGGTGGCCTCCCCCGCGCCGACGTGCTGCAGCGGCGTCAGGAACCTCAACACGGCCGCCGCCACCACCGCCGACCGCAAGACCACCTGCAACTGCCTCAAGGCGCAGACCAGCAGCATAGGCGCCATCAGGGCCGACCTCGTCTCCGGCATCCCCGCCAAGTGCGGCGTCAACATCCCATACGCCATCAGCGCATCCACAGACTGCTCCAAGTACGTATATATATACATACACACACATATGCACTAGCTAGTACTAGCTAGCAATTCTTACATCCAAGAATGATACAACTTTGTACTACTACATCAAGTAGCTAGTCTTACATGCTGCAGCATCTATGCTATTTGTATTTGATCTGCATCGGCCTTAACCGTGCTTGCATGCTTGCCTTTTTCTCTCCTTTTTTTCCCCCTATATGCAGGGTGCACTAACTGATGAGGTGGTGCGAGAATAATAAACGAGCGAGCTGTGTTTCTCTCTGAGCTTGTTCGATCTGCTAGCTGCGTGTTGCTGCACCGGCGAGGAATGGAGGCACACAGTACTCTGCTAGCTAGTACTGGCCGGATGCACTCATTTTACCGAGTACCCTTAGTTTTACTACTGCTGCTTCGTACGCTGTGGTTGCTGTTGTTGTTACCCTGAGTCTCCTCAGGGCCGGGAAACCTGTACCGTACTGCTTCTTATCTATCCATGAATTGAAGAAATACAGGGTCTTTTAATAATATCACAATTAATATATATCGCAAGGCAATATACCCTATCATTTAAGCTCATCCAAATCCAGATGTGTATTCTCACGATACGCCGCTCTAGATAACATACACAAACACGTGCGTGCATGACATATATGATATATCTCAACGAACTGTTTGTTGGCTTGAGATTATGATCAGCTGCGTACTCTGTCAATAGACACTGAAACTGGATATTCATAGGCATATCCATCCGCGACAGGACATAGCTACCGACTGCATGTTGTCAGTGAATCAAAACTTGTCGTCCTCGACCGTCTCCTCGAAGCTACTGCCTTAATTGATCTCAATGTTGAATGGAATTAAAGTCAGCATGTATATATGGTAGTAGTACACAAGGGAAACAATTAAGCTTCTGAATCTAAATTGCACGAAGGTTCGGCACCAACCGGGTCTTGAACTCGAGACCTCTTGGCTCTGATACCATATTGAGTTGCATGCACTAACCAGTTCACCCAAAAGTTCAAGTTGATGAGGAAAGGTGGACAATTCACTTATACTTCAACACATATTTCTTCTTACAACACGAACAAACCAAACTAGAACATCAAGAGAAATACTTAATGTATTTAATTGCCTTCACCACTGTTCGTTTCTCACCATAGAAATGTACTGAAGATTAATTGGAAGGATCGAGCTGTATGAATGCATGTCTGCTGAGATGAGTGATGGTGATCTGCTCCGCTCTTGTCTTCGTCCTTGAAACCAAAGATCGATCCCATGCATGGAGCATTGGAGCTCCTCCCCCTTTTATCTCGGCACCCAGATAAAGTCAACTACTTTTGGTCTCCATCGCCAAAAAAAAAAAAAAACTGAAAAGAAGAATCCAGTCCATTAGTCCATGCGAGGGCAGCCCAACAAGGCCTTACTCGGGCCACCTGGGACAGTAGTACTTTTCAAATTCTCTAGCCCATGCATATCGCCCAACCGCTTGGATTAATTTGTACGGAAGTCAATATTCTGAAGTCTGTCCAGAGCATCAGTTGTAATAAGAAGGCAAACCTTAAGATAGTAGAGTTTTTATCAGTAAACAGCAAATGTACTAATATAATTTTGAGACCAATCTAGGTAGTAACCTATGTTGTTGGTCCATCTGTTTATTTTATCAAGCCTGAAACAGGTTATTATAATCTAACATCACACAACTATAGACTTGGACCAGTTTGCAACTTTGCATGCTATAACTGCAAAGCAAGGTATCAATTACGTACATGTCTCGTTTTGTTGGACGGGTCGATTACATAGAATACTTGAACAGCTTGGTTAGCGAGTACGAATGGTTCATCTTGGTATCCGACGCGTGCGAGGTTGACAGTAGTGACACCGTATTTGTCAACCTTCACATGCTGGAGGTGGACCCAACGACACTGAAATAAGGGGATCTTGAATAGTACATAGTCGAGCTCCCAAATCTCCTCTATGAATCCATAGTAGGAGCTCTTCGTTGACCCAACGGTGTTGAGCATCTATGCATACACATTATTACGGTTTGTGCTCTTCATATCCCGATCTCTCGTGTAAAATATGTACCCATTTAAGTCGTATCCTTTCCATGTTACAAGCTGTAAATGTTGGCCCTTTTCCAACCATGTGAGCGTATCACTGACGAGGTCCAGTGATGGGTCGCTCCTTGACCATCTGTTAAAGCGAAGGTTATCTTTGTCTCGTGATCCGAGACTCTTGCCGTGTTAGATTCTCTTGCCGTAGCCAGTGCTTATGCTCATCGATGTACGGGGACACTACAGCCATGTGTTGCAAAACCGTGAAATGAGCTTGAGCATAGGAAGCTGGATCAGGCGTGATTGCTTTCCTTCCGATGGTCCTGATGCCCTGGAGTCTCCCCTCATGGCGAGATCGAGGCACACCTATTGGTTCGACCTGAGCCATATAATCGACGCAGAACTCTACGACTTCTTCGGTTGCATAACCTTCGACAATGCTACCTGTAACATCCCGAAAAATGCAATAATATAAAAATTAATATTTTGAATTTAAATGTATTTATTTATGATTTTTCATGACATTATTGGAATTTATTTGGTATTTCCTGGATTTTTGTATTGAATGGAAAATCAAACAAATAGATTTAAAAGAATGGATAATGGTAACAAGATAAAATGGTAAAAGATAAATTTTGGAAAATTTACCATGGAACCCTAACCATACTGGTAATTCAGTAAAATCAACAAGTAAAAATTTTATGCACAGAAAAGTGAGTAAATAAAATGAATGACACCTCTTTTGACTAGAAACAGTACAAGTCAGAATTAATGAAAAATATTCGAAGTTTATATGGAGCCATAAAAATTAAAATAACACCCTCAGAGTATAATTTATCTCTGGTAAAAATTTCAGAAATTAATCATGTAATTTAGACTTTCTAATAATTCAAAAATAGAGGCTTCAAAAATCTAAAAATTATCAGGTCAGAATTTTTATAAAATATATACTTTAGATTTTGACTTGAAATTTTTATGTAGACATAATTAACCTAATTATAACTCTTCGAGAAAGTTTTAAAAATAAATAATATCATTTGAACCCTTATAGAAATAAAAACCCGAAATGGAAATTTTGGCTGATGTACAGTGTCATAATTTTTATAATTCAACCATGAGGTATTTTAGTCCCAAATTTTTACTGGAGGATGAGAACTACCAGGATACCTGAGTAAATTTTTTTTATAATTTTTCAACTCAATTTGATAGCTGTTTTAATGCCGAACGTGGAGCTGTCTGGAAGCCTTATCTCTTTGCTCGTTTTTCCACCGCTGACATGTGGGCCAGCCCCTTTGCCGTAACGTTTGCTGGCACGGCAATGGGAAAACCCTCTCTCGCTGATCGGTGGGCCTGGTCCCAGTCGTCAGCTCTGTTTCCCTCTCCCTCTCCTCTTCTTCCCCCCTGCCGACCGAACTCTCTCGCGCCTGCCCCGCCGATTCAATGCATCGCCGCGCCGCCCCGCTTGATCACTGCCACGGCTCGTCCTTGGTTCATCTGTGCCATACTATCAACCTCGTGTCACCTCTGTGCCAGCTGAAATCATGCGCCAACTCGCCGCCTGGCTACAGAAGCGCCGCAACCTCAGCTCGCAGGTTCAAACACTGGAGAACCGACTCCTCCAGACTATAAATACCACTTGGGCATCGCATTGAGGCCCCTTCTCCTTAGTCGCTCCCAGAACCAAAACGCAAAAGCCTGAACCCCCCCTTCTCTGCGACATTTCGCCGGAAACCCGAAAGAGGGGAAAACGGTGAATTGAGCAAAACCAATAGCAATTGTTGGGATTGGTTCCTTCTACAGCTTTACCTGGCATCTTTGCTTACCCCTTGATCGTAGTTCTCATGTCCCATCGCCCGAAGCACCGTCGCCGCGTGCGCCCTTCTTCCCCACGGCCGGCGCACGGTGGCAGAGCTGCTCGGCCAAGCTCCAGCCCAGTGAAACGGTAAAATGGAATCCTCTGACCTCACTGAAGCTTAATCTGTTACCGATTCGGCCGGAGACTCACACATCTTCTTCCCCGGAAAGCCGCTTCTTCCTCCGCCGCAGGTCCCCGATGGCAGCCCGCTCCGACCATCCCCGGTGGTGAATGACCCCACCCCCAGATGCGCGGTGGTCCACTGGTGCTTGCCACGCCACCCATTCGGTCGGAAACTCGCCGGACCGCCGTCGCCGCCGTGCCCTAGCCGCTCCCCTGCTTCAGCTCACTGCGCGGCGGGCCCCTTCTGTCAGCCTGTGCGAGATCCTTTAGTGCAACCGGGAAAGACGCTTTCGGTTTAGTGAAAACGTAATTTCTTAATTCAGTTATTTTCAATACCCGAAATAATTCAAATACTTATAGTTTTTGCATTATAACTCCAAATTGGATGAAATAAATATATATATTCATGTAAAATCAGTTAATTTCAGAATATGCAATAATATTTTTAAAATGTTCATTGGGAAAAATCGAAATTCAAATTTGAAAGAAAGGGCTAAAGATATGCTTTATATCAAATTTCTGCAAACAAACTTGGAATTAAATGAAACCAATTTTGATGAAATCCTTATGCTTCCAGAAGTTCAAATATCTAAAAATATTTAAGTTTAATCTGTGTTTGAATTACTTTCTATTAAAGATTGTATTCAATACATTAGAGATCCAAATAAGCATAACTTGAATAAAAGAAAAAGGAAATAAGTAAGAGTTGATTTATAAATATTAGTGTGACAGTAGGATACCTGAGTTTGCCAAAATATTTAAGAAATGAACTTGTTTTGAACTATCTTGAAGAATATGAAATAACCTAAGTATAAAATGTATACACATATGCATATAGAGTCAAATAGTTAATATATAGATCAAATGAATTCAAATAATCGCTAAACTAGTTTTATTGTGCTCCTAGCATTACAAGGATCTCAGATGTGTAAAAATATTTAAGGCATCCCATAGAAAACAGTAAATAGTTAATAGTCGAAGTGTTAATACTTGTATAATTTGAATAGCTATAACTTTCGCAAATGAACACCGAATTTGTCAAAACTAAATCCTATAACCTTGAAAAATAATACTCTTGCTGTTTGTACAAAAATATCTTATGTTTATGCAAGGTTGAGATAAATCCATATTAGACCCTAATGGTCGCTTGTAGGGAAAACATCTCGGGTAAAACCCAATTATCGCGAAATCAACTTTAATGTGCTTTGAGTAATGTCCCCTAGTTATACCTGAAAAATGGATAGATTATCTTATAGAGTGTAGTCACAATCTTAAGCCAAAAACCGAATCTTTATCGGGTAGTAATTGAAACACTCAAGCTTTTTCAACAACCCGTAGAATCCCTCGTATTAATGCAAATATTATGGAAATCAGTTTAGAAATGATAATTAGGTTATGGTCTACCATGTTCTTGAAAAATATTTTATTTACAGTTTGCTTTTCAGCTAAATCCTGTTAGTTCAATACCCTAAAATATTATGTTCATCGTAACCTTTAATATCATATAAGCTTTTTCAGCAATGAATTTGATGTCTCGTCTAAACACTAAAATGTATGAAATTAGCTTAGATATGTTCTTCAAAGTATATGCTATCCAGTTTCGAAGAAATAATCTTATTTCATCATGTATTGCATATAAACTCTTGTAGCCAAATAACCCTAAGTTTTATGATTAATGAACCTTACCATAATAGGAATAAGTGAACCTTGTAATAAAGAAATTTGTAGCTAATATTTGTATCACCAGAACCTTCTTAAAAAACATACGGGTTTGTGTTTTAACTTATTCAAATCGCTTTGTATGCAAAATCACTTAAGGAATTAAATGCTATTCACATAACCGCTTAAATTTGTGTTTTAGTTCTTTCAATCCAAATAATTTAAGCATCTATAATTCGAAATTATAAATACTAGAATTCATAATTTTAGCCTCTTGAATTCGTAAATCAAGAATAGATAATCTCTAAAAGAAGCCATGTTTTGTTTGTCATATAGCCATTAAGTTTAAGAATAATGTAATTACTTAAATAATTCAACCCTAAAGCGTGCCTGTTTTCTGCAATGAATCTTTATTTGTTTTTCTGTCTGTTTTCTTTTTGCCCTTATTGAAGTTTATTATTTGCTATTTTCCGATCGATTGACGTGTAGAATCCGACGTCCCTTCCTCCGTCAGCCGTGGTCGCGTCTTCGTCGTAAGCGATATATAAGCAAGGCAAGCACCCTCCTTTGACCATCTTGATCCCAGAATTTAATTTGCATTGTTTATTAAAATATTTCATGCATGCGTTTACTTTTAGTAAATTCGCTATTTTGTGGTACTGGTAGTTATACCTGTTGTCTCATGAAACTTCCTTGATAAGTATGAATATGCGAACCTTGATAACCATAGATTAAGCTTAGACATTTACTTGATGTCACCATGGGTATATGCGATTACATTTTATCCATGCTTAGCCATGCCTTTAGAACTAAAGAGGTTGATGATCAGATCAAAATTTGTTTCTTGAGAAATGGAAATTGTTGGAAATAAAGCTGTTGGTTATGGGTATTTTTATTAAAACCCCAAAATAAAACTATGGTTTTGATGCGGGCGATTATTGGCACTAGCCGGAGGTGCAGAGGGATTTGCACGTAGTGTAGGGTGGAGTATCGCCCGTGTCAGATTAAGGACCGAACTTTGTGTTGTATGATCCAAGATAAACCGTACAACCACAAGTGTTGTTATGGGGCTTTCTTAAACCAATTAAGTTATCTAGTTTAACTTTGCACATTGGTAGGCCGAAGTAGTACGGGCTCTCCTTTCGAGGTTTGCTCTACGGGGTGCCCACACCGAGGTGTTGGGAACAACACTTACCAATATAACGGTGCACGCCATGTCTATGGGAAATTCCAACATTTCTATGCTCGAGTTCTTCCAAAGATAGCATGGGTTTTATCGTCCGGTCTTTGGTGCAAAGTTAAATTAGATAATGTAAAGGTTTTCATCATGAACATTCTGGCCACACGCCAAAGGTGCGTGAAACATGCGGCAAAAAGAAAAGGTCATGACTTGTGGGTAAAGTTGTACACCTCTGTAGAGTGAAAATCTAATCGATTAGCCGTCCCCTCGGTCATGGGAAACTTGGTGAACTTGCACTAGTTAAATGTTTATATTTTCTAAAAATTGGGTTGTTGGTTTGGAACCTGTTTAGCAGCTTTTGTTTTATGTCAAAGGATCGACATTGTTGGATTCCATTTCTGGATTATTCGATATTCACGAAGGGTTGTGAGTATTACTTATGCTTTACTTATTTCATATCAGTCAATTATGCTTTTACAAATTCTGTTTACAAATAACTTGTTTTACAATGTCAATTCTGCTTTATGCAAATTAGCTGTAGTAGCCTCCTTTGAAATGGCCTGCATATATTATAGGCTTTGCTCAAGTCTTGCGGAGTACGAAAGTACTCACCCTTGCTTATATGTTGTTTTTAGGTGGATAAGTTAGCGAAGCTTCGAAGGTTTCTTTAAATCGCGAGTTGCGGGATGTTCTTCATCGAATCTTTCTAGGATTATGCCTTGTCGGTTGCTGCGGGTTTTGGATGGGCACACTACAAGACTTTGCTTCTTTTGTCGCTATATCTACGAGTTGTAAAGTTTTCTTTATATTATAGCTTCCGCTTAATAATTATTGTATGGTTGTGATTCCAATTGGTGTGTATGTGCGTACTAGCTACTGATCATGGGACTAGTACGGGATGCACATTAGATTTCCATTTTTGCAAGTATGTGAAAATGGGGGTCGTTACACTACCCTCCGGCCGAGATCGATTCCGTACGTAGGACTTGAGAATTCCCATATACCTCTCGAATGGGTACATGCTACGTAGGAACACGGGCAAGGTGAACAACGAGATGGACCATGATATCGAAAAACGACGGAGGGAAATACATCTCAAGATTACATAGAGTCATCACCACCTCAGCCTGCAGTGCATCTAGTGCTTCGGGATCGATGACCTTCTGAGCAATTGTGTTAAAGAAATAACACAGCCTCGTGATTATCTCCCGGACCTTGACTGGCAAAATACTTCTAATTGCTACAGGGAGCATTTGTGTCATCAGCACATGACAATCATGAGACTTCATGCCAACTAATTTCAAATCTTGCATCGAAACAAGTCTCTTGATGTTAGAGGAGTAACTGGACGAAACTTTCACACCATGCAAGCATTGGCACAGTTCAGTTCTCTCGGCCTTAGACAAAATGTAACAAGCAGGTTCGCAGTATGTTCGGACTGTATCTATCTATCTCTTTCGGTGCTAACTCAGGTCTTATGCCCATATTGACCAAGTCAAGGCGTGCATTGATACTGTCCTTTGATTTGCCTTTAATATTCAATAAGAGACCAATCAAGCTATCACAGACATTCTTCTCCACGTGCATCACGTTGATGCAGTGCCGAACTTCTAGGTGCTCCCAATAAGGTAGGTCCCAAAATATTGATCTCTTCTTCCACGTGCTCTTCTCACAGGGCCTCGATTTACGCCCCTTTCCAAACGCAACATCCAAGTTCTTAACCATATCATGGATATCTATCCCACTTAAAGGCTTTGGAGCTAAACCGTCTTCGTTCGTTCCATCAAATTGTTTTTTCATTTGTGGTATGGGTGATTCCTCCGAAGGAACCTACGGTGATGCATGTAAACAGTTTTACGCGAGTGATTCGGCCACACACTCTCGGTATTGTCTAAGCAGTGAGTGCAGGCTTTGGTTCCTTTTGTACTCTGGCCTGATAGGTTACCAAGGGCAGGGTAATTATTTATGGTGCAGAACAAAAGACAGTGCAAAGTGAAGTTCTCTCGTTTGTACGCATCCCATACCTGTACCCCGGAAACCCATAGTGTTTTCAGATCTTCCACCAATGGTGCTAGGTACACATCAATATCGTTCCTATGTTGTTTGGTCCTTGGATAAGTCTGAGACAACAAAATGTACTTGCGCTTCATACACAACCAAGGAGGAAGGTTGTAGATACGAGATTCACGGGCCAAGTGCTATGCCTGGCTACTCATGTTACCGAAAGGATTCATTCCATCGTACTCAATCCAAACCTTATATTCTCTGATCCTCACCGAATTCTTGAAACCTCCTATCGATGTTTCTCCATTGGATGGAATCGGCAGGTGCCTTAGCATTCCATCGTTCTTACTCTCCTCCGAGTGCCAACGCACGATTTTGCCTCATTTGGGTTCGCAAACAAACGCTTCAAACGAGGAATTATAGGCGATACCATGCCACCTTAGCGGAGGTCCTTTCATCACTGGATGCCCTCACTTTCATCATTCAATGACTCTTACGCTTGTACGGGATCGTTGCACACAGGACATATGTGCAAGTTCGCGTACTCTTGGCGTCATACAGATACTGATCATTCGGACATGCATGTATTCTTTCTACATCCATTCCTGGGGACAAAGAACCTTATTAGCTTTGTAGGTGGTTGTCGGCAACTCGTTTCCCTCGGGAAGCATGTCCGCCAATAAACGTAATAAAGACTGTGAAACTCTTATCGGACCAACCGTTGCTTGCTTTCAATTTCAGTAGTTCAAGCACGGATGACAACCTTGTGTATTTCGACTTGCAGCCCGGGAATAAAGGTTTCTCCGAGTCCTCCATCAAGCCCCGAATTTACCATATTCTCTATCATCACGGTTCCCTTCTACATCGCAAACATCGATTGATTATCTTCCTGCAACCTATCCTCATCGGAACCACAATCGATATGACCATCCGACATATCATTGACTTCGTCGACCATGTTAGTACCTGCTTCCTGTATCTCCTGCTCTTCACCATGAATGATCCAACATGTATACCCCATTTTGAAACCCCTCATAATCAAGTGTGCTTTGATCTGCGTAAAGTTTCGAAACATCTTCAGATTCTCACAGTCAATGCACGGACAAGACATAAACTGCCCCCCTTATTAAACATATCCTCTTCTGCAGCTCTTCTAAAAGCGAAGACGCCATTAATGTACTCGGCACTCACACGGTTCTTATGTACATCCATCTTCGGTCCATCTACGTCAAGCATATAGCATTAATTAGTGTTAATGCAAGTAAAACCCATTACTACCCTTACGTAGAAAGAACACATGAATCTACAAGCTAAATCTAAAAAATCATCAAATTCTATCCTTACCAAGCAAGATCTTGAATATACTACAATTAGACACCGTTACTAACCTTAGATCACCAAAATCAAATGGATCCTCAATCACCCTTCAAAATCAACGGTCTTCTTTTACCAAATCGCCTCACAACCGCAGCCAAATGAAAATAGATCCCGAAACCCTAAAATGCACCAAGTGGCTCGGGCCTCTGTATTTTATATTGCTGATAGAAATCTCAGACGGTTTTATAAAAAAACCGTCAATGATAAACATAGCATTCCAGACGTCTGTGATATATCATAGACAGTTTTATTACAAAACCGTCTGGGATAATACGTGATATTACGACGGTTTTATAAAATAACCGTCAGGATATCTTCACGACAGTTTTAACTAAAACCGTCGTGATATTGATGTATATCACGGCGCATTTTGTAGAGTACCGTCTGTGATAATGTCACTGACGGTTTCAATATAAAACCATCAGTGATATTATTCGTCACAGACGGTTTTGAGGAACCGTCTGTAATGAGGCGTCTAATATAAGCCTTTTTGTAGTAGTGTACCCTAGTTATGCAGACTTCCTGTGGCACATTCTGATGCAGCAAAAACAAGTATATCAGAAACTTTATACTGGACAATCATTTTCGCGGAGAAAAATAATATGGTGTGAGGTCAATTAAACAAATCACCTCCCATTTCTAGATATTATAGTGGTCGTCGTAGGTGTGAAAACCGAACACGAGTGAGGGGGTGGATATCGGCCGTTTAACGGGCTCTCATCCACGAGAGTAAGAGTGACATAGGAGGTTTATACAGGTTCGGAGGTTTGAGAGAATCGCCCTACTCCTATCGGTGAGCCCACAGGGGGTGCCTCTGAAGGGTAAGTCCCCGAGGGCTCACCAGTTTACTTGCACTATCATCTTGCTCAAGAGAGTTCAAGTTACAAATGAGGGAGGCATGGGGTATTTATAGGCTCTTGGCTTGTACAAATGATCGAAATACCCCCATGAAGACAACTAGCCTATGAGTACAAATGAGGGGCAATATTGTCTTTTCTAGGCATGACTGCAATTCTTTGATCTGCGTGTTGTAGAGTGGGTTGCCAGTTAGGTATTCTCCAAAACTAGCCTCCTACCCCTTGGCGCTAGGGAAAGCGTCCAGAGGGGTAGTATTGAACCGCCATACGTGCTTGCGGAGGTTGTGGAAGAAGCGTCGAGCCCGATCAAACTTTGAAAGCCAACCATAGCAAATTCCTATGATAAAATCGAAGAATTCCATATTAAAATCAGACACTCAGCCAATTTTAGGCTATGATAAAATTGGACACTTTCTCTATTACCATGAGACTTGGGCCGTGCCTTATGAGACTTGAGTTGGCTCAAGCCGTCGTTGGCACATTCAGCTCTTGGATTCAATGACCCAAGCTCTATGGTATTTGGCTAGCTCAGGTGGTGCTTGGCCTAACTTGAGGGGATGAGGAACTGGCACCTTTCAGTCCTTTCCCAGCCAATCTTTCCATGTGCCACAGTAGGTGTTAGGACTCTGATACTACTTGTTAGGGATAACAGCACGACAAAATAATGGAGACAAAGATTTAACGTGGAAAAACCTTTGCGGAAAAAACCACGGAAAATAATCCACTATAATGCTTCAAGATTACAAGTACAAGGGGTTGGCTTATATAGCCAAAGAGTTTGAGTTGTAGACGACTTGGACTAATAACCTATTTGGATATAACCAAAAGATATGATAGTTAGAGATATTGAGTTATCTCCAACAGCAGGTACAAAACCCCTGATGCAAAGAGGAATTAGATCCCTAGACCAGTTTAACTCCCAGGCGAACCTTGCTTTTCCTCCCTTATCTCCCGAACCCAAAGGCGCATGGTTGCTGCAAGGCGCAAGATGGTAAGGCGCAGGGCGCTCATGTATAGTACTGTGTGGGGTGAGCTGTAGGGCGCAACTTGCGCGGGCGAAGGCCGAAGGAATGAGGGCGCAGGACGCTCGCCATGCACGTGTTGGCCGAGGGGGCGCGGGCGCGAGGTGCTCCCTGCGTGCGTGTTGGCCGAAGGGGCACAAGGGCCCTTGCAGGGCGCACACGCAAGGGCACTCAACTGTGGGGCACCGTACGTGAGGTGCAGACACCAGGGAGCGCAAGGCTCGGGCACGAGCATGGCCGCTGCAGGGAGCTCAGCACCGTATGCGAGGCGCGAGCACCATGAGAGGAGCTGCAGGGTGCTTAGCGTGGCTAGGCATAGGACCGCGGGGCTTGCAGCACGGCCGCTGGAGGGCGTGGTGCATGGCCTTGTGCAGGGTGCGGGACCATGGGACTTGGCCTCCACTGGGCACTCCATGCCTGGGCGCATAGACGTAGGACGCCCTACCGCAGGGTGCCCCGACCACAGGGCGCCAGACTGTGGGGCACAGGGTGCAGCCACGCGGCGAGGGCACGGGGCCTTAGGGCGCGTGGCACTTGACCACGAAGTGTAGGCATGCGGGGACCGACCACCTCAGGGTGTCGAGCATCATGCGAGCGAGGGGCGCAGCCACGCGGCACTTGGGTGCACAGGAGCGGGGGCATTGCCGCGAGGTACTTAGGTGTAGCCACGCAGCGCGGAGGGTGCGAGTCCCCAAGGCACAGTGGGCCATAGGGCATTGGCCATGGGCACGAACGCGCCCTATTCATACTTATTCAATGTCTTTCTTGAATAAGCATTCATGTACCGTGGATCTCATTTTTGCATCTTCTCCCGCAGGTACCTCCCATGACACCTCAGTGAGAGAGGATCGGAAACACCCTTTGTGATGAGGGGGAAAACAAGGAGCCGATGAGCCTAGCTGGGATGGAGGATCCGGCGAGCGCCGACTTCGAGGAAGAGATCGAAATCCTTAACGATGATGCAACCAAAGAGATCCTCATGGGGGTTGAACTCACAACCCTCACCAAAGCAGAGAAGGCAGCGTTGGTGGCCTCTAGGAGCCGCTTAACACCGAAGGATGTCTTGTGGCCAGGACCGGAGGAGTGCCCCAATCCCCCTCTAGGGTACACCGTCGCTCTCAAATCCTGGTTTGAGGTTGGCCTCGAGTTCCCGATGCATCCGTTCATCTGAACCATCGTGAGGCACTACGCCGTGGAGCTCTCGCACTTCTCCCCCAACCTAATGGCGAGGGTGAGGGTGTTCCTGTGGTTGTGCGAGACGGCGATTGAGGGAAAACTCATGAGGCCCATCATAACAGCCTTTGATTACATCTTCCATCTCCAGAGGTTGAACGGGAAGTTTGGTCCCTTGGGCCCATTGACCTCGACCACCCAAAACCAAGGTGAATATCCTATGCATACCACCAAGTACAACTGGAATCGCCCTTGGAAGAAATGGTTCTATTTGAAGGTAGAGGGCTTCCCATACACCGGGGGGCAGCCAAAGATCACTCCAGATGACTACCCAGAGATCACTCCTCTTTCTGATGATGACTGGGAGTTCATCTGTGCTACCTCCGAGATTCGTAAGTGGAGCAACGTCCGGGACTTGATGGAGAAGATGACACTCATGGATGCCAGCCCTCTTGTCCATGGGAAGGATTATTACCGGAGAGTCCACAAAGGCAAATGTGAGCCTAGCTTGGCTATCAATCTTCGCATGTAAATATTCTTGACTTATGCGCTAATGCCCTTCTTCTTCTATACAGTGCACATTCTGAGGAAGGCGATCGAAGAGGCCAACTAGATCCTTAGAGAATGATTGTCACTGAGTACAAGGCTCTTGAGGAGGCGAGTATCACCAATGGTCAGGGGCGCAACATCATTGCAAGCAGTCTAAAGCTAGTGATGCCCCCTCGAGGAAAGCCCATCCCGGATCTGTCAAAGATGAAAAAAAGCTAAAGCCCCTGGGGCGTCCGTCAAGGGTCTTCCCTCCAAGAATCAGCCGAAGGTGAAATCTCCTACAGCGGGCCACTCACGCCCACAGCGTAGCCAGGGCCAAGGCCCCCTTCAGCCACCAGGCCTTGCCCTGCTACCTTCGCCGCCAAGAGGCCTTTGCCTACGGGGAGCATTACAGAGGAAGCCTCATAGCAGCAAAGGCTAAGGAGGCATCTCTCTTGAAGCGCCCATCACAGTGTCGTCCTGCCCTCGGGGCGCCATGGCCCGCGTGCCCTAACAAGGGCAAGGGCGGACAGTCTTTGAGGAAAAGGAACTTCAAGATGCCCAGAGGTCACCCTCGCAGAAGAGGAGGGCGCAGCTTCCCTTCACTGGACTCCCTCATGCTGCTGCTGGTAAGCCTGGTAATGAAGGTGATGGAACTCTTCAGATCACATAGTCCACTTCAAACTCTACGCCCTCATCCCCTTCGGACTCAAGCTCAAAACCCAACCATGCGAGCTCGAGGTCTTGCTTTGTTGAGTCCCTTGTGCGCGAAGTGGAGGTACAGCTTGAGGAGGGAGAGCCAGGCTCCACTCTCAGGGGTGACTTGGAGAAGTCAACTGTTCAGTGTGGTGATGCCTTCGACTCCCTCTTTGCTGAGGAAGGTACATGAGTTTCCCTTCTCCGCCTCTATCTCATTACTTCTTCTTGACTTTTGCTCATTGACACTTTCTGTGTTACCAGAGGTTGCAGAAGTCAAGGCACGAGTTGATGACATGGAGAAACAAATTCCTAGGAACAAGTCCTTGAAGAGACAATGTGGCATTCTTAACACTAATCTCTAGGTAGTGGAAGATGACGATGAGGCCATGGTTTACTCCTCCAGTGAGCTTCCCTCCTATGCTGTCCCATACATTGATGACGACGCCGCGGTAGTGCAGATTCATCACTTGACTGAGGAACACGTCAACAAGTACATGGGTCTCTTCTGTGACATGTGGGGCATTGGAGAGTTTGTTGAGTTGCTCAGAAACTGGCTAGGCACAACCATCAACCTTCATTTTCAGGTAATTTCTGAGTCCTCCGCACCTTATGAATAACCTTTCACTTTTTGCCGGCTAACACTTGCAAGCTTCTCTCGCAGACCACCTCCATTTCCAATGTCATCAGGGATGAAGCCCCGAGGGTGATCGAAGAGATGTTCAAAGAGGCAGCCAAAGAGGCCTAGCAGAAAGTCTCACAGTTGGATGACAAGAGGCTGAGAGCTGCCTAGGAGAAGCTAAAAGTTGCTAAAGAGAAGCTGCAATCCACTGAGGAGAGGCTTAGAACCACAAAAGAAAAGTTGAAAGTTGTTGAGAAGAAAGCGGATGTCATTCGCCAAGTGAATGTGAGCTTGGAGGAGGACGTAACCAAGTCGTGGCAGCGTCTGGGAAAGTTCTATAATCTTGAGAAGATTACCCTCACCACTCAGAGATCCTTGGAGAGCCTTAGGGCCAAGGTTTCTCCACTTCCCTCGGGACCGACCAGACCAGAGAGATGGATTCCTTTGCTAGAGGAGCGTGTTGACTCCTTTGCTCAAGTTGTTGAGAACATGTGTCAGTCTTTTGCCACAGCCACCTTGACTGCTGGGGCCCTAGCCATTTCCCATCTCAGTGACAGTTCAGGCCGACAGGCAGTGCGAGATGGTCTCTGCGGCCTTTTCACTTCAGAGGTGAAGAAGGCTGCTCCTGGGGAGAGAGCTATACTGAAGCCTTTAGCTGCTGAGTTCGTGAAGAGCATATCTTTCTCCTTAGCCCCGAGAGCTTCCGCACCTTCACCCGCAAACAGTGGGCATGGTGATCCTGCTAGTGTGTAAGGTCGAGGATGCCAACTAGAGGGGGGTGAATAGGCGGCTTTTTAAAAAAAAACTTTCGCTCTACTAATTTCTACAAAGCAATTCACCCCTAATTACCCCTATGCCAAAACCTTATCAATAATAATGCGGAAGCGATAAACTAAGGTTTTGACAATTAAAGCCTAAATCAACTAGGCTCACTATGTGCACTAACTAATTATGTCTCTAACAAAAAGCAATTCTAAAGACAAGCAATCAATCAATTTAATTCTATGAATGTAAATTGCTTGAATATAAATAAAGAGAACAAGGCAAGCACAAGAGACACAATACTTTTTACCGTGGTGATCGGAGACTTGCCGGTCTCCCCTAGTCCACGTTGAGGTTAGCCCAAACACATTGGACCGGCTCCACGAATTGAGCACCCACCTCGAATCCACTAGATGTGGTTTTTCACGCTTCGCGTAGGCTCAACCCGAACCTTCACAAACTTCGCGGGGCTTCTCACAACCTTGAGAGCTCCGCGCAAGACGACGCCCACGTCGTCTAGAGTCGGCAACCTCCAAGAGTAACAAGTCGAATCCTCTCGCTTGAACTTCACCAAGCACAACACATGTGCTTCCGGTGATCACCAAGTGCAACACATGCACAAGGATCCTCCTCAAGTGCAACACATGCATAAGAGACTCTCAATCCTCTCCTAATTGCAACACATGCAATTAGAGGCTCACACTAGCTCAAAAAGCAAATGGGAGAAGGCAACACATGCACACAACTCCTACAAACACCCAAATGCTCTAGCACACAGCCAACATCCTGCCCTTGCCCCCCAAGGCCTCCTTTTATAGCCTCCAAGCCAAAACTAGCCGTTGGGGGGAAATTCTGGACAAAACTAGAATTCTCGGTGCTACCGCCCTACTGGGACCGGTAGCACCGGCCTCCTCGCCAACGGCTACAAAACTAGCCGTTGCAGGATTTCCGGTAGCACCGGCCAACTGGGAGCGGTGCTACCGCTCGGGCGGTAGCACCGGCCTTCACCCCGGTAGCACCGAACCTCCGGCCGAACACAAAAACACCTCCTCCGGATTTTTCACACCGGCCAGAGGAGCGGTTGCACCGGACCTCCGGTGCTACCGGCCATCCGTGGGCGGTAGCACCGGACTACCAGACCGCCCAAAAACACCCCTCTCTGGAAATTCCACACCGGCCAGAGAGACGGTAGCACCGGACCTTCGGTGCTACCGGCCAAACTGCGGTAGCACCGGACCCCGGTGCTACCGGCCTTACAGGAGCGGTACGACCGGCCTCAGGGAGAAAACACTGTTTTTCACAAAAACTTTTCTCCAAACCATTCAAGATAAATTCTTTGAGCTATGTGAGGATCAACACATGATCACAACACTATGCAAAACACATTTGCATATGTTAATCACATACTCCAAAGAATCTCATTAAGCACAACTTATTTGCAAAACACATTTGCCAATAAACCAAGAACTTATGAGATCAATCCTCTTAGCCATGTGATGATCAACACATGATCAAGTCAATTTGCAAAACATATTTGCAAACCCTATTCACATGCTTTAGGATCGGAACCCATAATCTAAAGTTCATTTGCAAAACACATTTGCAAATAACAAAACCAACTAACGAAAACACATTTCGTAAACAACTCAAGATCTATTTGCAAAACGTATTAAGCAAATCAAACCCGAGTCTATGAGATTAATCCCCTAGCCATGTGAAGGTCAACACAAGACCAGTCAACTTGCAAACACCGTTGCAAGCCCTACTCACATGCTCTCGGATTAGGACTCATAGACCTCGGTTTATTCGCACAACGAACTTGCAAATACACATTAAACCAATTTTATGCTTGAGTATTGTTCTTTGCAACACATGCAAAAACCTAGCTCCAAGCAATACCAAAACATGAGCTCTCTATTTGCAACACATGCAAATCTCTAGCACCATGCAAGCAACCACAACAAATATAAGTGCATGAGTTCTCTATTTGCAACACATGCAAATCTCTAACTCCATGCAACCACTCTAAACCAAATTGCTTGAGCTCTCTCCTTTGTGACACATGCAAAACTTAGCTCCAAGCAAAACCAAATCAAATAAGATTCAAATAAGATGCAAGTATGAGCACCCTTATTTGCAACACATGCAAATACTTAGCTCATACAAAATCCAATGCACAAGCTTCACCAATTTGCAACACATGCCAAATGGTTAGCTTCATGCAAACATCAAACAAGAGAGTGAGCTAGAGTGAACCGGATCGAGTTCATCAACACATGATGAAGCTCAAGCTAAAAGACTCAACCCCTCTTAATAGTACGGCACCTAACAAGCAACCCGGTCTCACAACCAAACACGGAGACCGGTAAAAGACTAGGAACACATCCTTAGCCCTAGCTAGTTATACCTTTGTCACACTTGATCCACTTGGAGCTTTTATGATTTCCAATCATCTTCTCTCCAGGATCACCTCTTCTTCTTCTTCTTGGTTATCAACGCATGATGAACCTTCTCTAGCCCTTCTCTTCACTTCGGGATCACCTCTTGAAGCTCATCAACACATGATGACTTCTTCTTCCCGATTCTTCATCATCTTGGACTTAACCTACTTCACAACTCATGGAAGATGTTAGTCCAACAAACACGGTTGTCTCAATCATCACCGCACTCCATTAACACATAATGGATGCCTCCAAGATCGATTGAGCACAACCCTAATCAATTTGAATGATTAATTGTGTCTTGAGTACTTTGATGCAACTAATGCTTCATTATACTCAAGAACTTTTCGCTTGTCTTTAATCAACAAGGAAACATCATCAACACATGATGAAATGTTCTTTGATTGATTGAGAGACAATCGAACTCAATTTAGACTCATTTAAATTGACATGAGTATATAACTACACAAGTCATATATACTCAAAAGATTGTTTCAAGGTCTTGATCCTTTATATTGTATGACAAGAGGACATGGATCAATACAATTGAAACATCAAGTTAAATTATAAACTCCCCCTAGATGTGTGCATTCATGTATATATGAATTAAAAACATAATGCACATATTTGGTCTAAAGCACTGGAAGAGTTCATACTTTAACTTGAATTCTAAGTATGCATATATATAATAGAATGAATACGAGCGCATACCTTAGGTTTTCCATTTTCCATCCAAATATGAGACTAATAAGAATAAGACTTAATAAAACATGTTAGTCTCATAATAATTTGATTTGTCATTAAACAATGATTAAACATTAATATTAAACCAATCACCAAAACCAACAGAGCTTGAACTTACATAGTGTATGACCCTTTGAGATCATATCTTGTTTAGCAGGGAGTGACGATGATGTTGGGCAGATTTGCATGATCCATTCTTGTAGCCGCTGCTTACTTAGCACTTTCATCATGTATCCTTCTATGAATGAGTATGCTTTATATTTACATCTTGTGTGCTATGAGAATGATATGGTGGCATTTATTTTTTTATCCAGGAAGCGCCCAAGAAGGCAATCGACATCAATTATAAGCGATGTGCTCAAAGGGGCCGGGCACCCCGACGACTGAAACCACCCAAGAAAGCATGCAATAAGACAGGGCCACTTAATGGGGGCACAACCGTCGTTTGGTTCCCTACCCCTCAGAGGGGTTTCCTTTGGCGTTAGTTAGGTTAAGTGAGGGAATGTGGATCCCTATGTATTCTCGAAAGGCATAGGCATTAGGCTATGCCTGGGCCCTTGCAATGTTCCTTGCAAGGTCCTTGTATGCTGAGCCCAACAAGAGCAAGCATCTGTGCCAGTGTCCACTGGGAGGGGATGTCTCTCGGATTAAAACTCTTGAAGTAAAGAGGTTTTTGTTATGCCTTGCGGAAAGGTATGAGGTTGTGACCCGAGGGTCGTTCGGCTTATTGCCTGGGGACCATAGGGGACTAGGCCATGGTGCACTCTAAGACTTAGGCAGATTGCCTTAAGTCACCACCCTCTCTCTAGATCTAGCAGGGAGTGGGCCGCCCAAGAGGGACTTAAGATTTCCTGACTGCTTGGGGTTTTTTTAGAGGGAGATCACGGAGGCTATGCGCCCTAAGAGTGTGCTTCTTGTAAACAATGCAAAGTTATGACCTGTCCCACAACAGCAGCATGTTGGGGATGGTCTTTTCAAAGTGAAACATGCGGGTGATGAAGTATATGCGGGACTCAGTCTTGATGTTTCATTGATAACCTCAGAAGGGTTTACATCAACACAAGTTAAGTGCCGTCACAGTGTACAAGAGGACTTAAGCATAGAACTTCCTAAGCTTGTCTACATTCCAAGCGTACTTGAGTGGCTTGTCTTCCATGGTAGAGAGGCGGTAGGCACCCGAGCCTAAGACCGCAGAGAGCGGTAGGGTCCCTCCCACTTGGGGTGAAGCTTCCCTTGGGCTGTTGGGTCAGAGACCCTCTTTAGCACCAAGTCCCTCAGGAGGACGGCTTGTTCTTACATGCGGTTGTTGTAGAAATGGATGACTTTGCGCTCGTAGGAGGCGTGCTTGACGAGGGCCTGGTCACGGAGCTCCTCTGCGAAGTCCACCTCCACCTTGTGATTCTCTTCATTCATCATGCAGTTGATGGGAAGGGGCCCGGAGAGCATCTCCACGCTGAGTGAGCGGTGGTGATCTCTATAGGGAGGACAGCTTCCACTCCGTACATGAGTGAGAAGGGCGTTCGTCCTGTGGAGCGGCTGGGCGTAGTGCGCATACCGCACAAGATATTGAGGAGTTACTTTGCCCATAGCCCGCATTTAAGTACACTCTTCTCAAGTTGTTAACGAATGCCCTAGAGGATTAGACCATTGACCCTTTCCACCGCTCCATTGGACTTGGGGTGAGCCACCGAAGTAAAGTAGGGTGTTGTCCCAATGGAGTCAAAAAAGTCCCTGAAGAAGGAAGCATCAAACTGAGTTCCGTTATCCATAGTGAGCTCCTTAGGGACCTCAAAACGGCATACGATGTTATTCCAGAAAAACTTCTGCACTACTCGGGATGTGATTGATGCCAACAGCTCAACTTCCACCCACTTGGTGAAGTAGTCTACTGCCACTACCACATACTTGTAGCCCTCCTTGGCCGGCGAGAATGTCCGAGGAGGTCCATGCCCCACCGGGAAAAAGGCCATGTAATTGGTATTTGATGCTGAGGTGCAGCGGGAGAGTAGTGATCTGATGCCATCTTTTGGCAATCTTCGCAGATTCTGAGGGTATTGATGGTGTCTTGAACCATGGTAGGCCAATAGAAGCCTTGTCTTAATGCCTTTGCCGCAGTTACCCTTGGTGTGATGTGTGAACCGCAGAGCCCTTCATGCACGTCCCTGAGGAGTACACCCCCTCCCTCTTTCGAAAGGCACTTAAGCAGCGCGGAGGGTCCATTCTTGTAAAGTATCCCTTCAAGGAGCACGTAGGACATGGACCTGCTGAACAGCCTTTGAGTGTCAACGTTGTTCTCTGCCTCTATTTTCCCTTGAATGCATTTTATGATTGGGGTCATCCAAGTATTGGGAGAGGTCGAGGTCTCGTTGACCTCTGGGGGTAGTTCATGTTCTACGCCCCTGTTGGCATCTTTCTTGACGAAGGGCGCATCAATTACTTTGAGGAAGACCTCTGCTGGAAGCGGCTCTTGGGAGCTTGTTGCACGAGATAGACAATTGTCTCCACGAGGAATGGTGGGCCTCCAACCCAGAGAAGTATTTTTCTATCTTGCTCACCTCTTCGAGGTAGTTAGTCATCTTGGGGTCGAGGCATTGGTAGGACTTGTCCATCTGGTTGACGACAAATTGAGAGTCCCCGAGGACGAGTAGGTGCCGAATCCCCAAAGCCTTAGCAAGACAAAGTCCCAAGAGGAGGGCCTCGTATTTAGCCATGTTGTTGGTGGGGTTAAAAGATAGGTGCACGGCATACTCAAGCCCTTCCCATCTGGGCTTATGAGGACAACTCCAGTGCCTCCTCCATTTAGGTGTCTAGAACCATCGAAGTAGAGGGTCCAATGGGGATCAGGAGGAACGAGGCACTCCGCCACCTCCCCCAATACAGCTTGGGAGTTCATCCATTCCACCATAAAATCTGCGAGGATTTGGGATTTGACGGTGGTTCTCCCCACGAGCTTGAGAGAGAAAGGTGCCAGCTCAGTTGCCCATTTGGCAATCCTCTCGGTCGCCTCCTTATTACCCATCACTTCGGCTAGCGGGTAGTCGGTGGGGACAGTGATGGAGTGAGCGTAGCATATTTTTTCCAATTCTTTGTACCTTGTATTTGTGCCTACAAAGGCCTCGCTGATGTAGTACGCTGGGCGCTGGATCCCATCCTGTTCCTTGATTAGGATAGCACTCACGGCGGTTGGAGTCGCTGCGAGGTACAGGAGGAGGGATTCTCTGGGGCTCGGGCTAGTGAGGAGCGGGGGGATTAGCCATATATGTCTTTAGATCCTCAAAGGCCTTTTGAGCCTCGGGCGTCCAGCAGAAGCCTTTGAGACTGTGAAGTATTTTGAAGAAGGGTAGTCCTTTCTCAGCTGACTGTGCCATGAATCGCCCCAAGGTAGCCATGTGACCCGTTAGGTGCTGAACATCCTTGATGGATCATGGAGGCTCCATGTATAGGATGGCCCGAATATTCTCCAGCTTGGCCTCAATACCTCTTTGAGAGACAAGAAAGCCCAGGAGCTTGCCCCCTTTTACCCCGAAGGCGTATTTCTCAGGGTTTAGCTTGAGGCCGAATTTGCGGAGATTCTCAAAGGTTTGGTGAAGGTCTTCATGATGTGTTGAAGCCAAGAGGCTTTTCACGACGGCATCGTCGACATACACTTCCACATTACGACCCAATTGGTCCTTTAAGACAAGGCACACGAGCAGTTGGAATATGGCTCCCACATTCTTCAACCCAAAGGGCATGCGTAGGTAGTAGTAGGTGCCCACTGGAGTGATAAAACTTGTCTTCTCCTCATCTTCTTGTGCCACATGGACATGATGATAGCCCGAATATGCATCCAAGAAGCTCCTCAGCTTGCACCCGGCGGTGGAGTCAACCAATTGGTCGATACGGGGAAGTGGATAGTCATTCTTTGGACACACCTTGTTGAGGTCGGTAAAGTCGACGCGCATGCGCCACTTGCCGCTGGATTTTTTTGACCAAAACGAGGTTGGCGTGCCACTCTGGGTGCTAGACTTCCTGAATTAGGCCAGTGTTTGAGATTTTTTTGACCTCCTCCTTAATGGCTTGGCATCGCTCAAGAGAGAGCTTGCAAAGTTTCTGCCTTACGGGGAGGCGCCCGAGCCTCACCGCGAGGCGGTGTTGAATCACTTCTTGAGGGATGCCCTTCATGTCCGACGGTACCCAGGCAAAGACATCCACGTTGGCCCTTAGGAACTCGAGGAGCTCCTCCCTCTTTTTTGAGAGCTCGGCTCCGACCCGGATAAAAAGTTCATCATTTGGACCGAAGAGCCGCACCTCCTTTAGATCTCTTTCGGGGTGAGGCTTTAGAGAGTACTTCTCCAGAGGGGCCTCGCCCTTGGCAGGCCCTATTGAGGATGAGATGGGCATGGTCTCTTTCGAGAGGAGGTTGACTTCATCGGAGCTGGTTGTCGCCTTGTGATAGAGGCAACGGGCCAGGTCTTGATCACCCCTCACGGAGATGACCCCATGAGGTCTTGGTATCTTGAGACATAAGTAGTTTTGGTGGATTACAGCATAGAAGCAGTTGAGGGTCACCCTCCCAATTATAGCATTGAATGGTGATTCGACGTCAACAATATCGAATCTAACAGCTTTCGTGCGATGGTTCTCCCGCGATCCGAATGTCATGAGGAGCTCGATCATCTCCAAGGGTTGAATAGACTTCCTTGGTATGAAGCCCATGAGAGGGCGGTCGAATGGGAGTAGGATCCTTGGGTGGTAGCCTCCTCGCGACTCCCATAGCTCCTTGAGTGTACGAAGATAGAGTATGTTTGCGGAGCTCCCTCCATCAACGAGTATACAGGAAACCTCGCAGTTAGACACCATGGCGGTCACCAAGGGGGCGTCGTCATGGGGGAACCTTAGGCCCTTTGCATCATCGACAGTGAAGCTTAGTGGGACGTTTGCCCACTTGGGAGGAGTGCCTCGAGGGATTACCCCTACGACATTGACTTCTCGGGCATACCCCTTTCGTCGCCGCTTGGACTCATGCCCATAAGCCGAGCCCCCATTATGATGTTCACTTGCCTCTGCGACGCTTGGAAGGGAAGTTCTTGTTCGACGTCTTGTGGAAGTTCTCCAGGGGTGGGCCGCCAGGGGGTAGTGCAGGTGCGGGGTGGACCGCTTGGTGAGGCATGTCCTCTGTGGCCATGGGGCGGGGTGGTGACCCTTGGCGTGGCTCAGGTTCACGCTTGAGGAGTTTCGCCACCTCAGCGGCGTACTAACGACACTCAATCGTGTCATGCCCACCCATTTTGTGATAGGCACACTAGTGACCCTCTCCGTGGTCTTGGTTGTTTTTCTTCTCAATGGGGCCCTTGTTGCGCGCGCGATGATCTTTAGGCTTAGAACCCTTCTTGGATCCTTTGGAGGCGATGTTCCCTCGAGACGGGGCATTGGCTATGACGAGGACACTTTGGAGTCACGACCCTTATTGGAGCGGTCCCTCTGGTCTTTGTTCTTTTTCCCGGATGACCTCTTCAACCCCTTCTCAAGGGAGTCACTTCCAGCTTGAGGGAGAAGCCCCTTTTCCTCCTCCCCCTGGGCGTATTTCTCCACGACTTCGAAGAGTTGTTGGGTCATTTTTGGAGGGTCCCTCCCAAGCACCCAGTTTAGTTCACCGAGGAGAAGTCCTTCCTTACATGCATTGATGACCGTGGAGTCTGGGGCATCCACCACCTGGCTTCGCATCTGGGAGAAGAACTTGAGGAAGTCCTGCATAGACTCATCATTCTGTTGCTTGACAGTGAAGAGTTGGTTGGGAAGCATGGAGCACTTGTGACTCTCCTAAAAGTCCGCGCTGAAATCTTCACGCAGTTGGGCCCAAGAGTGGATGGACCCCCTCTTCTGATTGAAGAACCATGACCTCACTGTCCCTGAGAGGAAAAGCGGGAGGCAATTACACATTTATGTCTCCTCGCTTCCCCTGACCCGGATAGCCGTGGCGTAGACCTCCATGAACTGCATAGGGTCGGAGTCTCCGTTGTATGGTCCAATGTTAGGTTGACGGAACTTGGGTCGAAACAGGGTTTCGAAGATATCTCGAGCGAGGGGGTTGCCTTTCTTGGGATTGCCTCTGCAGCCATGATCGAGAAGGGAGGACGGCCTCTCATGGCAGCGAGACTCGTCGGAGCTGGGAGAGCTTGAGGCCTGTTGGGTGCGAAGATGATGTCCATGTCCAGGAGAGCCAGAGTACTCCCGTCGACAAGTGGTTTGAGCAGGCCACGAGACCCCAGATTCGGCTTCCCTTCCCCTAGAATGATGCCTGTGCTGGCAGGGTTGATCATGACGACTTGGTGAGGGAGGAGCATGACCGGTGTTGACGGAGTGGAAACTGCTTCCGTCCACGTGGCTATGCTGAGCGTGATGCAGGCCCTTCAAGCCTTGAGGGCGCTCGTGGGTAACCGTGGTGTCCAGGACTGCTCTTGGAGGAGCGACTACCTCTGGTCTTGGAGGCTCTCCTTCCACCCTGGGCCATGCCGCACCTCGAGGGTGGGGGTCTGCTACTGTCGATGGAAGTCGACTCACCATCTCTGGATGCAAGGGCACTTGCCCAAGAGGAGGAGCTTATAGCGGAGGATCTGGAGCTCCCATCCTTGGGAGTGCGAGTTTGTGCCTTAGGTGTTGTGGTGATGGCATGAACTACAATGGTACAGGATGAGTCCCACCGAACCCTGGATTCGGTGGACATAGTGGCCAGAAGGGAGCTCCATTTGACACCGCTGCATAGACGAGTGGGTGGAGGTTGTATGGGTTCCCCCCTGCTTGCCTTCGAAGGTGAAGCCTAGACCCTCATGTGCCCCCGGGTCTGCGATCAGTTGGATCGAGGGCGATGGCAGGAGCGGCGAGAAGTGTAGAGGGCTACCGTGAGGACGGTAAGAGGCTATTATGTATTCCACAGTTTGCCTCACGGTTGCCTTCACCATAGCCTGCCACTTGTTTACATCCAGGGCTTCAGTGATGAGGGTTGGCTCTGAAGCCCCTGACCCTACGACAGCAAGGGTGCCACGGGCCTCTTGCCCTGGGCCCAAGGCAACCGGCTCGAGGGAGGATGACACGGCCGAGAGCTCTGGGATTTGAAGGACGTTGTCGACCCCAGGGTGAATGGCACCGATTTTGAGGGCGGTGCACGCTGGGGGTTTCGTCAGGGAGGATGATCATCCTTATACTCCTTATGCTTCGGGGCTGGAGGAGGCTTGTAGTGTTTCTTGGTAGGAGCTAGCCTTGTATGAGTTAGCTACATACTCCCCATGGATGGCGCCAAATGTCGTAGATGTGAAAACCAAACACGAGCGAGGGGGTGGACATCGACCATTTAATAGGCCCTCATCCACGAGAGTAAGAGTGACACAGGAGGTTTATACAGGTTTGAGGGTTCGAGAGAACCGCCTTACTCCTGTCGGTGGGCCCGCATGGGGTTCCTCTGAGGGGTTAGTCACCGAGGGCTCACCAGTTTGCTTGCACTATCATCTTGCTCAAGAGAGCTCAAGTTACAAATGAGGGGGCATAGGGTATTTATAGGCTCTTGGCATGTACAAATGATTGAAATACCCCCATGAAGACAACTAACCTGTGAGCATAAATGAGGGGCAATGTTGTCTTTTCTAGGCATGATTGTAATTCTTTGATTTGCGTGTTGTAGAGAGGGTCACCGATTAGGTATTCTCTAACAGTGGTAATTTGTTCTGTCACACTATTTTTGGAGTGTGTCTGACTGGCTGCCTATATTGACCTAATCGTATGACCTATATTGAGAAACACACAATTCACATGTTCCTATATTATTGCACCTAGTCCTTACTGCTCTGTCCAGTTTTTATGTTTTTTACCATGAAATAGATTATTGTTCTCACTAATAACAGCAATAGCATCATTTCTAGAATAAACCATAATAGAGGGTAGCTCCAGCGGATTACCTAACAATAAAGCGTCACTTCACTTGAACCTGTAAAAGAGCATTCAGGATATTATTGTTGCGAATTCTAATGATAAACGTAACAATTAACTTAAACAGAGTATGTATGTATTGAACTGACCATTGATGAAATTAAAACCACGTACATTGGGACTGTTCTAATTAAGCAATTGAACCATCTTGCATTGATTTATCTATGTATTGCACAACACAAAGCCTCTGATAACAAGAACACAGATCTGAAGCAACTGAGCATGAAAATGAGCAAAAGAAATCAGATAACAAGAACTCATATCACTGCAATGGGAGAGTAAATGGCAAGAAAGATCAGAAAAAATGGCCTCAGGTCGTTTTCTTTCACATCATTTGCACCAAGTATTACCTAGCAGCAAGTTCTAACCCAACCCATATTTGCGGATGCTGCGATGAAGATCTGGCGACTTGGGAGGGGCATTACCTGCGCTTCAGTGAGGCAAAAGGCGAAGCAGCTGTTGGCAAGCGCAATTGGAGACTTGGAGTAGATGGAGAAGTGGGTGAGGAGGGTTGCCTCGGCGAGGTCGTTCTGGCGGCCGAGCATGAGGATGGAGCGGTGGAGATTGAGACCGACGAGATACATGTCAGAGAGGACAGAGGCCAGCTCAGGGAGCTTGGGGCTGTCGGGTGGGGCGCGCGGGGGAGTCGTAATTTGGGGGCTCCACACGGAGGCGGTGGGGAAAGGGGAGTAGCAGCTTCGGCACGCGAGTAACACAAGTGAGAAGAATGGTTCGACCGACGGGGTGGAGGTCGCCAAGGACGCTGGGGGAGAGGAGCAGGACACTAGGGGCTAGGGTTTGGGGGAGGAGCAGGACGCCAGGGGGCTAGGTACTTTGCGCAAGCAATCAATCGATATGGATATAATAGAATGGTCATACACATCATAGACGGTTTTTGGCTAAACCTGTCTGTGATGTGAGTCTCATCACTGATGATTTTATCCAAAAATGGTTAGAGATGTCAATGGTAGTCATCACAGACGCTTTTTGAAAATCGTTAGTGATAAGGGGTCTAATATAAGTGTTTTTATAGTCATGTGTGTTGAATTGGCATCACAGTCATCATTAATGATTTTGGCTACGTTGCCAGGTTTTGTGTTGATGTGGCATCGCAGTCAACTTCCCTTCTCTTGTTCTCTTTCTTCTCCCTCATCTCTCCATCTTTCTCCCTCCCACATCTCATCCCCATGCTCCTAGTCTGCATGTGTGCAGTGCGGGAAGAGGTCGTTGGCGCGGTCTGCGTGTCCAGGGAGGCGCCGAATTCGTTTCTTCCTATTCATCCTCTTCTTCTCTCCATCCCCCCACATCTCATCCCCATGCTTTCTAAGTGGTGGGTGTGGAGCGTGGGAGCGACATGAAGGTTGGAGAAGGCATGCGCGTCCAGGGAGGCATTTGCGATGATGAGGAGGTGTGTGGTGACAAGTCCTAAGGTAGTTCCACTCGATTCCATCACCACCAACTTCAATCTGCGATGAAATCTTGCTCAGTAACCCAAGTCATGCGAAATCATCCTCCCCTGAAGCTTGATCCAACACCGCTGGAGCCTAATCTGTTGTCGTCGGGGCTAGATTTATTCAAATCCATCGTTGTTGGCTTGTCTTTTTCATTGACAGAGTTTGATCTAGTTGCCGCCGACCTATGGAGCTCATTGTCGACCTCGATCCACTCACCTCCTAGTTGGATCCAAGCCTCATAGTCGTTGTTGGCTATTCCATCGTCATCGCTTACGTTTTCTTTAGTCTGCTCTGCCCATGGATGCCAACTAGGCCCGGATGGGAGGCCTGTGCAACATGGGCTGCTTAGGGCCCCCAAAATTAAGGGGCCTTATTTTTTTACTTATTTTTGTATTACTACTTGTTAATCTTTGTATTAGTAAGAGTAAGAACTAATAGATGTGCAATTCTTTTTATTCTCTTCATTTTATTTTTTAAAATTTTTACTACAAAAAATCATTCCTAAACAAAACCATGTGCCCTCTTGATATTTTAAAGTTTTTGAAACAGCTAAATTATTTCCGTAATGCAATTGTTGTGTATAGAATTTTGTTGACAACTCTGATGACTATTGCACATGCAAAAAAGAGAGCTTATACATATTGAAGTTGAAGTTCTACTTGCGTTCCATAATGAACTAGGAAAGGCCTAACGATAGTCGTTGAAATTGATTTAATTTGGAATAGACTAATTACAAGGATAATTGCAGATTCTGTTTCAAATAATACTAGAATAATGGTGCTTTTCAAGTAAAGGTCATATATGATTTTTTTTAGTGCGATGTATCACATAATCTTTGTACCGTAAGAAAAAATTATACTACAGCTGTAATATCAAATAATTATTTTGATAATTAACTTTTATTGTGTATAGCTTAATTTTAAATTTAGCACAAGGCTACAAAAATGTCAGTTACGGCCCTGATGCCAGCTCAGTCAAAATTAGGGTGGTTCCAAGTCTTCACTAGGCAGTCGTCTCCTCACAATGGCGCTGCAGTGATGGCCTGGTGCGAGTGGCAGCGGTGGCTTGGTGCGAGCAAAGGCAGCTATCTTGGCCTGCAGTGAGTCGTTGTGGTGGGAGGAAAGGATAGGAGGCGGCTAGAGAGAGACAGGGAGGAAGACGGGGAGGGGTAGTGATGAGGGGCTTACATGGATGCCTTTTTTACTGATTATTGCCACATCAATATAAAACCTGGTTACGTGGTCAAAACCACTAATAAAACTAGCTCTCAGGGCAAGTCACACTAGTTTTTGATGGTTTTGTAGCTGAGGGTGTAAATTGAACTCGGGACATAAGTTGAATGGTAAAGTGAACTCATTCCATTAATGTACCATATGAAATATAATTGCGTAATAAAATTGTAACCACTTTACCATTAAATAGACAAACATTATATGAATACAGTTTATTAAAAAAGAAAACGTATGTGGAGCGATAGCGGGTTTGATTACACTTGTTGGGGGGTTTTGATAAACATCATCCGGATGTTTTCTTAGCAAAAAAAACATCTAAATTTTGGAGCATTGGATCTGCGGTGAGATCCGTAAGACGTGAAGGGGGGGTATGATTGTGTTTTGATGGATGGTTTGATACTTTGATCTAAAGATTTAAAATTTGAATATTTGTAAAAACAAAATATCTATACGAAGGCTAGACACCCTTGTTTGAGTTGATGAGCAACCACCACATTTTGCTGGCATTAACTGCAAGTACGTAACACACCATTAGTACTGTACTTGCTGATCAGTACATACATATGTCGGTGGAAAATAACAGAGTGCACGTGCTATACACATGCAGTACACAGCATCAATTTAACTCGACTACGTACTCCTTTTTATCATTGTGTTTTAGCCATAAATAAGTCCAAATCATGGCAGATCGATCCCTCACTGGCGTTAGATATGATGGAGCTAGCAACCGTCTCTTTTAATGCTGACAATGACTGTACGTCTACTTAATTATATGATTGGTCCTAGCTTGTTCCGGACGAATACAGATCAGGTGCAGTTGTAGGGACGGCTACTTAAGCGGTTCCTTCAGACCATCCGATGTAAAATCGGCAGTTCAGAGCGTAGAAAAAACTATGCAGTTTTACTGTGCAAAAATAATGTTCATAACACTACAGCAAAACACTGTTTATTAAAAAAAAATTGATCTGGACCGTCCGTACGCTAGATCCGACAGTCTAAGGCTATGGGGACTGCTTAAGTTACGGTCCCCATAGCTATTGCACCTGTAACATCCTAAAAAGTTCAAACAGTAAAAAATATACGGATGAAAGTGAAGAAAATAAATGTTTATGAGTTCTCTAGTGTTATTCATTTTTATTGGTTTTTCTTGAGTTTTATATTGTGTGAAAGCTTGATTAAAGAAATTGAGAAATGAGAAAGAGGTAAAAAGATAAAAAGAAAGGTGGTAAAAAGGAATAAAAGTTTTTATGTGATCCTAGATGCACTGGTGTCTCAGTGAGATCAATAAACAAAATTTTCATGCACAGGATTGGGAATAAATAATTAATATAATCATCTTTTGACTAAAAACAGTAAACCAAAAATTTAAATGAAAAATGGTCAATAGCTATCTGAGGCCAAGAAAATTTCTATAGAGTCCTGACTGTATAACACACCACTGTTAATTTTTTTATAATTTAATAAACTAGTTTAAGCCTATTAAAAATTCGAATACAGAGAGTCCAGAAAATAGGGAAAACAACTGTCAGAATTTTTATAAAATAATTGATCACGTTTTTGACTTGAAAATTTTATGGTAATCTCTTTAGAAGGATAGGAACCCTTCCAAAAAGGTTAAAAAATAAATATTGAAATATGAACCTTTAATTAAATCAAAACCCGAAATTAAGCTTTAGGGCAGGGCACAGTGTCAGAATTTTAGTAAATCTTCTGGAAGGTGTTTTTATCTCAAAATTTTACAGGAGATGTATGAGTTACATTAAGTTTTTTTCAAAAATTTTGGTAAAATTTTTACTTAGGATGTTGCTTAAACTAAGGAAAAATCCGGAGAACTCTTGTCCAGTCCCATCACATTAATCGTCTACTGTCACCGACAAGTGGGCCCGGCGCCTGTTGAAGCTTGTCGCGCTGGCAAGGCTGAGGCGAAGCCTTGGGTCACTGCCAGTGGGGCCTGGACCCGCATGTCAGCCTCTGAACTGCGTTCTTCTCTTCCTTTCGTCTCCCCTGGCCGAAGCGAGTCGACGACCTCGCCTCGTCCTTCGCCGATCGGCCGCAACAACTCCCGTCCGGACGTGATCACCACCCTCCACGTGGCGTAGAGACCTCCCTCGCCTGTGCTTGATCGTCCTTGGTCGAGCCACTCGGGAGGTAAGGCTGCGCCATTGTTGTCGCTTGGCACAGAAGAAAGCGACCGAGGCCGTGCAACCAGAATGTGAGGGCGATCACTTCCGTTGGCTAAAGGCGTTCACTTCGCGTCGTAGCTGCACTCCTCATTTTCACTGCCTCATTTTTGCACTGAGAGTCCTACAGCCAATTCTTCTTCTCCTTCCGCTAGAACTCGAGAAAAGGGGATCGGTGGTGGAGGTCAATCTGCCTCGATCCTTTGAATCGATTCCACTTTGAGCTTTCTGAGCACCGCAGGGTTGCTGATCAACCACCAATTTGGGTTGTTTTTGTCTGCAACAACGCCGCACCGCCGCCCTTCTTCTTCCCGGCTGGCGCGTGGTGGCAGCTCGTTCCACGCCTTCTCCGACCCGACCACCTGGTGAGTTCGAACCCAATCGTACCACTGTAGCTCGCCTAGTCCTTGTTTGCCGGAAAATCGGTCGTTAGCCGAGCTCTCGCAGGCTCGGCCATGGTGCCGCCGCAGCCTCATGGGGGCGACCCCTTTTTCGACCGCCGCTAACCGAAGTAGTGCCATCCCTAGGTTCGCCTTGACGCGCTGAAGGCGTTAGTGCTACCCATTCCGCCGCTCCAGACTCGATTCGCTGGCGGCGAGCAAGAAACCGAGGAGCCCTGTCCTCCATCGCTGATCGGTGGGTCCCGTATGTCAGCAGGTAAGCGCGTTTGAACGCGTCTGTGCGCGCGCAGGAAAAGGCGTCTTCCGGCTGGGAAGACGTATTTTGGAATTTTGTTGGATTTTCCAGAAACCGAGTAGATTAAAATGCCAATAACTTTTGAAATAAAACTCCAAACTTAGTGAAACCAATTTCTAAATTCGTGTAAAATTATGTAGATTCGGAATATACAAGAATTACTTGAACATGAGTAATGTGCGGTTTTAGGAAATTCAAAGAGATGCTTAGGTGTAAGTAGGGCCGTGTAATTAAAATATTTTTAGATAAAGTTTAAATTGAATGAGATAAGTTTTATGAAACCACTGATTATAAGCACTCCAAATGTGTAAGAATAATTTCAGATCACTTAGTTAAGTGCCATATTCGAATAGAATGAAATATTAATGTGTAAAAGGGATAAATGAGTGAAACACATATAAATTGAAGTTTATATGGATAAAACTTAAGTTGAGAAGTCGTGTACCAGTATAAGCTCATTTGTGTAAAAAATGTTTAGGAAAAAGTATAAGTGATGCTTTTCCAATGAAGAAAAATAGTAGTTATAATGGTAAACATAGGTGTAATATGCTAAGATTAGGTTCAAAATAATTCAAATTCAGTTTTAAAATGTTTACAAGGCTATGTCCTGATACTAGTAAGAAAATGAATAAAAGTTGGTAAGTGATCTGGTTGCAAATGAAAATAGAAGTTGAGATGTTGTAAGGTTCGTTTTGTGATCATTTAGGCTTTTTCAACCATAGGAAAAATAAATGGTAAAGAGGAAAGGAAGTGTAAAAATAGTATAGGAACACTCCACATAGTATGTTCTATTAGGTTCTGAAGAAATTAAGCCATTTTATCAAAGTTTGTATATTAAACAAGTTAGTGAAATAAGCCTCACTATTATAGTTTTCAGAATAATTGAAATACTTAGCAATTTCAACAGCTTGTGAAGTAGCTCATCTAAGTGAGAATTTTAGAGAGGATAATGTAGAAATGATCACCAAAGTTTGTACTACTAGGTCCCAGCAAAAGATCTTATTAGTAAGCTATGATTCGTTCAATTTTCATAAGTGTAATAACCTTAAGCGATATTGTTTAACCTGTTTCCTTAGCCCAAATTTTATAGCCTAAGTCAAGATTTTGACTAAGTCTTTTTAACAGTAGGTTTCAAGCCTTGTCTAAACCCAAAAGTTTAAGAGAAGCCATTAGAATTGTTAACTAAAGTATGCTCTAGCTTGTTCAAGATTAAAACCCTAATTTCATTAGATGTTGCACATAAATCTTTTTAGATGAATAACCCTAAATGTCATGGTTTTGGGTGTTCGCTTCTTGAAGTAATGAGAAGGCAGAGAGCTATGTTCTTCTAGTGTTGCTCTTTCATGTCACCTTCTAAAGTAGCTAATGAACTAGTTTTCCTAATCTAAATAATAATTGCATCTTAATTTCGAAATTTAATTAGAAATAATTCTTTTAGAGCAACCCCTGTCCTGGTGTAGTTTTGTGTTTATCTTTGCTGTCTGTTTTTTTTGCCCATTTGGAGTTAACTGATGTTCTTTTGTTCCTCGTTTTCTCAACGTGTAGACACCGACATCCTCAAGGAGGAAGACGACTCTATCGCAGATCCAGATTTTGTACCGGACAGTGAACTGCAAGGCAAGCAACCCCTTGAGCATATTGAGCCTGATAATTTACCTACCTTATGTTGTTTTTTCCTATGTATGATGCATCCGGATAATTCTCCATAGAAGTGCTAATTTGGGTTGGAACTGTAGTTAATCCTGTACATTATGGTTTACCTTAATCTGTATGGACATGTGAACCTTGTAAACCCTAGTTTGAACTAGACATACTTAATGTCATTTTGGGTATAACCGCTAGCATAATATTCTTGCTTAAGCTATCCGTGATGTGTATTCAGTCTTTTCAACCAGTGTTTGGTCCTTTTTGGGAAATGGTTGATGTTAATTTGCTAAAAACCCTCGAATAAAACTATGGTTTGACGCGGGTGATTATTGGCAATAGCCGGTTGTGCAAAGGGATATGCACGTAGTATAGGGTGGAATATCGCCCGTGTCGGATTAAGGACCGAGCAAATGGGATGTTGTAGATCCATGTTTCCGTGCAACCACGAGGGCTGGTATGGGACAGCCTTAGCCTATTAAGTTGTTTAGATGTGGCTTTGCATCTAAGGAAGGCGGGAGTTAGCACAGGCATTCCCACCAGGTCTGCTTGTAGGGGTTTCTACATACCAATGCAACGGTGTACGCCTTGCCTTGGACAGAGACGTGGTGTTGGGTGTGATAATTGTGGATCCACGACTTGGGTGAGTGTCTCTATTTTCAGGGTGAGGGCCAACGTCCCAGGCTGGTGTAAAGCCACGTCTAGATAATGTAACGGCTCTGTATGATCTCCTTGCCGACACACCAAAGAAAGTGTGTTAACTGGCCTAGCAAAAGAGGTTGATCATTCCTTGTGGGTAAAGCTGTACACCTCTGCAGAGTGACAAATCTAATCGATTAGCCGCGTCCGCGGTAATGGGCACTTGGGGAAAATCCTCCCAATGCTAAAGTTCTTTTGATCTTTTCGGTAAACTGGGTTTTGGTTTGGAAACCGTTTTGCAACCAGCTTTTGTGTCAAAAGATCGACATCGGGGACCTATGCAGTCGAGGGTAGACTGGGTTGAAAATCTAGAATAATTGCTTAGCATATTGTTTCTTAATTGCTTTTATTAAAAATGTGATGTTGCAATCTAGCATACTTATATATTTTTAATGCTTTTGTGCAACTGCAAAAATAACCATAGCCTGTTTATTGTTCAGCTTGCATATTTAAATATTTGCATCTGTGAACCACTATAAAACTTGCTGAGTACCAATGTACTCAATCTTGCATCTGCTGTCTCAGAGGACGAAGACTGCGATCTGCCAGACGACGCTCTTTTTCAGGCATGTCTCGGGGGTTTCGACGATGGTTTCTTCTAGGGTGTCTAGTTAGTTGCCTGGGGGTTTAGTGGGCAACCACAAGGCTATTTGGAGTTGTTCGGCTCTCTTTTGTTTCCGCTGTTAAATGTTTCAATTTGAACTAAGCTCTGTATAATTAATACTGGTATGTATGTCTTTCTGTTTGTTTGTGAGTATGGTTATGATATAAATGTTGTAAACATGTGAGTGCTAGCTACTGATCTAAGGAATAGCACAGTAATCACATGAAAATTCCTATTCATCAAAACGGGGTCTCACAGCACCAGATCCGTGTCCATTCCAAACACTTCGCGCGGTGATCCGGCCGTGTAGTTGCGCGCGGGCAAAACTCCACCTCGCGTAACTTAGTCCTGCTATATTTTCTTGCGTTTCTGACGGATATATTGATGCAGCAACTTGAAAACTACCGAAAAAAAGCTATAAGACTAAAGAGGGTACAGAGAGCCCGTGTTCACTGCGAGTGGTTGCATATAGATCGATAAGTATTTCAGTAGAATGGTCCATGGATGTATACATATATACATGAAGAAAAATCAAATCGATCGAAGAGTGGACGCGCGCGTACGTACGTGCCCATATGTGCATGCATGCAGCCACTGCGCACCGCCTTTCAGTTCAGTGGCGCCGTTCACGTATGTACGTATCCACACGCTAGCTAGAGACGATTTTTTTGTTGTTGTTGACAAAAGCTAGAAACAATTGATCCTCAGCGTTATGCATAAACTACTACACAGAAGATTATTATAGACGGTTAGAAAACATCATCATAGACGGTTTTTTAATTCGTCTGTAATCATGTGTTAGTAATAATACGACGCATATCACAGACGATTTCTAAACCGATTATGAAAACACATATCACAAATGATTTTTAACTAGAACCGTCTATGTTATATGTGATCCCAACCAGTTTGTTAATAGAACCTCTGTGATATGAGGTTTAAAAACCGTCTGTGATATGTTTTTTTCTCCTAACTCTTTTGACAGAACTTTTATGATTAGTATCTGTTGGTTCAAAATTTTATTCTCCTTAGATATTTCTACAACGACACTTACAAGGCACAACTAGTTATAGATTTCGCAATTGAATATCAAAACATCCTAGATGCATCGAGGCAACAGCTTGTTTGATGAAGATGATCTTAAAATATGAATATGTGTAGCACTTTCATCTCCTTTCTTATTCTAATGTTGATGAATTCGAAGGCAAAATCTAATTTCATCTACAGTTCATCCTAAAAGTTGTCATGCTCTATTTTATCTTCTACTTCATCATTATCGCCGAATGAGAATACCATAGACAACCCATTTTCACTCTGATTTTGTACGGGAATAGAATGTGAAGCACGGTGCAATGTGCGCTTACGCGCGTACTTACAGTTACGCTTACAATTAAAAGGGGAAATGGAAAAAGTTCATGCATGTAAAAAGGAAATTAAAAAGGGTGGAAAAGAGGCTATCGATAAATACATCGTACATGAATTAACTTGGTCTACAATTGATCTCCCGTTAATTAGTAGGCCAGCTGATCAAAATTTGCTGAGGTTGCTATATGACTTTAACAACCTACAAACTTACATTCTCATTTAGATGCTATATTTAGCGAAAGACTAATATAGATACAGTGCAATACAGATACAACATTTGTCATTAATATCCAAATTAATTGCTTACCCTACTACAGAAATGCACATCATAATCGGTTCTTTTTCGTCATCACAGTCGGCTCTGGTGGCGATACAAAGTCATTAGATAGTGATAAGGTAGCGCTATCACAGTCGGTTTTTGCCCGATTGTGATAAATGCATCATCACAATCGGTTCTTGCTCAAAACCGATAGTGATGAGGATCTCATCACAATCGGTTCTGAGAAAGAAGCGATAGTGATGAACCCTCATCACTATCGGTTTTAAGATAAAAGCGATAGTGATGAGGCTTTTATCTCAAAACCGATAATGATGAGGCCCTCATCACTATCGCTTCTTATAAAGAACAAATAGTGATGAGGGCCTCATCACTATCGCTTCTTTCTCAGAACCGATAGTGATGAGCCCTCATCGCTATCGCTTCTTCATAAAGAACCTCATCACTATCGCTTCTATCTCAGAACCGATTGTGATGGGGTGTGATGTTGTTGTTTGTGTATTCATATTTCATGTTTCAGAAGGCACATTCATATTTAAAATCTAAAAATTATAGAAAAGAACATCTACATGCTTTGCATTATTGCGCTTCTAAAGATCAATAGAACACAATGACAAAATAGTATGAATTGAATGATACAAAGACGTTAACTACACAACGGTAGAACATAAGGAACCATAATAAGAGAGCCACAAGCATTTTCTGTGGTATAGAACAATGGAGCTTCCACATCAAGCTTACTCATGCACCAATTAGAGCACAACTTCAAACTACAAAAGAGCATTGATATCACAAATATAACACGAAAAGATCAAAGAGCATACCATCCTGTATATTGCTTCTTCAAGTTTGATATATACATCACTAATCAGCATATGGACGTATATATAGTATTTGAGTTATACCTTGCTAGGGTGTTCATACAAAGAACAACAAATGAACTCCCTAAAACATTTGACACACAAGAGCAGCAAAACTGAAAGTGACGAAGCGAGAGAGACTTCTCTGAGTACAACCCTGAAGAAATATCACTCAACATCCTTGACTTCAGCCTCAATGTCTACAATTGTTCCAGAACCAGAAGTCGCCTTTCCTGGGTGCAGCACGGGATGGTGTGATTATACTGATTGGTTAACTAGATCCCATACAAAAACTTAATGACAGGTCGTTATCAAAAAGTTGCTTCGCAGTCTAGTTTTACATTCAAATGACTGGTACCTCATTTAGTAGTTATTCAAATTTGATTGTGATTATGTGCCATTTATACATTCTTGTGTATGGTATATGGGATCTCGTCAAGTATAATTCATATGGTCTCATATATTAATTGGGCAAAACCTATAAAGTAAGGGGAAAAATCTATTGCTTGCCAATTAAGTTAACATTCATAGTGTTTTCCCATGGTTAGCCAGGGCGGGAGTCTCGACAATTTTATAAAGCAATATAAACAAGGAAGTAGCATGGTTTGAGTACCTTTTGAACCACAGTTGAATAACTGATTGAAGACTTCTGCATTTGTAGCGCCCTTCCAGACAAAAATCTAGCAGATTCTCTAACAAATTAGTTGCCCTTAACTGCATCAGGTACAAGTATGATTTAGATCCAACAAAAGTTTTCATTTAGACAAGCACAAGGAAGATGCCAAATTAAGGAGCGTGAAAAGCAAAAATGTTTATATAAGTATGTACTATAAAAAAATTCAAGGCAAAGAGAAATTCCATGATTCTCCGGTCTCATTGATGGTAGCATAAATCCGCAGAGAAAAAAGAATTCATGCCATCACCAAAGATTGTGATTTCTTTTAATTGGAAATTTGCAATACATAGATAAGTAAAGCTTAAGAAGGTTTCAACAATAAATTCAAGATAACTATGTTGTGAACTTGTGATACGGATGTATTAATGATGTGCAAGCTCTAAACCATAGCACTCAACATAAGCTCAGCTTTATAGTTATTACCAACATAAAGAAATCAGAACCATGGAAGTACTTAAGGCAGTAAGGAATTAAGTGAACATATGTTGTAACGCTAACCAAAAAATTAATTTAGTTGCACAACTTTCTAGCAAAAACAGCAGTGTATGCATATCAGAATAGAAAGTACTAGTGTTATTTAGAGGTGAAACTTTTCGAAAGTAGCAAGATGCCCACGCATATTGAACTAAATGAAGACCATTAGACACAGGCATATAGCCAAATAGAAATGGTAACACTACCCAATGAAGCGGAAGGACTGGCATCGTCGGCAGCCTGGTCGGACGAGTCGTCGGATCCCTCGGCGGGGCCAGGCACGGCGCGGAGAAGGAAGTGGTCCAACATGGCGCGGAGACCGGCGGCCACAGCCTCGTTGCTGCGAGCGAGGCCTCACCACGCCTGGCTCTCTGCGTCTGGCTGTCGGAGGCGCTCCTCCAGCTCTGCGGCGCGCCGGCGAGCTGCCTCTAGCTCGGCCTCCTTCTCCCTCAGCCGCCGTGCCGTCGTGCTAGGGTTTCCGAATCGCCGTGGAGCCGGAGGCGTGAGAGTGAGCAATGCACAAAATGGAATGGCGTATTTGTGCATTAAGTGCAGCGGACTACGAGCATCTTTAATGCTAACGCAAGAAATGGAATCGGTTTTTCGGATGGAACCGATTGCGTTAAAGCGCTACCTCTGTCGGTTCCCAGTCGTGAACCGATAGCACTAATGCTTTAACGCTATCTTTGTCTGTTTTTGTTAAGGACACCATCTCTGTCAGTTGTTCATGCAAACCGACACTAATAAATAAACTCATTTCAATCGGTTTTTCACTAAAACCGACACTGATAAACATATCTATTTGAATCGGTTTTGTATCAAAAACCGATACTGATTAGGAAAGTATTTCAATTGGTTCTTCACTAAAACTGACACAAATTAACAGACATTGCAATCGGTTCTTCATTTAAACTGACACTGATGATAAGACATATTTCAATCGGTTTTTAGTAAAAACCGACACTAATGAGAAGACCCATTTCAATCGGTTTATAGTAAAAAAAACGACACTAGTGAGAAAAGGCCATAAATTTTTCAAATATAGTTGAAATTATTTAAAATTTTGTACAAATATTCTTTCGGATACTGCAAAGCTTTTTCAAAAAGAATTTTTGAAAAAATAGTCAGCATTGAAAATATATGTCAAATCTCACTTCGTAGGCACGATTTTTTTTGCTTAAAGAGTAGAAAAGTCCAGACCTTTTCAAATAAAGTCTAAGTTTTTATAAAATTTTCAGAAATGAACTTTGCACTGGTTAGAAGTCTTCCCAAAAATAATTTCTTTAAAAGGAATTTTCTTTCAAAAGATATGGTTGAATACGCTTCATAGGCACAATTTTTGCTTAAAGGGTAGAAAAGTCTAAACTTTTTCAAAAAAAGTATATATTTTTTGAAAATTTTCAAAAATGAACTTTGCACTAGTTAGAGTTTGAAGGATTGCTCACATTTTGAAGAAAACCACAAATGAGGTTAAAGAAAACCACAAATCAGTTCTTACTCAGAACCGACATAGATATGGGTGCCGCTCATCACAATCAATTCATAGCTAGAACCGATTGTGATAACACCCCCTCATCACAATCGGTTCTTACTCAGAACTGACACAGATGAGGGTGACCCTCATCACAATCGGTTCTTAGCTAGAATCGATTGTGATAAAACACCCTTATCACAATTGGTTCTTGCTCAGAACCGACACAGATGAGGGCCCTCATCTGTGTCGGTTCTGAGCAAGAACAGACACAGATGAGGGGGTGTCATCACAATCGGTTCTAAATAAGAACCGATTGTGATGATGGGAACCTCATCTGTGTCAATTCTGAGATAGAATCGATTGTGATAACACTCCTCATCTGCGTCGGTTCTAGCTCAGAGCCGATTGTGATGACTCTGTTTCCAAAAATTATAAATTACATACACATATCACAATCGGTTTTTCCTTAAAAATTAGGAACCAACACAAATGAAGTGATAGTGTTGTACTATTCTGTAGTAGTATTATTGACACACTAAAAAAGATTGTTACAATACAACAGACTAGCTAATAGTATGTAATGGCAATAATATATATCGGAAATAATACTTTTATGATCTATATTTGTATGTTTCATGGAAATAACGTCTAAATGAGAACTAATTACTTGTGACAAGTGAGTCCTCAATCCTGATCATCGGATTAGTTAGGACCTGGCTTCGTGGCTGGCTACAATACAATCGATATGTACATATAGATGTCCAACGGAAATGGATCCTCCGCATTAGAAGTTTAAATGCAAGGTGCTACAGTACTATACAGTAGGAGCCTAGAAGGAACTCCGGACATATCACTTATCTAGCTCATGTATCTTGTTTTTATAAATATCATCTGCCGTATGTTACGCAATTGGAGAGGACGGAACTTATATATGCATGTGCCATCCCATATAAATCCAACATTGCAAACCAAGCAGCACACTATATCGGCTACAGTGAATCAGTACAGCTTTTTGTCACTGTAGCTATAGTTTTCTATGCAGTAGTAGACTTAGGTGGCGTTTGATTGGGTGGATGAGGGTGGATGGGATATTGCCATTCATGGATTTGGAGTCATCTATTTGTTTGAATGAGTGGATGGATGAGATATGGTAATCCAGTTTTTTGAAATATTCTCTCAAGATACTGAATAAAGCTGTAAAAAAAAGGCTGGACAGGCTCACCCAGTTTGTTGCATGAAGAGGTATACTCGATCAAATTGTGATCAAATTTTGTTCAAAAATTCAAATTTCGGTCAAATTTGTACAAAAGTCAAATTTTGTCCAAAAATTTAAATTTTGGTCCAATTTATCCAAAAGTAAAATATGTCCAAAAATCCATTTTTTCGGTCAATTTTTCTTCGAAAATTCAAATTTCAATCAAATTTTGTTTGGAAATACAAAATTTGGTCTAATTTTATCCAATAAATTCAAAATCTTGATTACAACTAACCCATCCATCCAATCAAACAAAAAATTGACTCATCCTATCTATTCTGATCCATCCAACCAAACAAAAAATTGTCTTATCCCTATCCACCTAACCAAACAGCCACTTGGATGGCTTCATCCCATCTAAATTAGATGACCATATCTCATCTAACCTCATCCAGGTAACCAAACGTACCCTAACATCATACTAGCATTGTTTATACGGTGGTACGACGGCATCAAGCGGCGTTAATACGGGGTGGTTGGCTGGCAGGTGGTAGATGCACGTACGTAATAAACTTAATTATGAACTTCGCTGTCCAACTATACAGAGTAGCGTATGTTTTTTCTTGGTAGATAAGAATATATTAAAATGTCATAATTATTCTTTCTAAACACTATATTTAATATATGCATGTAGAGAATATAAAGTAAAGATAGATATTTATTAGAAGTATAGAGGATATACTACTATAATTTTATATTAGAATATGAAATACGTCATATATTTGTAGACAATTATTTTAAAAAATATGCATATAAACTTAGACAAAGTGAATATGTAGGTAGATGAATTGCTCGATCTCAGTTCGTAGAGCAAGGCAGCAAGCTACCCATCAATCGGTCCAGAGGCATGCACACATAAATTACTACAGAAAGGTCTATATAAGACACTACATTACAGACGGTTTTCAAAAATCGTCTGTATTAGCACTAATCACAGACGGTTTTGCACCACGATCGTCAGAAGCTACATGATGTGCTAAGAACCGTCTCTGATAAGCTAACATCATAGACGGTTCTAGCTATGAACCGTCTATGATATATCATAGACAGTTTTTAGATAGAATCGTCTGTGATGTTGGCTTATCACAGATGGTTCTTTAATATAACCGTCTGTGATATCACTTCCTTAGTATAAATAGGTCGACCCTCGCACAGATCGTTCAGTTATACGTAAAACTCTCCAGCGATCAAAACCCTAGCCGACGCTTCATCTGTCGCCGACGCTTCGTCTCCCGCCGCAGCGCCTCCCCTCGGCCTCGCCAACGCCGCCAGCTAGCCTTAGCACCTCCCTGGTTGGTATCTCCCCGTGCGGCATCTCCCCCAAGTGGCGCCTCCCCTCAGCCTCGCCAACGCTGCCAGCCGCACCTCCCTGGTCGGCATCTCCCCAAGTGGCGCCTCCTCTAGACCAAGGTCAATTTTTCTTCTCCGAGCCATCGTCCCGCGAGGTACGTACCAATCCCATCTAAAATCCTAACATATGTTCGCTTACATGCATCTTCTAGAATCTATATATATGCAGAATGTGTCTCGTGACAAGAAAATATCGTATGTAGAAAAAATATATTTGTGAGATGAAACATATGTCAATAGCATTTGTGAGATGAAAAAATACATTTTTGAGATGAAAAAAATACATTTGTGAGATGAAACATGTGCCATCTAACTTGAGAAGGTTATTCCATTTGTTGAGAAAAAAATATATGCATTTTACTGTGTCAAGAGCATAATATAGTCATCACATTACTCTTAGGTTAACCAGGGCATTTTTTTGTGTTTGTAAAGCATGTGATATTCATGGATATATATATACTACTGTATGTAGTTCTTTTTATTAGTCCCTGTGTATTAACAAATATGCTCTTCTAGAATTAACTTATGAATGAATGAGCATCGATGAGTCATCATGTTATACATACAAGCATGCTCTCTTTATTTCTATATGTTTCTGATCCAAATTAATTGAAATCTGATTTGGTAAAATAGACGACATGAAAAAGCTGTTAGAAGCTAAACAAAATTTTGAGGTGGAGATCGAACAACTGAAGGACAAGTCTGAGTTAATAGAAATGATTTATGAGATGAAACAAGAACTGAAAGACAGAGATGAAAAATTAGAAGCTATTGAATATCTTAACACGGCACTTATCATTAGGGACCGCAAGGCGAATGCAGAGCTGTAAGAAGCTAAAGCTAAGCTTATAGAGGTAATATGAAAGTTAATGTATTGTTACATGAATTATGAAATATTTTGTTATCATATTTGTAGTATCATATTTGTGGTAAGGTCTTCTTGTCTTACATTATGAAATAATGTTTTTCCTTTAACTCTCTTAGCAGAACTTCCATGTTTAGTCACTACTACAGAACAGCACATCACTGTCGGTTCCAAAACCCCATCACTGCCGGTCATTGGCGTCGGCAGTGATTGGTCGGCAGTGATACTCGGGGATTATCACCGCGGCTTAGGAACCGGTGAGGATAGGATTATCACTGCCGGTTCTACCTACAACCGACAGTGATATTGAACTATCACTGCCGGATCAAACCAAAATCCGGCAGTGATGATAATTATCACTGTCAGTTATACATAAAACCGGCAGTGATGTCGAACTATCACTGCCGGGTTGTACCATAATCCGACAGTGATATGTACATATCACTGCCGGTTTTCTCCAAGAACCGGCAGTGACAAGCTTGCATATTTTTTGTGTAATATATATATTTTTATACAATTGTTTATACAGTGTCCATATGTAGTACTATATAAAGCATCGTTCAAATCATAATTCAAATATATCCATGTATATATGAAGCATCGTTAAAATCATAATTCAAATATATTAAATTAAGCATCACAATATTTTGTTTTTACAATGATTTGTTTACAATTGATGTAGCTCGACTACATCTCATCCCATTCGCTTTGATTTTGCAAGGACTACAGTACAAAGAGTCGAAGTAGACATGTCACACGTCTAGGTCGAAGGAATGAGAGCGATGAGGCTACTCGTAGAACTCGCCGTTTGGATTGATGATCTCATCATGAATGAATCCGGCGATCTGTTCTTGAATTGCTATAATTTCTGTCAGCAATAACTTATTGGTTCTCAGTTTGGAGCGCTGTTTTTGAAGAAAAAAGGAATTTAATTAATAATGATATTTGTTAAATGGAAAAAAGGCATCAATATGTAATTATGTACCATGGCTTCGTTATAGCCGACACTCTCCGTGACAATTGAATGCATATTTGTACATACATAGTATGCACATAAATTGTTTCCGGGGTCCTGCCTCATGCATGGAAAGTCATTTATTATTTCAAAAATTTTTCTGTATGGACGATATCAACACTTTTCTTGCGATGCAAGTCAGAAAGCCACGTGAATGATTTTGAATAGTAATTAAACATAAATGCAATAGAATGAAATTTTGCTAGAGTAATAACGCAACGATCGAGTTTACCTGTTCAACATGTCCCAAAGGTCTTGGTATAGATTAGTTTGTTTTCTTCTGGAGTCCAAGACAAAAATCCTGCTAGCATCTAACTAGATGACGAGGAGGACCCAGTGAAACCTGCACATATATATCAACGTAGTCAATTACTCCCACATCGTACGTGTTATGCAAAAATAGTAAAACGATATTAAAAGTAAGGAGATACGTACTTGAAGTTATAGGGTAAAAGTATGGAGGTTTTATATTGCAGCTTCAAAAAAGTATTAAAAAAATAGTCTTCAACGTACTAACAAGCAACAAACCATTTAATTTCTGAAGAAAAACAAGTAACAAACCATAACATAATAAAATATGGCATGCATGTAGAATTACAATTATGCGGAGTGCTATACTAATGTTTCTGACTCAGTTACAGGCTTAAAGTAGACAGTGATGAAATACGAGAAAAGCTAGTCTGCAGCACTTTGCAACAAATTCATTGGTGTCTATGAACTTACGACAATAATTAAATGATGAAACCAACTGACTCACATTATTTATACCTTGTAATTTAATCAGAACACAATAACACTGGAGAGAAGTGTTTCAGTTTAATTGTCGAATGCCAGTTTTGTAATGGATTTCTGGGACTAGTTGTACCAATGCATTCTCATGGTTACACATCTATGCTAATTCCACTTACAATTCTGGAACTGAATTTAGTCCTAAAAGGTACTGTAGAGAGATAGAAGTTATCTCTTCCTGGGCATAGATGATACAATGAGTGTTGGCATTCGTTTGGTGAATGCAAGCTTAAAGAGCTTCAAGTTCAGAGCATCGATTTGAAGCACAATTCTGCCCATTCCAACATCAAAAAGACATTGCTTCACATCATATGAGATGTGCTCATTTAGCCAACGTAGAGGACACCAATGTGCAAAGCAGTAAGCATTTAGCATGGACAAGGACAACAATTGAGCACACCAATGTGCTCAATTCAGGGGTTCACAGATATTGCTGTCGGAGCACTATCCCAGACCTCGATGGGGAGGTTGAGGCGATGGTTGGGGTGGTGCGCGGCGACGGCGACGGCCGGGGCGGTGAGTCGCGATCGCAGAGCAGGCGGCGCTGGGCGGTGCGACGGGACGCCTGGGGGTGGCGCGACGGCGACGGCCGGGCGGTGAGGCGCAGAGCGAGGCGATGACCGGGGCGGTGCGACGGGGTGCGAGGTGACGGCGGGGCGGGGAGGTCGAGGCGACGAAGTGGCGGCGTGAGGTTGAAGTGGAAATTAGGGGCGCGGCGTTCGAATTTATAGGGTTGGAGTATCACTGCCGGGTCTCCACAAAAACCGGCAGTGATACACTATCACTTCCGGATCACAAACAGAATCGGCAGTGATAGCGGAATTATCACTGCCGGCCCACGTGCAACCCGGCAGTAATACCTATTTTCACTACCGGTCCAATCCAAAACCGGCAGTAATACTACATTATCACTGCCAGGTGTATCTACACCCGGCAGTGAAAATATTTATCACTGCCGGTTCAATCCAAAAACCGGCAGTAATACTTGATTATCACTGCCGGGTTAATACTATAAACCGGCAGTAATAAACCACATCACTGCCGGCTTAATGAGACAACCGGTAGTGATAAGCTCGGATCCGGTCACTTAAGTCAAACTTTCAATTTATTTCTTTTCAAAAGCTGATTGCTTTGGGATTTTTGAAATCCTATCAAATTTTATCCAAATTTTCTGAAAATTTTTGGAGGAATACTTCAGGACATGTAATATTTGATTTAAATATTTCCCCTTAATTTTGACAAAGCTGTAAAATTCTAAAAATCCAGATTGCTCACTGTTTTAATAGTTTTAATATTTTCAAAATAAAAAAATTCACACAAATTCGCACAAATGCAGTAGACCAACCATTGCTTCAAAAATTCACACAAATACAAAAATTCACACAGATGAAGTTTAATTCACACAAATTATTACATATGAGAAAAGAATACATTAATTGTTACATATGAGAGAATAAACATGTATTTAATTAGGACAACTAAGCTACGATTCGACCTTCGTTATGATCGCGGCGTATGTATGTAGCTTCATTCTCACTCTCTTCCATGAGACCTAGGTCAACGTCCTCTTCCCTATAGCCTGCCCTCATGCCGTGATGTAGGCACACCAATCGGTTTGAGATCCATATAATCGACGCAGAACTCAATGACCTCCTCGGTTCCCCAACCATCTGCAATGCAACCTTCCGGCCGATGTCGGTTATGAACATATTTCTTATAACCCCCATGAACCTCTCAAAAGGATACATCTGATGTAGAAACACGGGACCGATAATCCGTATCTCTTTCACAATGTGAACAATGAGATAGACCATAATATCAAAAAAAGATGGAGGGAAACACATCTCGAGCCTGCAGAGAGTGTGGACCATGTCTTCCTGCAGCTTATTTAGTTTCAATGGATCGATGGCCTTCTGTGAAATCGCGTTGAAGAATGAATACAACTTTATAATTGGGTCTCGGACTTTCTCTGGCAGAACACCCCTAATTGCAATTGGAAGCATCTGCGTTATCATCACGTGGCAATCGTGAGACTTCATGCCAATTAATTTTAAGTCTTTCATTGAGACTAGTCTCTTTATGTTGGCAGAGTATCCGGACGGAACTTTCACTCCGTGCAAGCATTCGCACAAGCTAATTTTTTCTTTCTTGCTCAAAGTGTAGCAGGCTGCGGGAAGGTACTTTTTTCCTATATCCATGTCTTTGTGATGCAGCTCCTTCCTGAGTTTCAGATCTTCAAGGTCCATCCGTGCTTGGAGAGTATCTTTTGTTTTGCCAGGTATATCCAGTAAGATACCAAGCAAGCTGTCACACACATTCTTCTCTATGTGCATGACGTCGATTTCGTGTCGAACTTCCAAGTGCTGCCAGTAAGGTAGGACTCAAAATACTGATCTCTTTTTCCACAAAAGAGCCTTATCACGGGAACTCGGGATAGATGTACTGCCTGCTCCCTTTCCGTGAATAATTTTAAGATCCTTTACAGCCGCAAATATCTCTCTCCCAGTGTGATTCTTCGGAGCTAAAGCAGTCTCCTTTGTCCCGTCAAAAGCTCTCTTATTATTGCGGTATGGGTGATCCTTACAGAGGAACCTACGATGCCACATGTAAGATATTTTTTGACAGTTCTTCAGCCACCGACTAGCTGTACCATCTAAACACTGGACGCATCCATTGAAGCCTTTTGTCGTCTGGCCCGACAGGTTACCAAGGGCAGGGTAATCATTGATGGTTACAAACAACAATGCGCGTAGGATAAAGTTCTCTCTTTTATACTCATCCCATACTCGTACTCCATCGTTCCACAAGATTAGAAGATCTTCAACCAATGGTTTGAGGTACACATCGATATCGTTGCCTGGTTGCCTGGACCCTTGGATCAATAGTGGCATCATAATATACTTTCGCTTCATACAAAGCCAAGGAGGAAGGTTGTAGATACATAGAGTTACCGGCCAAGTGCTATGATGACTACTCATGTTGTCGAAAGGATTCATCCTATCCGTACTCAACCCGAACCTTATATTCCTCACATCATATGCGAAGTGCTTCTTATATTTTCTGTCGATGTTCCTCCATTGCACAGAGTCAGCAGGGTGTCTGAGCATTCCATCCTTCTTACGCTCTTCGTCGTGCCATCGTAGCAATTGGGCATGCCTTTTGTTCGCAAATAATCGATTCAGACGGGGAATTATAGGAAAATACCACACCACCTTACGGGAGGATCTCATCTCCTTACGCTTCACCCCGACATCGTCATTATCGATGTCATCATCATTGCCCTTATACCGCTTTGCTTTGCAAACAGCACAGCCATCTAAGTCCGCAAACTCATTGCGATACAACATGCAATCGTTTGGACATGCGTGTATCCTTTGTACTTCCAAATCCCAACGGGCGATACCGCTTGGCCTCAGACGCACTTGTAGGCAACATGTTACCCTCTGGAAGCAAATCCCCCAAGAGACATAACAGCTCAGTGAAGCTCTTATCGGACCAACCATTGCTTGCCTTCAACTGCAGTAGTGTAAGCACGGTCTGTAATTTTTTGTGCTCCTCCTGCGCACCGGGTACAATGGTGTTGTGGAGTCCTGTACCATATGTTGGAACTTTTGAAACTCTCTTTCACTCGTGAAGTCTCCCTCCCTATCACGCAACATTTGATCCAGATCGTTGTCGTGGCTATCGACAAACGTATCTTCGACTGTCGTCATATCGTTGTCTCCGTCATCTTTAGCGATGTGTTGCCCTTCATGTACAATCTCATCTTCGCCGTGCTTGGTCCAACAGGTATAGCCAGGCTTGAAACCTCTTCGAAGCAAGTGTGCACGTATCGACTCTTTGGTAGAAAATAGCTTCTGATTTTTGCAATCAACGCATGGACAGCACATGTAGTCCGCCATATTCTTCGACTTGTGCGCCGCAGCCACGTTTAGAAAATAACTCACACCATTAAAAAATTCTGCCCCGCAATGGTCCGTGTCATACATCCACCTTCGGTCCATCTACAATTAATTAAATCAAACATTACATAAGCATATAATTGCAAATAACAAATAATTGTAAACGATTAGATTTAAAAACCTATGTAGCAATTTTGACTATATTAAAATACATCAACCTTTTCCCGTTATGTAAATATCCATGTAGCAATTTTTTAGTATTGTAAAAAATAAAAATAATTGTAAATAGTTAGGATATATTTGAACTATATTAAAATATATCAATCTTTTTTCCTTTCGTCAATATCCATATTGCAATTTCTTATTATTTAAAAATTTCAAAAAAATTGTAAATACTTAGGATATACTTTGAGTACATTAAAATACATCAACATTTTTTCATTAGGTAAATATCCATGTAACAAGTTTTTATTATTTCAAAATTTGAAAATACATGAACCTTTTTTCATTATGTAAATATCCATGTGGCAATTTTTTATTATTTACAAAAATAGAGATCAAATTACTAACCTCGAAAAGAAGTACAATATGAATTTTAATAGATTTTTCAGCAGCAAATCATCGCAATCTACAAATCAAGCAAAGACAGAGCGCCTCTCTGTCTTTGCTCGATCGGTCGGGAGGCAGGGGTCTCAGTTATATAAACGACTTATCACTGCCGGTTCTGCGCAGAACCGGCAGTGATAAGCTCGGACTGCGCGGGATAATCATATTGCGCGGGAAAATAATATCACTACCGGTTCTGGTCTCAAACCGGCAGTGAAGATTCAAGTACCACTGTCGGTTTAATAACGACCCGACAGTGATATATCTCTGCCTGTTCTTGTCTCGAACCGGCAGTGATATCTTGCTTTTTACTGCTGGTTGGTTACACGAATCGGCAGTGATAAGATCTCCCCCAACTTAAGTTTCGAACCGGCGGTGATAACATACTGCCAGCTCGGTCCCAATCGGCAGTGATATGCCGGCAAGGATGGTCTATTCTGTAGTAGTGAGTATCTGATGTTCGAAATTTTATTCTCGTATGTTTATACAATGACATTTACAAGACACAACCAATTATATATTTTACAATTCAATATTAAAACTATAAGTCTTATATTTCTGAACGGATAGAGTTTTTTTTCTGTATGAAAGCAGAAATATTATACTTTAATTCCTTCGATAAACTTATATTACGGCTGTTTTTACAAAATTGATTTACGTCGCGAGACTTAGGTAGTAACTAGCTGCTTCGTATAGATACGTCAAGCCAAGGAAGGCATTCTGATCATCCATCGAGATGCAGGTACGCATGCATGCATGTTTGCTAGTACTAGCTTCGGACAGATCTTAGACGTGTGCGTGCACGACTCTACCTATCGAGAGGACGCATGCATGCAGCCATTACACACTGCGCACCTTTCAAGTCAGTGCCGCTCACATTTGTACGTACTCCGACCATATAGAGGTCGGCGTTACGTACGTCGAGATCACCATCCATAACTTTACCTACGGCGAGAACGGTTTGCGTGCGTGTATATATATATATATATATATTTAAAGTCGAAATGAGGCACTATAGAGTCTGAGCTCTATGATTTCAAATACGTGGATTCAAATCAAATTCGAGTATATTATTAAAACACAAATAATACCTAGTTGTTTAACATATACCTATCTATAACAATTCAAATGAAACACATACGTTTGAAAAAATATACTCGAATTCAAATATTTTAAACGAATTTAGATTGCATGCTTTGCTGATTTCTATATATAATCAGGACATACCTACAAACAAACTATCATTAAAAAAACTATAGTTTAAATTTCAGTTCAAACTTGTTTGACCTAGTTAGTAAACTAGTTAAACTCAAAATCCTAAAAATTTCAAAAAAGTAAACGTACAATACATAGGAGAATATACCTATTTTGTATCATGGAGCTCATACTCTATAGTGCCCCAAGTAATTATACTATATATATATATATATATATATATATATATATAGTATAATTACTTATGGCACCATGAACTCCCTCACGTTGATCGTAACTCGACGTCATGAAAAACCAAGGCATAAACGCGTTCAAACTATTCATGTAAGCAAATTAGTAACGTCTCTCATACAACGATCTGTAAATGACTAATAAATACTACTTCTTATTTGTACATAAATTTTTCTTTTTTTTGATTTGTCCATAACATTCAAATGAGGATGATTTTGGTCTTCAAATTTTACAGGGTTGTATAATATCACCTCCTTATGTATGGTAATTTTTTGAGAATTTTTTTAAAACCCGTACATATGGTTTTCATGAATAAGAATTTAGTTATGTTTGTCGGATGTGTAGTAAAATATTTGAATTTTTTTTAAAAAAAATTACCACATGTAGGGGAGGTGAGATTATACAAACCTACAAAATTTAAAGACCAAGCTCAATCGTATTTGAAAGATATGTAAAAGATAAAGTGCCAAACAGCAGGATATATTGTCTTTTATTGTCAAGAAAAATAACATTTTACCGTGAAAAATTCTCAAAAAAATTACCACACGTAGGGGAGGTGAGCTTCTACAACCCTATAAAATTTAAAGTCCAAACTCAATCGCATTTGAAAGATACAAAAATGATAAAATACCAAACAACATGGTATATTGTCTTTCGTTGTCAAGAAAATAACATTTTACTACCTATTACTCCATGGTTACTATATGCTATATAAAGCAGACTTATAATGTAAAATCAATAAAAATTATATATACAAGTTTTCAAAAAATCTCAAAAATTACCATATGTATGGAGGTGATCTTCTACAACCCTGCAAAATTTGAAGACCAAACTCAATCGCATTTGAAAGATATGAAATTGACAAAGTACTAAATAATGAAAAAACACTAGTCAGTCGAATCCGTCTTTTTCATATCTTTCAGCTCATATTGGTTTTGGTCTTTAAATTTTACAGAGTTGTATAATATCACCTCCCCTATGTATGATAATATTTTTAGAATTTTTGAAAATACGTACATATGGTTTTCAAAAATAAGAATTTAGTTCTATTTGTCGGACCTACAGTAAAATATTTAAAAAATTCTCAAAAAATTACCACACGTAGAAGAGGTGAGCTTCTACAACCCTGTAAAATTTGAAGACCAAACCCAATCGCATTTGAAATATATAAAATTGTTAAAGTGCCAAACCACAGGATATACTGTCTTTTACTGTCAAGAAAAAATAACATTTTATTGTAAGAAAATCTCAAAAAATTACCACACGTAGGGGTGGTGACCTTCCACACCCTGTAAATTTTCCAAACTCAATCACATTTAAAGATATAAAAATAAGAAAGTGCCAAATAGTATTATATGCCGTCTTTAACCGTCAAGAAAACAATATTTTACTGTCTATTACTCCATGAGTTACCATATCCTATATAAAGTAGTCTTATAGTGTAAAATCTATAAAAATCATATGTACAAGTTTTAAAAAAATCTCAAAAAATTAACATATGTAGCAGAGGTGAGCTTCAACAACCCTGCAAAATTTGAAGACCAAACTCAATCGCATTTGAAAGACATGAAATTGACAAAGTACTAAATAGTGAAAAAAACACTAGTCAGCCGAGTTTTTCTTTTTCATATCTTTCTGCTGATATTGATTTTGGTTTTCAAATTTTACAGGATTATATAATATCACCTCCTATATGTATGGAAGTTTTTTGAGAATTTTTAAAAACATGTACATATGATTTTCAAAAATAAGAATTTAGTTATGTTTGTCGGACCTACAGTAATTTTTTTGACGAATTCTCAAAAAATTACCACACGTAGGGGAGGTGAGCTTTTACACCCTATAAAATATGAAGTCTAAACTCAATCGCATTTGAAATATATAAAGATGACAAAGTGCCAAACTATATTATATGCTGTCTTTTACTGTCAAGGAAACAATATTTTACTGACTATTACTCCATGAGTTACTATATCCTATATAAAACAGTTTTATAGTGTAAAATTTATGAAAATTATATGTATATATTTTCACAAAATCTCAAAAAATTACCATATGTAGGGTAGGTGAGCTTCTACAAACTTGCAAAATTTGAAGACGAAACTCAATCGCATTTAAAAGATATGAAATTGGCAAGCACTAAAGAGTGAAAAAACACTAGTGAGCCGAATCTGTCATTTTCATATCATTCAGTTGATATTGATTTTGGTATTTAAATTTTACAGGGTTGTATAATATCATCTCCCTTATGTATGGTAATTGTTTCAGAATGTTTGAAAACACGTACATATGTTTTTCATGAATAAGAATTTAGTTCTGTTTGTCGAACCTACAGTAAAATATTTGAAAAATTCTCAAAAAATTACCAAACATAGGGGATGTGATCTTATACAACCCTGTAAAATTTGAAAACCAAACTCAATCGCATTTGAAGATATGAAAGTGACAAAGTGCCAAACACTAGGATATACTAACTTTTGCTGTTATGAAAAATAACATTTTAATGTGAAAAATTCTCAACAAATTACTACACGTAGGGGAGATGAGCTTCTACAACCTGTAAAATTTAAAGTCCAAACTCAATCTCATTTGAAAGATATAAAATAAAAAATGTTCTAAATAGCAGGATATGCTGTTTTTACCATCAAGAAAAAAATATTTATTGTCTATTACTCAATGTGTTACTATATCTATGTATAGTAGTTTTATAGTATAAAATCTATGAAAAATATATATACAAGTTTTGAATTTTTTAAAAAAAATTAACATATGTAGGGAAGGTGAGCTTCTATAACTCTGCTAAATTTGAAGACCAAACTTAATCGCATTTGAAAGATATGAAGTTGACAAAGCACTGAACAGTGAAAAAACACTAGTCAGTCGAATTTGTTTTTTTCATATCTTTCAGTTGATATTGATTTTGGTTTTTAAATTTTACAGGATTGTATATGTGTGGTGATTTGTTTTGATAATTTTTGAAAAAATGTACATATGGTTTTCATGAATAAGAATTTAGTTCTGTTTGTCGGACCTACAGTAAAATATTTGAAAAATTCTCAAAAAATTACCACGCGTAGGGGAGGTGAGATTCTACAACCCACTAAAATTTGAAGGCCAAAATCAATGACATTTGAAATATATGAAATTGACAAAGTTCCAAATAGCAGGATATATTGTCTTTTACTGTCAAGAAAAATAACATTTTACTATAAAAAATTCTCAAAAAATTATCACACGTAGGGGAGGTGAGCTTCTACAACCTTGTAAAATTTGAAGTCCAAACTCAATCGCATTGAAAGATATGAAATTAACAATGTGCTAAACAGTAGAATATGTTGTTTTTTACTGTCAAGAAAATAATATTTTATTGTCTATTACTCATTATGTTACTATATCCTGTGCAAAACTGTTGTGTAACACTTTGTTTCAATATGGTAACATCTGGTGTAATAACTCGTAACATGTCATTTGTTTGAATAGTAAATGGCAACATATCCAATGTTTTCTAAAGTTCATGAAAAACACATGTATATATTTTAAAAATTCTCAAAAAATACCATACATAGAGGATGTGAGATTCTACAATCCTGAAATAATTGAAGACCAAAATCATTTTCATTTAAAAGTTATGGCTAAATCAAAAAAGAAAGATTCATGTACAAATAAGAAGTAGTATTTATTAGTCATTTACTAGTTCGGATACGATTTGTGTTTTACCACATAGCAGATAGTCACTGGGATAGTTCCTTGCATTAAGTGATGTGATAAGTGGCTCGGTCGGCACGCGTTAAATGGTTGGGGAGTAGAATAGGTTATTCTACACGTAGCTGTAGAATACACACACGTATATGTACATATATATACACACATGACTTATATCATTATGTTACTCTCGTCGTCAGTAAGGAAGTGGTAAAAACCATTTGTGAATCGAACCTGTCAATAAAACGTTATGGCTAAATAAAAAAACATATTGTAGCTCAAATATGGAAACACATTGCTAGCTTAGTGCTGCATAACCAACTAGTAAATGTGTTTCTTGTTTGTACATGAATCTGTTTATTCTTTGCTTTAGCCATAATTTTTTATTGACAGTTCCGATTCGCGAACGGTTTTCACCAGTAACTTACTGACGACAAAAGCAACATTAATATAAGTCTCGCCAATAAAACGCCGCATAAACCCTCTGTTCTGATAGTAAAATATATGTATACTGATAATAAAATCAATGTATACAGAAAGTAAAATCTGTGTTTACTAACGAGACTTATATTATTATGTTGCTCTTGTCATCAGTAAGCAAGTGGTAAAAACCGTTCGTGAATCGGAGCTGTCAATAAAAAGTTATGGCTAAATCAAATAAAAACAGATTCATGTTCATATAAGGAAACATGTTACTAGATTAACCCTGCATGACCGACTAGTAGATGTGTTTCTTATTTGTACTTGAATCTTCTTATTCTTTGTTTTAGCCATAACTTTTTATTGATAGTTCCGATTCGTGAACGGTTTTCACCAGTAACTTACTTATGACGAGAGCAACATATTACATACATACATACATACATACATACATACATACATACATACATACATACATACATACATACATACATACATACATACATACATACATACATACATACATACATATACACATATACATATATATACACATATACATATACATATATATATATATATATATATATATATATATATGCTTCTGGAAAATCATTTAAACATCGGCAAAATACAACTTTAATTATTTATTTTTATTATAACGGTAATACACTAATAAATTTATGATAATATAAAAATATTTTTCGAGACAAATATATATATATATATATATATATGCATGTATTATTTTCATGTATCAGATCTAGATACTCCTAAAGATGTTACTCCCTTTGGTCATAAGTAGTTATCGTTTTGGGTATTTGTAACAGCCCGAAAATGAAGAACAATATATAATAAAATGGAAATGAATATTTTGGATTCAAATATATTTATTTCTGAATTTTCTTGATGTTATTGGTTTTATTGGATTTTCTTGGATTTGTGTTTAGTATGAAAAGTCCAACAAATAGAATTACTAAATGGAAAATGGTGAGAAGGTAAAAGTAAAAATAAGAAAAATTACCATTTGACCATGACCAATCTGGTAAACCAGTAAAAATACTTAGTAAAAATCTTTAGTGCTGATTTGGAGCAAAAATAAATATCTTAATTCTTTCTTTTGACTAAAAACAGTAAAGTTTGAATTAATTAAAAATAATCGAAATTTATCAGAAGCCCAAAAAATTACCAAAGAACCCTTAGGGCATTAGTTACATATGGTAAAAATCTCAGAAATTTATCATGTCGGTAAAGCCTCATAAAAATTCAAAAACAGAGACTATTAAAACAAGAAAATCCTCATGTCAGAATTTGTATAAAATATTAACCTGAGTTCTTGACTTGAAATTTTTATGGATGCATCAATATGACAAAATGAACCTCCATAAAAAGTTTGGAAAATAATTAATAAATTTTACACCTTCAAATAAATAGAATACCGAAATACAATTTCTGTACCAGTCCACAGTGTCAGAATTCTTATAAAATAACCATAATGTATTTTACTCTGAAAATTTAACTGGATGCCGAGGACTACCAGATAAACCCAGTCAAAAAGTTTTAGAAATGTTCAAAGTGATTTGATGGTGGTTTTAATGCCCACATGGGAGCTGTCCTGGCCTGAGTCATCCTTTAAATTCAGCTCCACTCACTGACATGCGGGCCCGGGCATTGCAGCGGCTTGATGCGCTGGCAGCTGAACCGGGATCCCTCTCTCACTGCCCGGTGGGGCCGGACCCACTTGTTAGCCTCCCTCTTCGCTGCTCTCGCCCTTTCTCTCTCGCCGAGACCACCGACGCCCGAGTCTTCGCCGATTCTCCTCTGCGTCTCAACGATTTCGCGCCGCCGGACTGGTTGCCGCTGCCACGAAGTGCCTCGAGGCTCCGCGCCATACCCTGTCCATCTGCGTCATTTCCGCCGGTGAAGCTTGCGCCACCTCGCCGAGCGGTCGAAACCGAACCGCCGCAACTCCTCATCCGCTCAAATGCCGAGCTGCCACTTTCCGTGCTATAAATACCGTGATAGCGTTAATCGAGAGTTCCATTTCTTCATCCGTTCTTTGAGCCGAACGCCGAGCGCCGCCCACCTCTTCGCCATTTTCGCCGGGCCGAGAAAAGGGGGATTGGTAGAGCAAGCCAATTAGGCAATCATTCTCAAAATTTCTTTGTCCCGAGCTTCGCGTGATCCATAGAGTAATCGATCAATCTTGCTTTTGTCCTTGTTTTGCCCGCAGCTAACCCATTCCGTCGTTCTTCTTCCTCGCGTCGGCGGATCGCTGGCACCGCCTCTCAGTAGTTCTTCGCCGCGCCAACGGTGAAATAGCTTCCTTAGTCCACCGGTACTCTAGAGCTTTTACCCGGTGGAAAGATAGCCCGCGAGCCGTAGCTTGCTCGGCCAGTAGCGCCGCCGCCTCTACGGTGGCGACCTATTTTCCGGTCACCTCCGCGAATGGGTAGCGCCCTAGAACCGCCTTGGCGCGCTGGTGCCGATGGTGCTACCCATTCCGCGCCGGAGTTAGTTACGGCGGCGAGCCTTAGACCAAAAGGCCCTGTTTGGTCACCGCCGGTGGGTCCGGGTTGTCGCGGCGTGATCGCTTGAGCGGTTAGTCGCCGACGAGCGGGCCCATCCGTCGGCGTCGGACCGTGTTTGTGCCGCGCGTCATGCGGTCATCGACTTGCGCCACCACGGTACCGCAGATCGCGCCACATGATCATTGGTAAAGGGCCGACTTGTCGATCAGACGGGCCAATTCAAATCAGCAGTAGCGCCAAATCCAAAAGCCGCTTTCCAAGCTGCAAAGCGTATTTTGAATTTCCGATTGAATTTGAAACCGAACCACTTCAAATGTGCATAACTTTTGAATCATCCGCCAAAATAGTGAAACCAATTTCTAAATTCATGAAAAATTCGTAGATTCAGAATATGCAAAAATATTTTGAAGACCATCTCTAGGAAGTCTTGAAATTCAAATTTGAATTAAAAGGCAAGAGATATGCTCTATACGAAATTTCTGTAAATAAATTTGGAAATTTATGAAACTAATTTTTCTAGAATCCTTATATTACCAGAACCCGGATATATAAGGATATTTAATTTTCATGCTTATATGAATTACTTTTTATTTAGGCTTTGTTTCCAATACACTAGCAATTCAAATATGTATACTAAGATTAAAAGAAATATAAAAGGAACAAAAGTTTAATTATAAATAGCAGAATGGCAGTAGCATAGTTAAGTTTGATTAAGTAGGAATTTTGGGTTGAATTAACTCTAAAACATGTAATCATTATTGTGTTAATGCACTCACACATATATATGTATATATATGTGCTTTGTAGGTTAAATAGCTAAAATCTAGTTTATTTGATTCAAGCCATAAACAACCTAACAACTTAGCTTGATAAAGAATTCGTAGTTAATAAATTTGTATCACCAGAACCTTCTCAAAAATCAAGAATAAATCTAATTAGCTAGCTACCAGTTATAAATTATTTAAAACCTTTCCTATGCAAATCACTTAGGGTTAAGTGTTTAGCGTAACCCTTAATTAGTGTCTAATTCTTTTAATTCAAATAATTTTAGCATCTATAATTCGAAGTCATAAATACTAGAATTCACAATTTTAGCCTCTTGAATTCGTAAATCCCAAGCAATTAATCTGTAAAAGAAACCATGTTGATCATTTCACAAAAGTATTAACGTTCCAGATGTACAATTAATTACTTCATGAAATCTTAAAAATCATATTTTTTAATCCTCAAAAGGATAACCCTGTTTTCTGCAGTTTTTCTTTATTTGACTTACTGTCTGTCTTCTTTTCGCCCTTTTCTGAATTTGGATATTTACTATTCTTCCGCTTGATCGTCGTGTAGAGTTCGACGTCCTCGAGGAGGAAGACGACGCCATCGCCGATCCAGATCCTGAGTTAGACAGCGAGCTGCAAGGCAAGCACCTCCTTGAACATGTCGAGCCTAATAATTTACCTACACTATGTTGTTTTTGCTTATGTACAGTGCATCCGGATAGTTCTCCCTAAAACTGCTAATTTGGGTTAGAACAGTAGTTAATCCTGTAAATTATGGTTTGCCTCAATCTGTATGAACATGAGAACTTTGTAAGCCTTAGCTGGAAAAGCTAGACATGCTTAATGTCATTTTGGGTATAACCGCTGGTATAGAATATCTGCTCAAAGCTGTAGATCGTACTTTCAATCTTTTCAACAAATGTATGATCCTCATTTGGGAAATGCTGCTGATACTTTGATTAAAAACCCAAAATAAAACTATGGTTTTGATGCGGGCGATTAATGGCAGTAGCCGGAGGTGCAGAGGGATTTGCACGTAGTTAGGGTGGAGTATCGCCCGTGTCGGATTAAGGACCGAGCAATGGGACGCTATAGATCCAAGAATTTCGTACAACCACGAGGGCTGGTATGGGACAGTCTTAGCCTATTAAGTTGTTTAGGTGTGGCTTTGCATCTAAGGAAGGCGTGAGTACTGCACAGGCATTCCGTTTTGGTTTGTCTGTAGGGGTTTCTACATACCAATGCAACGGTGTACGCCTGGCCGTGAACAGAAACGTGGTGTTGGGTGTAAAGTGAAAGGATCCACGTCTTGGGTGAGTGTTTCTGTTTTCATGGCGAGGGTCAAACGTCCCGGGCTGGTTCAAAGCCACATCTAAATAATGTAACGGCTCTGTATGATCTCCTTGCCGACACACCAAAGGAAGTGTGTAAGTTGGCCTGGCAAAAGAGGTTGATCATTCCTTGTGGGTAAAGTGTACACCTCTGCAGAGTGTAAAACTAATCGATTAGCCGTGTCCACGGTTATGGACGCTTGGTGAAGTCATTCCAATGTTAGAATGTTTTGGTACTTTTCTGGAAAAACTGGGTTTGAAAAGGAAACCATTTTGCACATAGCTTTTTGGGTCAAAGGACAGACTCCGGGGATCTATGCAGTCGGGTAGACTGGGTTGAAGGACTTGAATATTTGCTTATCGCTTTATATTTCAAATGCTCATTTGAAAATGCGGTGTTTTCAATTTATTATATTATATTCTTAAAATGTTTATGCAACTGCAAAATAACCATTAACCTGCCTTGATTAGCCTGCATAATTACTTAAATGCATCTGCCAAACACTATAAGTCTTGCTGAGTACCAAAGTACTCAATCTTGCATCTGCTGTCTCAGAGGACGAAGCCTGCGAAGCGCCCGACGACTTTTACTTTCACGCAGGGTGCGGAACTTTTGACGATGAGTTTCCCTAGGTTTGCCAAGTCAGTTGCCTGAGGGTTAGCGGGCAAACCACGTGGCTTTTGGAGTTTTTAATTCCTCTATTTTCCGTTGTTGTAAAATTTATCCCTGTATAATTATTACTGCTTGTAATATGTGCCTGTCAGGTATTTATCTTGTGGATGTGATATGAATGTTGTAAACATGTGAGTGCTAGCCACTGATCATGGGACTAGTACAGTAATCACATGGAGGTTCCTGTTTACAAAAACGGGGTCTCACAGTATTAGTGGTCAAAATTGTGTTTTGGAGACCGCGTAGATATTCAAAATAATAACTATTTGTGACCAGAGAGAGTAATAGCTAAATTTAGAAATATTTTGACTCCACATATCTTAAAGCGACTACATTTGCGATTTGACGGAGTATGTGAGTATGTGTTAGCTACTGTAGGAAAAAGTTGTACGGCCCGATCGGGTATGTCCTGACTCTATTGATGTGCATCAATTGTTCCTGTAGAAAACTTCTTCCCTAGCTAGCTCAAGCGTGCAGTGAACCATTTATTAACGAAGCGGTGAACTGTAGATGTACAACTTTATCCTACTCATACACGAGTACGACTCATTAAGAATTTCATGAAGTCGCGAATTTATCCCTGATTTTCACCATTCTATGCCTATACTGAAGGTGATATACGTGCATGGTGGTAGGTGTGCATCTTTATTGTAATGAAAACACACTACTACAGAAAAGCTTATCATAGACGGTTCGAAACCGTCATCACAGATGGTTTTCCGGACCATGTGTAATCATGTGTCAGTGATGTTACGGCATATCTGTGATAGAATATATCACAGACAGTTTTAGTTGAAAACCGTCTATGATGTGATGATATCACAGACGGTTTTTGTTTGAAACCGTCTGTTACATCTTTATATCACAGACTGGTTTTAATTAAAAACCATCTGTGATAAGACTTCCAACAGGCAACCATTAATCTATTTATTGGCTAGCCTCAGGAAATGCTAGCCACGCCCTCTGGAAAAAAGCAGATTACAGAATAACTAAACTCATATTACTAAAACGTTACAACTATTTCAGAAATGAACTCATATATATTAACCAAATGTAACTCAATAGCATTAACCAATTAATCGAATACACAACTACAATTTACAAATCCACAACACAAGTTTGACAATTAACCCAAATGGTAATTTAGAAAAAATACGACTCCTCAAGTTATACGGTAGCGTGGAACTCGCCTTTTTTGTGTAAAACTTGACTGAGCAAGAAGGCACAAAGCTGGCCTCGAATTCGCTCCAGATCGGCCTCTTCCAACGCAGTTGTTACCCGATTGATCGTTTTCTTAGTGACAAGGAGTTCCATGTTGTGGCAAACGTAAAATCCACAACGGTTATTTCCCTTTCCCTGCTGGTGGCACTGCAAATATAGATTTGGTTAGTTCCAGAATCATTATTACATAATTTACATAGGATTATTGTGTACAGCGGTTACCGGAAACTTAAAATCGTGATTCATCTTCGCCCTGTCCTTGCCAGAAGGCCCTCCATAATATTTGTACACTTTGAACGCGCTACGTGATTGCAATAGGTTAGCCTCAGCTATTCCAGGAGAAACATACACGTTTGAACAACCTACATGACCATGTTATCTTTGGAGGAAACGTGATTAATTACCTGGTGATTAATTTTGCGATAGGTTGTAAGTCGTGGCTGCCACTCTGTAAAGAATCAAGGTAAATAACCCGATTCGTCGATGGATGAATTACAATGAGAACCCAATGAAACCTACACAGGTATGTCGGCATGGTCAATTAACAGAACAGAGTTGCGAGCATAGTGCAAATCAAACTAGCACTTACCCTGGGTTGTGGGGTAAAAGTATGAACTCTTTATCTTTTTGAGCCGCCAAGGCCTCTCCGACGTATTTTTCGACAAATCCGTAATCTTTGTCCATTGTTTGCTTGGAGACTATGTGTGGGTCCAGAAAACCCACCGGTTGTTCGTTCTTCCTCGCTTCCTGGATCATGTATCTAAATATACGAAAGCATTGAGTCATATATATATATGACTTTTATCGATATTATACGAATGTAGAATGTGAATGCACACACTTACAATATCCAGCATCTCAAGAGCGCGGCATCGAGGGCGTCGAGGTTGAAGACGTCAAAAAGGTCATTGAAGTCGGCTGTGAAGAATCCCCCCGATGACTCATTGAATAGATGCTCATACTTGAAACTGACCGATATACTCGTTATGCGGTCTTGCACTGGCTTTTTAGCCTGTTGCATGCACCAATTCTGCAATCTGACGCAAGCAATAGAAAGGTTCTTCATGCGCTCTCCTGTTACAAAATGCTCTCCTAGCTGGTATACTCGGGCCAGGGGGCAATTGGATAGTCCAATTTCTTCGTGATCTGCTTCGCTTTGCCCTTGACTTTTTTCGCCATAAGGAGTTTGCAGGCGACGAGTGGGCACCATCCAAGCCAATGTCCTTTGATGCGGGGGCACGGAGCCGATTTGGTGCTCACGAGGTGCATCATCCGCTCGAGCGGTTGGGAAGCTCCGTGATGGAGGACGGGCGTCGAGGAGATGTCATTCTTTGGGCCTTTGGATAAAGCGTGAATGGCGTTCCCAGTGTCACAATCTCGTCGTTTGGGGGCATCGGAAGTGGGACGGTCTTGAAATTATCGTTTACACCGTCCACACTAACCTTCGTGAATCCCTGTGCCACAAGGGTGCCGTGCACCAGCGCCCCTTCAATAAATGGATACACGACCCCCGAAGCAGCCGGAATAACAGTGGCACCATGGACAAATCTCACTTGGAGAGTGCACCGTGGCCACCTACATAACGGTACACGATTAGCTCTGCGTCAACATGACTATTTGTATGGAGCATTCAAGACATATATATAAGTACCTTGATGTCACAGACAGGAGATTTCCCATGTTCAGCTGTGGGAGTGGCGGACGCACAGCTGCTCTTTTTGGTAGTGGGTCTGATTTGCCCACATACATCTGGGACTTGCGCAGGCTGATTATTGAGCCTTTCCTCAAGGCTTTTTATCTTATTGTTGAATTCTTCTCTTAGTCTTTCCTCAATCCTTTGTACCAGTCGTTCCTCTCGCTCTACTTTGGTTCTCTTCCTACTGCGGTATTTGTCTGAGTCGCCTGGAAATCCTGACTTCCTCGTCCGCGGAGTTTGTAAAGGAGACGGTGTCGGAAGACGTTGCACTTGACCTTGCTCTCAGCCAATCTCTGGCGCGTCGGTCAACGATACAAGCAAATGGCACACAGGCCTCCTCGTCCTCCCTCTCCCATTGTTCCCTCTTCCCCGCGTACCCAGCGGTGCCAAGTCTGTGGGGTGGGTGCTCCTTACTGCAGGGCCTTGTGGGCTTCACTTTGACGCACGAATTCATCCGTCGTCTTCGCCTCAACAAAATTTTGGCATATATCCTCAGTAATGAACCCGTACTTAGAGAAGGGAATCCTGTCCTTATTGACATATTCCTTGACAAGGATGCTCTTGAAATTCTTCCACGCCTTTCCCGCCACTAGCAGTGCATACCGTCGCACTAAGATCATAAAGTTTTCTGGGATATCGAACGAAGACATAATTTCTATCACCAAGTCGTTGCGGCTCTCATCAGTCAGTGACTTCCAGGATGGACATGTGATGGGGACCCGTTCCCGTGCGACTATCCCGCACAATGTCCTAAATGCATTCACCGCCTTTCTTGGTTCGGTGGGGGCCCCATCCTTTCGATCAACCGCTGTGATGGTATATCGTTCCGTGGGCCTTTTATTTGCTCCTCTTGGACCTCGAGGAGTTTTTCTTTTCGGTGACTCATCACATCCTTCAGACGGCATCACATTCTCTTTAGGAATTAAAGAAATCATAGCAAAGTTAAGTCTGAACAAATCAAGCTCTCCTCTTTCCAAAGATCTAAATAGAGCCATCAGATCATCTTTAATAATATTCCAGAATTTTTGATAAAAAATAAAAGGAATGCCATCCGACCAGAGCTCCATCCAGTAGGAATCAAAAGCGATTCATTCATTCATGATCTACTTTGCCATTTATGATCTACTTTGCCATTATTCTTATAATTTTGAAATCTAACCAAGTTAAAATCTCCCCCTAATAATCCATCCCTTATCGGCACTTACCGAGCGAAAATAGATGGGGAGGCGTCGGCGAGGGTGCGGCGTCGGCAATGGGGAGGCGTCGGCGAGGGGGCAGCGTCGGTGATGGGGGGCGTCGGCGAGGGGGTGGCGTCGTCGATGGGGAGGGGTCGACGAGGGGGCGCCGTCGGCGAAGGGGAGGCGTCGACGAGCTGGGGCGGAGACGAATATACTTAGGGTTTTGAGCGCGTGAGTGGAAGAGTAGAGAATGAATGATCTGCCAAATTGGCCTTTTTATAGGTCTCCCATATCACAGACGGTTCTAGACTAGAACCGTCTATGATATTATTTTATCATAGACGGTTCTATACTAGAACCGTCTGGGATAGTTTTATCACAGACGGTTCTATTATAGAACCGGCTGTGATATAAACTATACCAGACGGTTCTATTATAGAACCGTCTGTGATGAAGATTGACACAGACCTTCATTGCTAAGGTAAATCCAAAGTTTGGCCTTCTTGATATAATGTATATACTTCAGTTTGTGCGAGTAATATCAGTAAAGGAAAGGAAACTATATTAAATAAATCAGATGAATATATACACAAAGTTGTTTTTAATTTCGAGCATTTCATTACAAACAACTCTATTATCTTCTAGAGTACACTTAAAATCATAACTCCACTTGCTTATTCTTTTGTATAAAAATTAGCCCTTCATGATGATCGACGCGTGTGTAGCTAGCTTCTTCGGGTTGTTCTTCCTGGACTGTGATGCTCTTTTCGATAGGAGGCAACTCTTTGAATTGATTGTATTCTTCCTCATCTACTACATTCTCTACTCCAACAATCCTCCTTTTTCCCTGAAGAACTACATGTCTCTTCTTGTTGGACAGGTCGATTACATAGAATACTTGAACAGCTTGGTTAGCGAGTACAATGGTTCATCTTGGTATCCGACGCGTGCGAGGTTGACAGTAGTGACACCGTATTTGTCAACCTTCACATGCTGGAGGTGGACCCAACGACACCGAAATAAGGGGATCTTAAATAGTACATAGTCGAGCTCCCAAATCTCCTCTATGAACCCATAGTAGGAGCTCCTCGTTGACCCATCGGTGTTGAACGCATCTATGCATACACCGTTGTTCTAGTTTGTGCTCTTCATATCCTGATCTCTCGTGTAAAATATGTACCCATTTAAGTCGTATCCTTTCCATGTTACAACTGTAAATGTTGGCCCTTTTGCCAACCATATGAGCGTATCACTGACGAGGTCCCGGTGATGGGTCGCTCCTTGACCATCTGTTAAAGCCCGAAGGTTATCTTTGTCTCGTGATCCAAGACTCTTGCGCGTCGATTCTCTTGCCGTAGCGGTGCTTATGCTCATCAATGTACGGGACACTACATCCATGTGTTGCAAAACCGTGAAATGAGCTTGAGCATAGGAAGTCGGATCAGCGTGATTGCTTTCTTCCGATGGTCCCGATGCCTCGAGTCTCCCTCATGGCGAGATCGAGGCACACCTATTGGTTCGACTTGAGCCATATAATCGACGCAGAACTCTACGACTTCTTCGGTTGCATAACCTTCGACAATGCTACCCTCCGGCCGAGATCGATTCCGTACGTAGGACTTGAGAATTCCCATATACCTCTCGAATGGGTACATGCTACGTAGGAACACGGGCCCGCATATCTTTATCTCTATCACAAGATGAACAACGAGATGGACCATGATATCGAAAAACGACGGAGGGAAATACATCTCAAGATTACATAAAGTCATCACCACCTCAGCCTGCAGTGCATCTAGTGCTTCAGGATCGATGACCTTCTGAGCAATTGTGTTAAAGAAATAACACAGCCTCGTGATTGTCTCCCGGACCTTGACTGGCAAAATACTTCTAATTGCCACAAGGAGCATTTGTATCATCAGCACATGACAATCATGAGACTTCATGCCAACTAATTTCAAATCTTGCATCGAAACAAGTCTCTTGATGTTAGAGGAGTAACCGGACGGAACTTTCACACCATGCAAGCACTGGCACAGTTTAGTTCTCTCGACCTTAGACAAAGTGTAACAAGCAGGTTCGCAGTATGTTCGCCAGTATCTGTCTCTTTCGGTGCTAACTGAGGTCTTATGCCCATATTGACCAAGTCAAGGCGAGCATTGATACTATCCTTTGATTTGCCTTTAATATTCAATAAGAGACCAATCAAGCTATCACAGACATTCTTCTCCACGTGCATCACGTCGATGCAGTGTCGAACTTCTAGGTGCTCCCAATAAGGTAGGTCCCAAAATATTGATCTCTTCTTCCACGTGCTCTTCTCACGGGACCTCGATTTACGCCCCTTTCCAAACGCAACATCCAAGTTCTTAACCATATCATGGATATCTATCCCACTTAAAGGCTTTGGAGCTAAACCGTCTTCGTTCGTTCCATCGAATTGTTTTTTCATTTTGCGGTATGGGTGATTCCTCCGAAGGAACCTACGGTTATGCATGTAAACAGTTTTGCGCGAGTGATTCAGTCACACACTCTCGGTATTGTCTAAGCAGTGAGTGCAGGCTTTGGTTCCTTTTGTACTCTGGCCTAATAGGTTACCAAGGGCAGGGTAATCATTTATGGTGTAGAACAAAAGGCAGTGCAAAGTGAAGTTCTCTCGTTTGTATGCATCCCATAACTGTACCCCGGGAACCCATAGTGTTTTCAGATCTTCCACCAATGGTGCTAGGTACACATCAATATCGTTCCCAGGTTGTTTCGGTCCTTGGATAAGTACAGACAACAAAATGTACTTGCGCTTCATACACAACCAAGGAGGAAGGTTGTAGATACAGAGATTCACGGGCCAAGTGCTATGCCGACTACTCATGTTACCAAAAGGATTCATTCCATCTGTACTCAATTCAAACCTTATATTCCTCGGATCCTCACCGAATTCTTGAAACCTCCTATCGATGTTTCTTCATTGGATGGAATCAGTAGGGTGCCTTAGCATTCCATCATTCTTACGCTCCTTCGAGTGCCAACGCAACTGTTTTGCCTCATTTGGGTTCGCAAACAAATGCTTCAAACAAGGAATTATAGGCAGATACCATGCCACCTTAGCAGGGGGTCCTTTCATCACCTGGATGCCCTCACTTTCATCATTCGAATGACTCTTACGCTTGTACCGGGATGCGTTGCACACAGGACATATGTGCAAGTTCGCGTACTCTTGGCGGTACAGGATACAGTCGTTCGGACATGCATGTATTCTTTCTACATCCATTCCCAAGGGACAAAGAACCTTCTTAGCTTTGTAGGTGGTTGTCGGCAACTCGTTTCCCTCGGGAAGCATGTCCGCCAATAAACGTAACAGCGCTGTGAAACTCTTATCGGACCAACCGTTGCTTGCTTTCAATTTCAGTAGTTCAAGCACGGATGACAACCTTGTGTATTTCGACTTGCAGCCTGGGAACAAAGGTTTCTCCGAGTCCTCCATCAAGCCCCGGAATTTACCATATTCTCTATCATCACGGTTCCCTTCTACATCATGCAGCATCTGATTCAGATTATCTTCCTGCAACCTATCCTCATCGGAACCACAATCGATATGACCATCCGACATATCATTGACTTCGTCGACCATGTTAGTACCGCTTCAGATCTCCCGCTCTTCACCGTGGATGGTCCAACATGTATACCCGCTTTGAAACCCTCATAATCAAGTGTGCTTCGATCTGCGCAAAGTTTCGAAACATCTTCAGATTCTCACAGTCAATGCACGGACAAGACATAAACTGCCCCCTTATTAAACATATCCTCTTATGCAGCTCTTCTAAAAGCGGAGACGCCATTAATGTACTCGGCACTCACACGGTTCTTAGTGTACATCCATCTTCGGTCCATCTACGCCAAGCATATAGCATTAATTAGTGTTAATGCAAGTAAAACCCATTACTACCCTTACATAGAAAGAACACATGAATCTACAAGCTAAATCTAAAAAATCATCAAATTCTATCCTTACCAAGCAAGATCTTGAATATACTACAATTAGACACCGTTACTAACCTTAGATCACCAAAATCAAATGGATCATCAATCACCCTTCAAAATCAACGGTCTTCTTTTACCAAATCGCCTCACAGCCGCGGCCAAATGAAAATAGATCCCGAAACCCTAAAATGCACAAAGTAGCTCGGGCCTCTGTATTTTATATTGCTGATAGAAATCTCACACGGTTTTATAAAAAAACCGTCAATGATAAACATAGCATTCCAGACGATTTTATCATAAAACCGTCTAGGATATATCACAGACGGTTTTATTACAAAACCGTCTGGGATAATACGTGATATTACAGACGGTTTTATAAAATAACCGTCTGTGATATCTTCACAGACGGTTTTTAAATCAAACCGTCTGTGATATTGATGTATATCACTGAAGGTTTTTGTACAGTACCGTCTGTGATAATGTCACTGACGGTTTCAATATACATACGGTTTTGAGAAACCGTCTGTAATGAGTCGTTTAATATAAGCTTTTCTGTAGTAGTGACAAGTCGTAAAAAGAAATTACTCACACTTGCGTACATACATAAGGAGTACGTACATTCCGCTGGACAATTACTACTCCATTTATGATCATGTAATTAACCTCCTGCATGTCCGTTGTTTGTGTAGTTGTGGCGAGATGGTACCGGAAGCAGCCGGGATCGATGGATGGAACATGGAAGTTAATTGTTTGATGGCTGCTTAGATCCAACTCCAAATTAACACCATCATGAATGCACATCCAACCGCATAAAAATGAAGAAAGAAGGTAGGAGTACTACGTACGAATAGACATGCTGCTAGCTAATCATGTTAGGCCCTAAGTATCTGATCTGTCCCAACACCCAACCACCTCAGCCCCAATGCGAGCGCGAATTGAATCCATCGACCCACCGACGGCTAAACACCGTACGTGCATCGATCTCACCTCTCACGGATCGAAACCCTATTTAAGCCCCTGCATCCCCCCATGTTCTCCGCACCGCCTCCTCTTGCTCCATCCATCTATCTGCCTTCAGGAATCAGGAGCAACCAACCTACCAGCCTAGCTGTCTGTCAGAGATGGCCCGCGCTCAGGTGCTCGTCCTTGCCCTCGTCGCGGCGCTGCTCCTCGCGGCCCCGCACGCCAACGGGGCCATCACCTGCGGCCAGGTCAGCTCCGCCGTCGGCCCCTGCCTCGCCTACGCCCGCGGTGGCGCCGGTCCCTCCCCGGCCTGCTGCAGCGGCGTCAAGAGCCTCAAGGCCGCCGCACAGACCACCAAAGACAGGCAAGCCGCATGCAGCTGCCTCAAGTCCGCCGCCGCCGGCATCAGGGGCCTCAACGGCGCAAACGCCGCCAACATCCCGTCCAAGTGCGGCGTCAGCATCCCATTTACCATCAGCACCTCCATCGACTGCTCCAGGTACCTACATAATCGATCCTGCATATGCATGCATGTAGAGGTATATATATATATACTCAACTGATACTCATGTCTTTGCGTGATCTATCTGTGGATGCAGGGTGAGCTAATCAGCTGATCGATCCATCACTTAGCGCCGCCGCCTAGCTCCATCCATCCATCGCTGTTGAGTTGAGGCCTCTCTATATACATACATACGTATACTGAATAAAAGCTAGATCTCCATCTCCATGTGTGCACTACGTACATGCATGCATGCTTCGTACGTAGTGTGCGTGTGAGAGATCGAGGAGTTGAGCCACTCGAGTACTAGCTTCTGGCATGATCTGTTGTTTGTATCGGTATCTTCAGCTTGTTCCTTTACCTGAGAGAGTTTGTACCGTTTACACTGCTCCTGTGTTGTTTACGGATCATATATATACAGCTCTTTTTGGTATCTCTTTCTCTCCTTTTGACTGTTCCACACGTTTGAATGCTACTGAACTTGTTTTTATATGCACTTTTTCACGCTCGGAAGTGACGGGATTTGTTCACCACTTGTAAGGTATGTTTGAGAAGCCTATATAAAATTCCGGCCCTCCGACGTGGCTGGAACGAAATTTTAGTTCAATATATCGGTCGGTCCATCCACATAAATAGACAGGTATTTTAGGTTTACAAAATAAGCGGCAATGTAGTAACTAATTAAGAAGCTAGTCACCTTTGATTTAACAAGAGTGGAGCGAGAGCAGCTTGTGTGCTCCACAATATCACGGATTTGTTTATGGCCTCCACGCTCCGCGATTTCAAGCGTGCGAAAGTAGGCGCACTCGTGTGCAAGCCTGTGTGGTGGTGTATAACAACACACACTTTACTCGGCTTGGTAGCCATATAAAATATAATTATGAAGCTAAACTAAGTAGACGAGGAGTCCTAAAAAAAAGTGTAACATCCCCAAAAATGCAATAATATAAAAATTTATATTTTGAATTTGAATATATTTGATTCTGATTTTCTTGACATGAATGGAATTTATTTGGATTTTTGTACTGAATGAAAAATCAAACAACTAGAATTAAAGAATGGATAATGGTAAAAATTTAAAAAAGCAAAAGATAAATTTTGGAAAAATTACCATGGAACCCTAACCATGTTGGTAGGTCATTAAAATCAACAAGTAAAAATTTATGCACAGAAAAGTGGGTAAATAAATGAATGACACCTCTTTTTGACTAAAAAGAGTGCAAGCTAGAATTAATGAAAAATATTCGAAGTTTATCTGGACCTATAAAAATTACCATATAACCCTCAGTGAATTTTTTACACCTGGTAAAAATCTAAGGATTTTATCATGTCGGAAAAGCCCTCTAATAATTCAAAAACAGAAACAATTAAAAACTAGAAATCCTAATGTCAGAATTTTTATAAAATATTAACTTGATATTTGTACTTGAAATTTTTATGGAGATATCCTTAAGACAAAATGAATACCTATAAAAGTTTGGAAAATAATTAATATGTTTTACATCCATAAATAAATAAAATACCGAAATTCAAATCCTGTACAAGTCCAGAGTGTCAGAATTTATAAAATTCAACCATGCGGTATTTTAACCTCAAATATTTACTGGAGATTAGAGACTACCAGGAGAGATCGTTCAAAAAGTTTTGTAATTTTTCCACTTGATCTGATGGCCATTTTAATGCCCACATGGGACTGTCTGGTCTGAGTTTATCCTTTCGTCTCGCCTCCTCTCACCAAAATGTGGGCCACCTCATTTTCTGTAACCGTTCACCAAAAATAACGGGAACCTTTCCCTCTCTCTGCCCTGTGGTCCCGGCCCCGCTTGTCAGACCTTTCCCCCTCTCTTCCCCGTTCTTTCCCCCGCAGAGACGCTGCTCGCCCCTTCTCCCGATTCTTGCCGCCTCTGCGCAATTCGCGCCACCCCGAGCAACTCAGCGCAGACACGTTCAACCTTGGAATTCCCGTGCCATGCCTGGTCAGCTCCGCATCAAATCTTGCCGGAGAGACCCCGTGCTCCACTTCATTGCGCAAGCACCAAAATAGCCGCAACTCCCGCGTGCATTCAGACCCTGTGAATTCGTCTCTTGCCGGCTATAAAAACTCCAGCAGAGTCGCATGGAGGCTTCCCCTTCTCCTCATTCACCCCCAGAACCAAATGATCAAGCCGAAACCCAGGTTCTTCCCCATTTCGCCAGAGAACCCGAAAAGGGGGAGAATCGCAATTGAGCCAAATTAGTGAGTCTCCTCCCAAATTAGTTGCTTCTGAAACTCACTAGAGCCGCACTGAACTCGTCCCTCTCGCCAATTTCTACTCTTCTTGCCCGCAGCACCACCGCCCCCTTTCCCTTTCTTCCCCACGACCGGCCGACGGTGGCAGCTCAGCCCGTCGCTTCTCCGGCCCGGACAACTGGAAAAATGGAATGGTCTGACATCACTAATGCTTAGATCGCCATCGATTCGACCGGAAACCCGCTACCTTTCTTCTCCGGCGACTCACCTCTCCCTCCGCCGCATGCCGCCGGTGGCAGCCTTCTCCGGCCATCCCCGCCGGTGATCGACTCCACCCACGGGTGCGCGGTGATCCACTGATGCGGGCCATGCTACCCATTCGGCCGGACCTCCGCCGGAACTCCGTCGCCATCGAGCCCTAGTGCCGCCTCTGCTTTCTGCCGCTGCACCGTGGGCCCTCTCTGTCAGCCGGTCGAGTCATCTTCAGTTCAACGGTAAAAGGCGCCTTCCAGTTTTGAAAGCGTATTTCCAGTTTTCAGTTCATTTTACAAAACCGAGCCAATTCAAATGCTTGTAGATTTTGCATTATAGCTCCAATTTGAGTGAAATCAATTTCTATATTCGTGTGAAATCAAGTAGTTTCATAATATGAAATAACATTTTGAAAATGTTCACCGGATAAATTTTAAATTCGAATTTTAAAGAAAGGGCTAAAAACACACTACATACTAAAAAGTTGTAGACAAACTTAAAAATAAATGGAACCAATTTTAGTAAAATTCTCATGCTTCCAGGAGTTCAAATATATAAAAATATTTAAATTTCATTATTGTTTGAAATACTTCCTATTAAAGATTGTTTTCAATGCACTAGAAATTCAAATATACATTATTTGAATAAATGAAACATGGAATAAGTAAAATTGATTTCTAAATACTAACATGGCAGTAGAATATCTTAATTTGCCAAAATAATTAATAAATGAACTTGATTTGAATTAACTTGAAAAGAATGAAATAGCTTAAACATAAAATGTATATATGTATATGGATAGAAAGTTGAATAGTTAAAAATGGGTCAAATGAATCCTCCTGATCACCAAACTAGTTTTATTACGTCCCTGGCATCATAAGGTTTTCAGATAGAAAATAATATTTAAAGGTTACTGCCGGGGATCGGACAGCCTGGCACGCGTCCCCCTGACACGTGGCCGTTCCCCCTCCGTACCCGGGGGACTGTTCCTAAGCTTTGCGCAGACGTCTCGATCTACGGCCCGGCGCCGAGCGCATCGTTACGGTCGGATCCGACCAAAGGTCTCAAGAGGCCATCGGGGACCTCTCCGAGCTCTTCCCCGACCTGGCGGGCCGGGCTCCCGACCTCCGCAGCGGGACGGGGTCCCCCGACTCTGACCAAACCAAGGCAACCCCCGCCAAGGGCCGCGTGTCAAGGCCTCCACCTGCCAACAGCCACGTGCCCCACGGATGGAGACAATCGAAGTGACTATACGAGGGCAGGTGGCTCCTTCCCCGAAAGGTTTAATGACTGACCGAAGTCATGCTCCCAGTCCCATCAGCCGGTCACATACAGTACGAAGACACGCTCTCTCCCGAGGCAACTCCCACGTCATGCGCAGCAACGTCAACACTCGTAAGGTTCGCAGAGGGCAGGTACGCCGTTTCCCGGGGAAATACCTAACCGCCCTGGCCAACTAGACTCTCGACCAAAGCATGGGCAAAACGGGGTGATCGGTCAGTGAGCGAAGGACCGAAGCTCCTAGTGTAGGTCACCTCGTCCTCTCCCAACTCTCGATGTAACCTGCCCCTTCCTTCCGTATAAAAGGAGGCAGGAACACCCGAAGGAGGGGGATGGAACTCATCTCTCTAAGCCATTAGCACTCTCGCTTGTAAACTTTGTGTAGTCATCCAGATCAAGAGAATACAACGCCACCACACGAATCGAGTAGGTGTTCGCCCAACCAAGATAAACCTTGCGTCTCTGTTTGGTTGCACAGTTCCCTCGCTAGTGCGCCACGAGGGCGTCACCCGACGAACAAGCTCGGGCCTTGCCTCCGACGATCCTTCCTCTTTCTTTGCGGTCGACGGTCCCGATCGTCGACAGCTGGTGCCCACCGTGGGGCCAGAAGTTTCTTTCGTCCAAAGTCCGTCATCTTAGCCAGCTCAACACCTCCAGCTCCACTATCAGCATGTCGCGAACGGCGAGCTTGGGCTCGGACGCTGTCCCCGAGTGCCAAGGCTCCACATCCATGCTCTCGCCATCCTTACCGCCCCGCGAACGCCATGCCTTCGCGGCCGACGGACGTGAGGCAACCCCTGGGGCGGACGACGGTGGCTCGAAAACACCTCGGGAGGCGCATCGGCTCGCCCAGGTTGCCATCGACTAAGCCATCGCCGCCATTCGGCGAGAGGAGCGTGGTACGACCCGCTCCCAGTCCGGCCGGTTCGGCCCACCCCGTCCGCACGAACCTGCCCAAGAGCGCCTGCGGGCCATCGCCGGTCATGGTCGACCCGCTCGCGGCCGGCCGCCCTCTTCCGACGGTCCCTGGCCGAAGAGCTCAACAAGGCGACCGACGGCGTCACACCCCGGCGGCAAGTAAGCTCTCTGGGCTCCGAGTCTCGCCCCGTGACGGCCAGCGGCCCCCTGTCACGTGATCACCGGCCGCTTCACCGGCAGGATCCCCGCCCTCGGGCTCGCACCCCAATGCCATCTTCACCGCCTCCCCGACAGGAAGGGGCGGCGCGTGGGCTCGCCCGTCGCCAGCGGCGTAATAACGATGCTCGCTCGGACAGCGGTACAGAAGTCCTCTCCGGGACGTCCGATTCGGCGACGAAGACCCAGAACCACGGCGACGCCACGCGCGGCGCTCCGCCGACCATCACGGCCGACGGCGGGTGCGCCACGGCCGAGTTCTCCTGTCGGTGGTGACGACTCCGACGCTAGCAAGCGGGCGGCAGTGACCTTCCGCCCACGGCCGCCGGCGTACTCGTGCGATCTCGTCGGCACGTTGGCCGCCCGGCTTAGGCCGGCGATGATGGAGCGGTTCGACGGGACCAAGAATCCCGCGTAATTCCTCTCCATCTACTCCACCGCCATCCTGGCGGCCGGAGGGGACGAGGCCGTAATGGCCAACTATCTCCCCACCGTTCTGGACGGCGCCGCCCGCACTTGGCTCTTCAACCAGGCGTCCGGCACCTTCTGGTCGTGGTGCCAGCTGAGGAGTGCTCTCCACACTAACTTCCAGAGTTGCTACGAACGGCCTGGGCGGGAGAGGGACCTGGACCGTGTTATCCAGGGAAAGGGGGAACATCTGCGGGACTTCGTGCGCCGGTTCACCCGCACGCGAAACTCGATCCCCAATGTTTCTGACGAAACTGTCATCAAGGCCTTCAAGTTTGGCGTCCGAGACAGACGCCTTACGGAGGATCTCGAGATTACCACAAGACTCACCGTCGACAAACTATTCCGCATGATCGAAGCGATGCGCGACGCGGACGATCGTCGTCATTGGAAGCATGACTATGACCGGGCAAGCTCGGCCTCGCCGCGTAAACGAGGCCATCCGACGCTAAGGAAGGAGACCCGCCCACGCGACAAAAAGGCGGGAAAAGACCGCGCGCCGAGGGCGGCCGCCCGCCTAGTTGCCACTGGCCGACGACAAACATGAAGGGCGGGACGCGCCCACCGACCGTCGGCCCCGGCCTCGCAGAACCATCCGCGATCGCAGCAGCAGCGCCGCGCCGCCCCAACCGGGGCAAGGTCGGGGGGACACCCTCCACGCGAACGTCCGAGCTTGGGGCAACGAGGAACAACCCGGCTTCGACACCAACAAGTTTTGCCCGCTCCACAAGATCCACGGCCGCGACTGCGGGCCGCAGGACATGGTCGTTCGAGCTGGACGCCTTTTATAAAGGGACTGGGGAAATGCCTGCGCTACAAAAAGGCGATGAACGGCCAGGAGGAATCGACGCTGGCCAGGCCCAAGAGGGCCCTGACCTGGAATTCCAACAGGGCGACCGCCGTGTGGACATGATCTTCGGTGGTTCCTCCGCATATCGATCTCGGCGCGAGCTGAAGGACGTCGCGCGCGCCGTCTATCAAGCCACCGCCGGAAAGCCCGCCGACCAACCTTGCAGATGGGGTGTCGTCCCCATCACCTTTTCCCGGGACGACGCCCCCCGGGGATGTCCCGGGATTTCAAAACTGCTCTGGCCGTCGCCCCGACCATAAGCAACACCGTCGTTGGCCGGGTCATGGTTGACAGGGGCAGTTCCCTCAACTTACTCCTAGCCAGCGCCTTGGACCGGATGCAAATATCCCGGTCGAAAATCAAGAATATAGTGATCCCCTTCTTCGGCATCGTGCCGGGGAGCTCGACCACCCCCTGGGGCAAGTGGTCCTCCCCGTCACCTTCGGCGACTCTGTAAACTTCCGCACCGAGCTGATCACCTTCGAGGTCGTGGACGACGATCTCCCCTACAACGCCATCATCGGGCGCCCCGCCCCTGGTCAAGTTCATGGCTGCAAATCACTACGGGCATCGGTGTATGAAGCTCCCAGGGCCCGGGGGCATCATAACGGTCCGCGGCGACCTTAAGGCAGCACACGGTTGCGAAGAAAAGGCCCTGACGCTGGCCGGCATACCGCCCCAGCGCCCCGAGATCACCCCAAAGGACGCCCGTCGGAAGACGGCTATCCAGCCAAACGGCCCGACCAAGGCCGTGCAGCTTGAGGAGGGGGGCACGGGCAAATGCGTCTGTATTTCTGCCCAGCTCGATCCCAAATAGGAAGACGAGCTCGTCACCTTCCTTCGAGATAACAAAACCATTTTCGCATGGGAACCGGCGGACATGCCCGGGGTCCTACGGGAGGTGATCGAGCACAAACTACAAACAAAGCCCGGCCGCACCCTTGTGCGAAGCTCCGCGTTTCTCTTACGAGAAGGCGGCAATAATCGTGGAGCACTCGACAAGCTCCTTAAGGCGGCTTCATTCGCGAGGTCAACTACTCGAATGGTCGCCAACCCCGTGATCGCATGTAAGAAGGGCGGAAGTGGCGAATGTGTGTCGACCACACGGGCTTGAACGCCGTTGCATGCCCCAAAGATAACTTCCACACCCCGCATAGACCAGTTGTGGACTCCACCGCCAACGCCGAGATGTTGAGTTTCTCGACGCTTACTCCGGTACCACCAGATCAAGCTCGCGCGGAAGACGAAGACAAGACCGCCTTCATCACGCCGCTTGGAACATTTCGCTACACGACCATGTCGCTCGCCTCCGCAATGCGGGTGCCACGCTCCAATGTTAATGGCCAAAGCCTTCGACCGCAGATTGGCCGGAACCTCGAGGTGTACGCCGACGACATCATCGCCAAGAGCCCTCCGAGGCTAACCACGCCAACGACTGGCCGAGACCTTCGCCAACCTCGAACAGTGTTCGCATCAAGCTCAACCCGAAAAATGCGCCGCACGGCCTCCGGAAAAGTACTCGGCTACATGATCGGGGTCGGGCGTGGCCCAAACCCGAGAAGATCGAGGCGATCGAGCGGATGACCGCCCAACCTCGCAGAAACAAGTGCGAGCCTCACCGGTCGCGTCGCCGCCTCACCGCTTCATTTCCGGCTCGGCGGCGCGGCCGCCTTTCTTTAAGATCCTGTGCGGTCATAAGGGTTTCGAGTGGACCCCGAAGCCCGGTCTATCGACGAGCTCAAGACGTACCTCTCGCGTCCTACCCTGCTGACAACTCCACAACAGGGAGAGGTGCTGCTACTTTACCTCGCGGCCGCGACCCAGGCCGTCAGCGCGGTCCTGGTAGCCGAACGGGTAGGGCGGCAGCATCCGATCTACTACGTTAGCGAAGTACTCCACGGGCCGAAGGAGCGCTATCCCCAGGTCCAGAAACTCCTCTACGCACTCTTCATGGCCTCGCGGAAGCTCCGACACTACTTCCAAGCACATGCGGTGGTCGTCCCGAGCGGCCTCCCGCTCGGAGAAATCCTCAGAAACCCTGAAGCCGGAGGTCGCGTCGCCAAATGGGCCATGGAGCTGGCCGAGTTTGACCTCCGCTTCACGGCCCGCACCGCCATCAAATCACAGGCGCTGGCAGACTTCGTCGCCGAGCAGACGGCAGAGCCTGCCCCCCAGCCCGAGGTTGAAGCCGAGGACCCATGGACCATGTTCTTCGACGGATCAAGATCCTTTGAGCGCTCAGGGGCTGGCATTCTCCTCATCACCCCTCAAGGTGACCACTTACGATATGTGGTCCGCTTCGGCTTCCCCGCTACCAATAACGCGGTGGAATACGAGGCCTCTTGGCCGGCCTCCAAGCCTGCAAGTCCCTGGGCATCCGCCGCCTAATCGTGAAAGGAGACTCCAGCTCGTCGTCAATTAGTACAACAAGGTCTACCAGTGTTCGGAGCCTCTGATGGCCAAATACCTCGCCGAGGTACGCAAGATGGAGAGATGGTTCCGGAACCTGAGGATCCAGCACGTACCAAGGAAAGACAATTCCACCGCCGATCTCCTGTCCAGGCTTGGATCATCCGGCGACGAGCTCCCACCGGACGTCATCCTTGAAACCTTGGCCACACCGTCCGTCGCCGACCAGGAAGACCCGGTGGCCTTCCTCGAAAACGTTCCGACGTGGATGGATCCATTCATCAAGTTCCTCGACCAAGGGAGCTCCCGCCACTCTCTTTGAAGGAGCAGCTCCGCGACGCAGCGGGCTCGTGACAGCTCATCGCGGCAGCTCCACCGCCGGGGGCTTTGGGCGTTCTCTCAAAATGCATCACTCCAGAAGAAGGTAAATACCTGCTCAACGACATACACTCCGGCCTGTGCGGCGCTCACTCCTCTTTCAGGACTATGGTCGGGAAGGCCTTCAGGATGGATTTTTACTGGCCAACGGCGCTCGAAGATGCCCAGGGCATCGTCCGTTCTTGCCGGTCCTGTCAGTTTCAGGCCCGAAAGGTGAGGCAACCGGCCTACGCCTTGCAGACCATCCCCTCGCCTGGCCATTCTCGACGTGGGGCCTTGACATTCTCGGTCCCTTCCTAAGGTCGGTCGGGGGGAAGAAGTTCCTATTCGTGGCGATCGACACCTTTTCAAAATGGATCGAAGCAGAACCAGTCTCCGCTATCACCGCCAAGGCTGCGGTAAAGTTCTTCCGTTCCTTCGTGGTCACGAGGTACGGAGTCCCTTGCAGGATCATCACCGACAACGGAACGCAGTTCACCAGCGAGCTGTTCCAAGAGTTCAGCGCGGATATGGGGACCAAGGTCTGCTATGCCTCGGTAAGCCACCCCCAGAGCAACGGGGCGGCCGAGCGCGCCAATGGGCAGCTCATCCAAGGGATCAAGAAGCGAGTCTTCGAATTGCTCGGTCGCCGCGGCCGGGCATGGGCGGATGAGCTCCCCGCAGTCCTTTGGTCTGTCCGCACCTCGACTAGCCGGGCAACGGGGGCAAGCCCTTTCCAGCTCGTCTTCGGGGCTAAGGCTGTCCTGCCGCCCGAGGTCGCGCTCCATTCCACTAGGACGAACTAGGTCGACCATGTCGACCTCGAGCAGGAGCGGTCCCTCGACCTTGCCTTGGCGGAAGAAGTGAGGTGCCGCGCGCTTCTGCGCTCGGTGCGCTACCTGCAAGATCTCCGCAGACATGCCGCCCAAGCCGTCCGACCCAGAGGCTTCCGCGTCGGGTACCTGGTCCTACGACGGGTCCAAGACCGCTCCCACACCAACAAGCTGTCCCCGCTGTGGGAGGGCCCCTTCAGAGTCATCTCAACAAGCCGCGCGGGGGCTTACCGCCTGGCGGTCCCCAATGGCAGGGAGCTCACGAGCTCGTGGAACGTAGGCCAGCTCCGGAAGTTCTACGTCTAGCGCTCCTCTTTCACCCTCCATTATGTTAAGGTGCCTCCTTCTTTGTTGCTGTGTTCATTCCTGTATTCTGAATTCTGGCGCCTCGGAACATGCCCGAGGCTCTCGTGCTGCCATCCCCTGGTCTGACCCAGGTTCATGGCCATAATAAAGTTTCCTTCCGATTTCCGTGCTGATCTCTTTCGATTTGTAGAAGGGTTGGTGTTCGTCACGACCTAAGTTGCGATCCTTCCGGCCGAAGGTCGCGCCATCTTAAAGGCCCCCGGACGCGGCGTCTCGTCCATCCCTTTAACCAGAGTAAATTCTTCTTAGGACGCCTCAGGCGGCCCGACCCCGCGGCGTGGCTATAAGGGCAACCATAAGGCCACGCGGTGGGCTCGACCTCGGGGCGTCCATGCGTGTTCTTTCTTGCAGCGCCTGGGGTCACGTTCTCTAGGTTCGTCTCGGGGATGAACAACCCGGGCCTGGGCATTCCCAGGATCGGGGGCCGCGGTAAGGCGATCGTTATCGGGGTAAGCCGGCCATCCCCCCGTGCTGCCAACCATTGAACGTTCTCAGAGGGCGCCCGAGCCTGATGATTTTCCGGGCTCGGAGGTCGCAGTTTGGGATTCACCAGGGGATGACTCGCTCGTTCTGTCGACCTTTCCCGGGCGGATGGCTGTGTTCGAATCTTTAAACCGCCCTCGAGGGGATCTTGCCGAGCTCGATGCATTCCCGAGCTCACGAGTCGGACCAAGGCCAAAAATCTGGTCGGCTGGGCCATCCTGTGCCGACCATCCGAGGTGTGCCCAAACACGTATCGCCAGCGAGGCCTTGGTGTGGACCACGCTCTCGAGTTCGCCTCGTGGATGCGGTGTCCCGAGCCCGAGCGCGTTCGGGCTCGGAGGCGCGAGAAACGATCCTTATCGGAGTAAGTCGGCTATTCCCCGTGTTACCGACCGGTGGACGCCTCGAGAAGCGCCGCCCGATGACATTTCGCACCCGAGGCGCGATTTCTAAGATTACCACGTGGATGATCTCGGCCGCAACAAGTCGCTTGCCGCAACAAGTCGACTAATTCCCGCAGCCAAATTATCGAGACATGTCAACCCGAGTCGTGCCCGGGCCCGAGTGATTTCGGGCGAGACCTCGGTTGAATCAACATCAGGCATTAGACAACTCCGTCAGCCTAAACTGGGTAATTTGGGCAAAAGGCGGTAGGCCTCGTTGCGAAGGCCCGCAGGAACGTGCTCGCCACGCACCACGTATCCAGTACTGTTCGACCCTTCCAAGAAATGGCCCGCACAAAGTACGCATGGCGCATGCACCAACCGCAAATAAGCTAAGTTCTCGAAAAACACAACTCTATAAAACTTAGCATAAAGTTGTTTTATCTTTACAAGGGGGAATCTTTCGCCCCCGGACCCATCTGCTAACTCTAAAGTTTACAGAGACATATCTCGGGCGAGTTTTTCCCGTTCAAGGTCGGAAACCCTCCGACGCAATGCGAGGACCTCGAATCGGCCTTGTCAATCGGTCGCGGTCGCCTTGGAGCTGGGCCAAGGCGTCTTTTCCACTCGAGCCACTGCGCGCCTTCTCTCCAAGACTAGCATTCCTGGCCTCGGCCTCAGCCACCTTGGTTTCTGCTCCGGTGGCCCTCGTCTCCAACCCCGCGACCGTCTTCTCGAGCTCGGCCGCTTTGGCCTCGAGCTCGGAGGAGGGCCCCCCTCGCCGTGCGACTTTTGCCTCGAAGCGAAGGCCGGAGATCTCGAGCTTGAGGCGCTGGATCTCCGTCGACGCGCTCGTGCGGCCCTTGTCAAAGACGTTCTGCGCCTCTCGACGGACCCGTGCAAGGGTCTCCTCCGCCCTCCTCCGCTCCCCCTTGATGGCTTCGGAGAGCACTATGGTGTATATCTCTTGGGCCACACGCTCCCGCTCGGCCTCGATAGCCCGCGCGAGCTCGAGGGCCTGGGCCTCCCTCAGGCGCGAGATTTCCTCTTGACCACGCGTCACGGCGGCTTTTAGCTCGGCGATGTCCCTCTGATTGGCCTCGAGGGCACCGCATAAGGGCCGGAAGGCGAGCATGTGTTCACGCGCGATGTTGTACCCCCGGAAAACCAGCCGCAGACCCTGCGAAGGCAAAGAGAAAACCCGCCATGACCACTAAGAAAAGGGAGGCAAGAAGGAGCTGACGCCACGATCGATCTTACCTCCACTAGCCGGTCTTCCAGCAGAGACAAGGCGACGACACCATCAGAATCTCGGGGCAGTACGCCCGCAGTTGCGTCCCCGGCGGCCTCCGCCGCCACTATGGCAACGACGCACCCCGAAGGACAGGGGGATCCGCTCCGGCCACGGCAATGGCGGCCGGACCTTCTGGGCCGTCAAGTGGCTCGACGACCCCCTGGCCGCCCTCGATTGCGGGAAGGGTCCTCGGCCACGGAGGTGGACGGCCCCACCCGGCACGCGGCAACAACGCCGCCCTCGATCACAGGCTCAACAATCAAAGCGCCGGACGGGGCATCGGGTCGGACGATGGACCGGAGCCACGACCGCCCGGCATATGAGCCGCGACGCGGCAAATTATCAAAGGATGCTCGGTCGGCCCCACCACCACGGTTAAGAACGGGGAACTTACGCACCGAACGGACGCGGGCAACCTCGCTTCTTTATCACCTTGCGGGGCGATTCGCTCTCCGCTTTCGAGGACTCGCCCGGACGCCCCACCGGGCGCAACGACGACGCCACCTCGATCGCGGCCCTTCGGCCACGGTGCTCTGGCGGCAAGAAGACCCCAATCACGACGCCCTTGGTCGAGGCGCTTTAACCAACCCTCCTCGGCCGCCGTCCTCCTGAGGACGCGGCAGCAAAGATCCGCGCGTCCCGGTCGCGCCACGAGGCGGTAATCGCCCTCATAATCCTCCTCCCCGCCCGCCTCGACCACAGAAAGGTCGGTACCTCTGACGCCGAACGCGCGATGGGGTGGGATGACGAAAAGTGTACGGAGGTCTGACTGCGCGTGACCGCCTCGGCGGGCGGGAGGGCTTCCCTCGGGAGCTTGTTGCCGAACTGTTGCTCATTGCGTGCGAGGGGGCTCGCGACCGAAGCCGCCTCTTGTTGCTGGCAAAAGCGAGGGTTAGTGGGTGAACCAAAAAAGAAGAAAAAGAAAGAAAATGGCCCGGCGGCATCAAGCTCGAGCCCGGGTACCCCCGAGCTCGGGGGGTCTAAACTCACCACGACATGGTCGCCCCACTCGACGTGGGGCTTCTCGGCGATTTGCTTTGGGGTGTCGAAGGCCAGCTTCTTGCCCCCCTCTTGCCCTTGGTCAGGCCAGGAAACGGTAGCAACTGCTTGGCCGTACCCCAGAGCTCTTTGGTTGCCTACACGAGCTCGCCACAATAAGCATCCGAGTCCGAGCGCCCAAAGTAAGGACCAAGGTGAAAGACTTTACTGTTGCCGCCGCACCCAAGATGTTCTTGGGGACGCCGCCGAGGTCAAAGGAGTTGGCGGCCTTCCCGAAGATCTCCTGCATCCTCGAAGTGACCCATGCCGACTCGGTGCTGCGAGATCAGGAATAAAACGTCAGGAGATAAGAGAGCCCCGACCAAGGTCCGAAAGGATTCGAGATCGGACGACACTTACCTCGTGACTTTCCGGGTGGCGCTGCACCTCCGGTGATTTCAAAGAAAGGGTACAACCTCCTCCGTAGAGGGAGCACCCGATTCCACAGGTAGTCGTAAACGACCGTCTGCCCCTTCAGGCCCCGCATGGCGCATGTGTGGATGAAGGCGGCCACTTCCTGGTCGTCCACCGAGTCCTCAGGCTCGTGGGTCTCCGCTTCCTTCGATCGCGACGCCATTATAAGCAAGCCCGCCTTCCTCGCCCTTCTTTAAATAAAACCACTTCTCCGCCCACGGCCGAGCGAATCCCGGCCGGGATTTGGAGAAAGGTGCAAGGAGTCCCGCCGCTTAGGAAATAGAGGCACCCAACGACGGGGTCTTCGCGGTGCGGGACAAGGAGTAAACGGAAGAAAAGCGAGGGTAGGGGCTGCCAAGAACCCTCGCAAAGATGTGCGAAGCAGAAGGAGAAGTAGGAGTTCGGCACCAAGTTCACGAGCTCGATCTCGCACTGCGCAAGGACCGCAGCCAAGAAGTCACTTTTCGGGGTCCGCAGCCCAAAGAGCATGTACTGCTCCGTGCTCACGATCTCAGCGTCCCGAGGTCGCGGCACTTTCTCCCCGGAAGGAAGCCGCCAGGAGAACGGGTCCAGAAGCCCCAAAGACTCCATCTCCCTCATTCGTTCTGCGGTGAGCGTGCTCCTCCCAAATTTCGCCATAAAATCAAGGTCAAGAGGGAGGGGAGAGAGCAGGGTCGCAATCAAGGGCTAGAAGGCGTTGACGCAGAGGGACGAGGAGGAAGAAGGCAAGAGCACGAGAAACGGGAAGTGAAATCCTAAAGGATGAGACCCCCCTGGTTTTAAAGGACACCTCACCTACCGACGTCACCATCACCTCAAAAGCGCGCTCAGTAGCGGTGAGCAGGTCAAACGTCGGGGCCGTTCAAAAACCCCAGACGGCGCGCGTCCTCCACGCATCCTCTGACCCCATTCCTTCAACTTCCCCATCCGCGAGGCCCCTGGGCTTCCTGGGCCCGTCCGGGAAAACAAAAAGGCGAAGTCCAAGTATGTGTCCCGATGGGGGAATCCCTCTTCAAACAAGACTTCAGACTCAAGAGCGCCTAGAGTCTCAGACCGCTTCTTGAGCCTCGGGGGCTGGTTGTCGGGGATCGGACAGCCTGGCGCGCGTCCCCCTGACACGTGGCCGTTCCCCCTCCGTACCCGGGGGACTGTTCCTAAGCCCAGGCAGAGACGTCTCCGATCTACCGCCGGGCACCGAGCGGTATTACACGGATCCGACCAAAGGTCTCAAGAGGCCACCGGGACCTCTCCGAGCTCTTCCCGACTGGCGGGCGGGCTCCGACCTCGCATGTGGGACGGGTCCCCGACCGACCAAGCCGGGCTCCCGACCTCCGCAGCGGGACGGGGTCCCCCGACTCCGACCAAACCAAGGCAACCCCCGCCAAGGGCCGCGTGTCAAGGTCTCCACCTGCCAACAGCCACGTGCCCCACGGATGGAGACAATCGAAGTGACTATACGAGGGCAGGTGGCTCCTTCCCCGGAAGGTTTAATGGTGACCAAGTCATGCTCCCATCCCATCACCGGTCACATACAAGATGCGAAGACACGCTCTCCCGAGGCAACTCCCACATCATGCGCAGCAACGTCAACACTCGTAAGGTTCGCAGAGGGCAGGTACGCCGTTTCCCGGGGAAATACCTAACCGCCCTGGCCAACTAGACTACTAACCCAGCATGGGCAAAACGGGCGGTGATCAGTCAGCAGAACGAAGGACCGAAGCTCCTAGTGTAGGTCACCTCGCCCTCTCCCAACTCTCGATGTAACCCGCCTTCCTTCCGTATAAAGGAGGAGGGAACCCCGAAGGAGGGGATGGAACTCATCTCTAAGCCATTAGCACTCTCGCTTGTAAACTTTGTGTAGTCATCTCAGATCAAGAGAATACAACGCCACCACATGAATCGAGTAGGGTTCGCCCGACCAAGATAAACCTTGCGTCTCCTGTTTGGTTGCACAGGTTCCCCTGCTTAGTCGCCCGCCGAGGGCGTCACCCGGACGAACGAAGCTCTGGGCCTTGCCCTCCGTACGATCCTTCCCCCTCTTTCTTTGTGGTCGACGGTCCCGATCGTCGACAGTTACTATATAAAACAGTAAAAGATTAATAGTCAAAGTGTTAATACTTGCATGATATAAATAGCTATAACTTTCACAACTAAACTCTGAATTTGATGAAACCAAATCCTATAGCTTTGAAAAATAGTACTCTTGCTGTTTTTTCAATAATGCTTTATGTTTGTGTAAGGATGAAATAATATAACGATAGACCCTAATGATCGTTTATAGGAAAAACACTTCGGATAGAAGTCAGAAACCACGGAACTAACTTTAAAATGCTATTAGAGTCATACCCTATTAGAGTCAGATACCACGGAACTAACTTTAAAATCCTAGACGATGTAGTCGCAATCTTATACCAAAAACTGAATCTTTATCGTGTAGTCGATTGAGCCCTCAAGCTTTTTCATCAACCCGTAGAACCTCTCGTCTAAATGTAAAAATTATGGAAATCATCCTAGAAATGATATTTAGGATATGATTTGCCATATTCTAGAAAAATATTTCATTTACAACTTACGTTTCAATTAAATCTTACTAGCTGAATACCCCTAAAAAGTATATTTGTCATAACCCTTAATGTCACATAAGCATTTTCAACTAAGAAAATAATGTCTCGTCTAAAAGCTAAAGTGTATGAAATCAGCCTAGATGCGTTCTTCAAAGTATATGCTATCCAATTGCGAAGAAATAATCTTATTTCGTCATGTTTTGCATATAAACCCTAGTAGTCAAATAACCCTTAGTTTTATGTTTGGTGAACCTTACCATAATAAGATTAAGTGAACCTTGTAATAAGGAATTTGTAGTTAATATATTTGTATCACCAGAACCTTCTTAAAAACCCTAAATTAATCTAGTAACCTAGCTTAATATATCTAACTTATTCAAATCGCTTTTTATGCAAATCACTTAAGGAATTAAGTATGTTTTGCAAAACCCTTAACTAGTGTTTTAATTCTTTTAATCCAAATAATTTTAGAATCTATAATTCGAAGTTTTAAATACAAGAATTCATAATTTTAGCCTCTTGAATTCGTAATTCAAGAATAGATAATCTGTTAAAGAAAACCCTGCTTTGTTTATCTCAAAACCATTAAGTATGTGTTTGTGTAAGTATCTAAATCATGAGATCTCGAAATCAAATAATCCAAACCTAAATCATTCATGTTTTCTGCAATGAATCTTTATTTGATTTTCTATCTGTTTTCTTTTTGCCTTTATTGAAGTTTATTATTTGCTATATTTTCCGATCAATCGACGTGTAGAATCCGACGTCCCTTCCTCCGTCAGCCGTGATCGCGTCTTCGTCGTAAACGATATATAAGCAAGGCAAGCACCATCCTTTGACCATCTTGATCCCGGAATTTAATTTGCATTGTTTATTAAAATGTTTCATGCATACGTTTACTTTCCGTAAATTGCTATTTTGTGGTACTGGTAGTTATACCTGTTGTCTCATGAAACTTCCTTGATAAGTATGAATATGTGAGCCTTGATAACCATAGAATAAGCTTAGACAATTACTTAATGTCATCATGGGTATATGCGATTACTTTTATCCATGCTTAGCCATGCTTTTAGAATAAATGATGATGATGATCAGATCAAAATGTGTTCCTTGAGAAATGGAAAATGTTGTAATTGTAGCTGTTGGTTATGGGTATTTTGATTAAAAACCCAAAATAAAACTATGATTTTGATGCGGGCGATTATTGGCAATAGCCGGAGGTGCAGAGGGATTTGCACGTAGTGTAGGGTGGAGTATCGCCCGTGTCAACTTAAGGACCGAACTCAGTGTTGTATGATCCAAGATAATCCGTACAACCACAAGTGTTGTTATGGGGCTTCCTTAAACCAATTAAGTTATCTAGTTTAACTTTGCACATTGGTAGGCTGAAGTAGTACGGGCTTTCCTTTCGGGGTTTGCTCTAAGGGGTGCCCACACTGAGGTGCTGAGAACAACACTTACCAATATAACGGTGTACGCCACGTCTATGGGGAGTTCCAACATTCCTATGCTCTGAGTTCTCCCAGCATAGCGTGGGTTTTACCGTCCCGATGCTGGTGCAAAGTTAAATTAGATAATGTAAAGGTTTTCGTCATGAACATTCTGGCCACACGCCAAAGGTGCGTGAAACTCGCGGCAAAAAGAAAAGGTCATGACTTGTGGGTAAAGTTGTACACCTCTGCAGAGTGTAAATCTAATCGATTGGCCGTCCCCTCGGTCATGAGAAACTTGGTGAACTTACACTAGTTAAATGTTTAATTTTCTAAAATGGGTTGTGGTTTGGAACTTGTTTAGCAGCTTTTGTTTTCATGTTAAAGGATCGACATTGATGGATTCCATTTCTGGATTATTCGATATTCACGATGGGTTGTGAATATTACTTATGCTTTACTTATTTCATATCAGTCAATTATGCTTTTACAAATTCCGTTTGCAAATAACTTGTTTTACAATGTCAATTCTGCTTTATGCAAATTAACTGTAGTAGCCTCCTTTGAAATGGCCTGCATATATTATAGGCTTTGCTCAAGTCTTGCGGAGTACGAAAGTACTCACCCTTGCTTATATGTGGTTTTTAGGTGGATAAGTTAGCGAAGCTTCGAAGGTTTCTTCCGTCGCAGGTTGCGGGATTTTCTTCGTCGAATCTTTCTAGGGATTATGCCTTGTCGGTTGCCTGTTGGTTTTGGATGGGCACACTACAAGACCTTGCTTCTTTTGCTGCTATATCTCTGAGTTGTAAGAGCTTTCTTTGTGTAATAGCTTCCGCTTAATAATATTTGTTGTATGGTTGTGATTCCAATTGGTGTGTATGTGCGTACTAGCTACTGATCATGGGACTAGTACGGAATGCACATTAGATTTCCATTTTTGCAAGTTTGTAAAAATGGGGGTCGTTACAAAAAGAGTAGATGAGGGAATAACTGACACGTACAATAATATTAGCAAACACCACCAAAAAGAAATTTTCTCTTTTTATTAAATTCTTTGACAAAAATCCTTTTGTTCCGAACACTCCTTAAGTGAATAGTTTTTTTAGACTTAAGTGAATACTCCCTCGTTAATTCTTACTAGGGCGGGTTGCGCGCTACGCTGCGCCGTATGACCTGAGGCAGCCAATCAGTAGTAAGGTGGCTTTCGGGTGTGCTACGCCGAGTTAATTATGATAGAGTGCTCATAAAACAAAATAAACATTTACGGTGGATATCATTTTCCCTCTGGCAAAACCCAATAAAATATAAGGAAAACTGAGATCGTTATGATTTTAGAATTCGCAGGGGTATAATATGCCAACAAAAAAGATTAGAATGTGGGGACAAACCTTCAGCTGGTGCTGGTCTTGGCCTGACAACCTACTTGGCACGAGGACTTAATTGTTCCGGGTCAACTTTTGACTGTGGACGAATGACAAAGTCCAAAGGCGACGCTTCTGGCCTAGAGCATCAAGAGCATCGTCTCTGGATTCCATTCTAGAAGTACCTGACAAAGGTCTTCATCAAAGGAGAGAATAGCCGAGAATGTATATACAAAATAGAGAAAGAAAACTCAAGATTATAATATTTTCATTTAGATATTAGGTCTTCTATTGGGAGATAAGTAAATGTGAAGTGCAGCACTCACTTCTTCATTTGAGGCCGCCAGTAAAGAGCTCTTTCATCATCATATCTCATATCCTCAAATTTTGTGCTCTTGTTGAATACTGGTCGACTCTATTATTATTGCTGACAGTAGAAAGAGCAAGAATTACCCATTTATTAACGAATTCCTTGGCCAGTTTTGTATTACCGGTATTGTACTCATCAGATTTTGACAAAAACAAAATGGCTTGTATATGCATCATGGGATAGAGTTAGTAGCCAGTACACAACAGATAATCTGTAACGACTCCCATTTTCGCATAAATGCAAAAATAGAAATCTCATGTGCAATCTGTACTAGTCCCATGATCAGTGGCTAGTACGCACATTTACAATATTGATGTCACATCTATACATAATGTACATATATTTCATTAAGTAAACTCTGGCTTACAAACCAAAAGTACATAATTGTTGCAGCGGAAAAACCAAAAGATTTGTAGTTTGCCCAATACTCCCACAGGCAACTGACAAGGTACAACCCTAGAAAAATTCATCGTCATTCCCGAATCCTGCGTTGAAATAAATATCACCAGGGTATTCTGATTCTTCTCCTAAAAATAACAACAATGGCAAGTTGAGTACTTTACGTACTCGCAAGACTTATTCAAAACCTATAATATATGCAGGCTTGAATCAAAAGAAAGGTTGCTACAGTTAATTTGCATAAAGCGATATTGAATTTGTAAATCAAATTGTCATTTGCAAACGGAATTTCTAAGAGCAAATTTGACTGATAAGAAATAAGTAAAGCATAAGTAATACTCATAGCCCTTCGCGAGCATTGAGTAATTCAATGATCCAAAATCCAATAACCATTCCTTTGCCAACACATAACCATTCATCCAATAAATCAATCCTGTCATCATCATTCCTTGCCAACACGTGGCAAAACAAATGAAACCAAGTCCTTTTGAAAATAGCAAAATATTTAACTAGTGCCAGTTCACCAAGTTTTCTATAACCGCGGGTACGGCTAATCGATTAGATTTACACTCTGCAGAGGTGTACAGCTTTACCCACAAGTTATGACCTTTTCTTTTTGCCGCATGCACCATTGGCGTGTGGCCAGAATGTTCATAACAAAAACCTTTACATTACCTACGTTAACTTTGCACCATTACGGTGATGTAAAACTCATACTATGCAGCAGAAGATGTGTGTACCTAGTACGACAAAAGGGTGACACACCATTGCCCCACATCTCCTCATGACAGCAGTAGAAGATATGTGTATTAATACGACAAATCCATGACAGCAGCATAAGATATGTGTATTAATACGACAAATGGTTGTACAGCAAATTGTCCCACTTCTTCCTCATAGCATGGCGTACATACCGCTTCGGCCTACCAATGTGCAAAATTAAATTAGATAACTTAATTGATTTAAGACTGCCCCCATCCCAGCACTTGTGGTTGTACGGATTTTTCTTGGATCATACAACACTACGTTCGGTCCTTAATCCGACACGGGCGATACTTCACCCTACACTACGTGCATTTCCATCTGTACAACCGGCTATTGCCAATAATCACCCGCATCAAAATCATAGTTTTATTTTTGTGTTTTTAAGAAATTACCATTGATCCCATTAACCATCATCATGTCTCAATAATTCCAATGATCATTTTATCCAAATTGTTCATCCTAAATCTAAAGCATGGCTAAGTATGATTATTAAATCGTATATACCCATGTTGACATTATGTATTATCTAACCATGTTCTAGGGTTATCAAGGTTCACATGTCAATACTTATCAAGGAAGTTTCATGAGACAACATGTATATCTACCCGTATCACAAAATAGCGAATTTACAGAAAATATATGTATGCATGAAACAGTTTGATAAATAAAAGGAAAATCAAATGCTGGGATCAATATGATCAAAGGGGGTTCTTGCCTTGCTGACTGTCGTCAAAGTCGATCTCAAGGTCGTCAGTGTTCGTAGCTGGGACGCCGGGTTCTACACGTCGTTCGACGATAAGAAAGCAGATAACAAACTTTAATACGGACAAAAGAAATCAGATGAAAAATCAAATAGAGACTTGCTTAAGAAGACATATGTGATTTAGGGTTAGGTTCTTATGATTTAGGTATTCATTTTTTAGACCGTCTTTATTTTTATGTTATTAGTAGTTTCTAAGTTAAATTGTATCATAACTTCTTATTTTTATAGATCAATCTTATTTATTTTACGAATTCAAGAAACTAAAATCATGTGTTCTTGTGCTTATATTTTAGAATTCTAGATGTTAAAATTATTTGGATTAATAGGATTAAAACATTAGTCAGCTTGTTAAGTGTTATGTATGATTAGTACTTAATCCTTAACTGACTTTGCATAAGAATTCATTTTGACTAGATCTATTAGGTTGGGCTATTTGGTTACATATTCTGGTTTTCAAGAAGGTTTTGGTGAAATAAATATCTTAAGTGTTAATCTTTCTATTATTACTAAGTTTGTTTACTTGTAGAACGGATTTCTGGTATCATAATGCCTAAGGTCATTTGGGTGACATAATTTATATGCAGAACATGAGGAAACAAGATTATTTCTTCGTAATATGGTAGTCTATACTTTGGGGAGAAATCCTAAGCTAATTTCATAAATTTTAGGATTTAGACGAGATGTTTTATTCATTGCTGAAACAACTTAAATGGTATTAAAGTTTCCGATGATCATAACACTTAAGGGTATTGGGCTAGCAAGATTCAGATGCAAAGCAAATTGTAAAAAGCATATTTTTCAAAATTATGGTAGATCATATCTCAGGGATCATTTTTGGGCTATTCTTCATAAAATTTGCATTTAAATATTTCTGAAAACATAATACTTAAGGTTATTTTGCTATCAAGATATAAATATGCAAAGCATGATTAAATGAGGTTCTTTCTTCAGGACATGATAGTATGTACTTTGAAGAGTAATTCTAAACTGATTTAATAAATTTTAGTGTTTAGAAGAGATATTTAATTTGCTGCTGAAATAGCATAAATGATCCTAAAGTTATGACGAGTCGGATTTCGATTTAAGTTGCGACTACACTACACATGATAATTCACTCATTTTTCTTGCATTAACAAGGTACGTTCCTAGAAATGTTTTAAAGCTATTTTTGCATTATTTTGATTTTAACCACGATAGATTATACATATATCTATTTTTGTGATTTGCATTTCCTTTTATTAAAAGAATGTAAACTATGTCTTATTCTAAATATTTTTACATAAATGGACTTCTACTAATTCCAAGAGCTTATACAAAATATTTTATTATTTTATGAGCTATTATATACTTATTTTTATTAATGGCCATAATAGGTTTTTATGATATTTGCAAAGCAAATAATTCAGACATAGTTCAAAAATTAAGTGTTTTTGCATATTTGAGTTCCCTATGGTCTTAGAATCAAACAAAAAATTATTTTACTATTTTAAGAGTTATATTGCACAATCATTGCATAAAGGCCATAATAGGGTTTTTATCAAATCTTAATTCAAATATTTCTTCTGTGGTTCAAAAGTTAAATATTTTTGTATATTCTGAATCTTCACAATTTTATACGAATTTATAAATTTATTTCATTTAGTTTGGAGCTATATATCAAAAGTTATGCTAGTTTGAATTTCGGGCTGTTCAGAAATTCGGATGGAAATTAGAAAATACGTTTTCACCTAACTGAAGACGTATTAGTCACTTTGGCACGTTCTTTTGAGCTTGTCTGTGCCACTGACCTTTCGGGCCCACTCGACAGAGACTCTAGGGTAGAGCTTTGGCTAGGGCACGCCGGCGACGCTTCTCCGGTGGAGATCCGGCGAAGACGAGGGCACGAGGAGCATGAGCTCGACAAGGCGCATCCGAAGGTGGGTCTCGGGCTGGCTAGCGGCGACCAGAGCGGAGCACCACCGGGCTTGAATGGCGGCAATGGAGGCGCTCGGCCGGGAGCAAGAACTACGGAAAAAGGAATCGAATGGAGCTATTTGTGTCCCGTTTTTGTAACATCCCGAAAATACAATAAAATAAAAATGAATATTTTAAATTTTAATATGTTTATTTCTGAGTTTTATTGGCATTATTGGTTCTTATTTGAATTGTCTTGGATTTTTGTATTGAATGAAAATCAAACAAAAGAGAATAGGAAAAGGGCAATGGTAAAAAGGTAAAATAGTAAACATAAAAAGTTAGAAAAATTTAACATGGAACCCTATCCATGCTGGTTAAACAGTAAAGTCATCTAGTAAAAATTTTGTGCATAGAAAAATAAATAAATGAAAGGAATGACAACACTTTTGACTAGAAACAGTGGAAGTCAAGTTACTAGAAAATCTTCAAAAAATTTTGTGGATCCATAAAAATGACCATGACATCCTCAGAGAATAATATACTTCTGGTAAAAATTTAAGGAATTTATCATGTCATTTAGACCTTCTAAAAATTCAAAAACAGAGGCTTTGAAAATCTAAAAATTATAATGCTAGAATTCTTGTAAAATAATTGCATTTTATTTTGACTTTAAATTTTTATAGAGACATCCTTAGCCCAAACTAAACTATTAAAAAAGTTTTAAAAATAAATAATAATATTTGCACCCTTAAATAAATCAAAATACGAAATCAAAATTCTGAGCAGTGCACACTGTCAGAATTGTTATAAATTAATTATATGGTATTTTCGTCCCAAAATTTTACAGGAAGCTAAAGAGAACCAGGATACTATATTTAAAAAGTTTCACAATTTTTCAATTTGAATTGCTGGGCGTTTTAATGTGAGTACTAGCTTGTCCTGAGCCATCCAATCTCCTGTGCTTTGGGGACACCTCGCCAAGTCCAGAGCTTTCCACACCAAAGCCAGCCATTTGAGTCATTCCCACACCAAAGCTAGCAAGCTCCAAGCCGTCAGCAAAGCTCAGGCTTTCATCCCCTCCCTCACACAAGCCACATTCTAGGGAAGCGAGTGACCAGAGAAGAACAAGGTCAAGCAATTCCATCAGTTGAGCCATGTCACAGTAAGCTAAAAGAGGAAGAGCAAGTGAAGAGCATTGCCGCTGCATAGCTCCTTGCGCACCTTCCAGGAACCTCACAGCCTGATCATTTCCTCTAGATCACTGCCGAGTTCAGCGCTGTCAGTTCCATTGCCGTCGCAATCAAGAAAAGGGGAGAGGTGGAAGATCAAGCAAATCGGTGAGACACTCTTAAATTGCTCGCAGCCGTAGCATCCTTGAGCATCCCTGAACCCATCTCACTCATCGATTTCAGCTCTTCCATGCCGATCAACCGCCACCACTCACGCGCCTTCTTCCCCAAAGCCGACGCTCGGTGGTGGAGCTCCTCGGTAAGTCTCCGGTTCATCCAACCGTAAAAATGGAACCCATACGTGCCACTGATGCTCTCCCAACCGGTCTTCTCTAGGGGCGAGCTCTTCTTCACCACCTCCGGCTAGCCCCTGCCGTCGCCATCTCTGGCCCACGGTGGCAGCCCGCTCCGACCATCACCGGAAGTGATTGACCCCACCATCAGGTGCGGGATGATGCCCTGATGCTCACCGTGCCACCGATTCGGTCGGAGACCCACCGGAGTAGCGGCGCCAGCGAGCCCTAGTTCTCCCCTGCTTTCGGCTCACTAACTCCCGGGCCCCAATCATCAGTGGCGCGAGATGAAGTCAGTGCAACCGGTAAAATACGACAACCCTGTTTAGAAAGCGTATTTCTAGTTTCATTAGGATTTTCATACCCGAGATAATTCAATCACTTGTAACTTTTGCATTATAACTCCAAAATTAGTGAAATGAATTTCTATGTTCATGTAAAATCAGGTACCTTCAGAATATGCAATAATATTTGAAAATGGTCACTGGGTGAATTTGAAATTCAAATTTGAATAAAAGGCCTAAAGATATGTTTTGTATAAAAATTCTGCAAACAAACTTAGAATTGAATGAAACCAATTTTAATGGAATCCTTATACTTCCAGAAGTTCAAATATATAAAAATATTTAGATTTCATTTATGTTTGAGCTACTTTTTATTAAAGGATACATTTAATACACTAAAAACTCAAATATACATAACTTATATAAAGGAAATCTAAAATAAGAAAAGTTTATTTCTAAATACTAGTACGATAGTAGATAACTAAGAGATAATCTTGATTTGAGTTCTCATGAAAATATGAAATAACCTAAGTGCAAAATGTATATATATGCATAGAAAATCAAATAGTTAGAATATAGATTAGATGAACTTAAATATTAGCAAACTTAGTTTTTCTATACTCCTATCATCACAAGGATCCCAGATGTGTAAAAATATTTAAGGTTTACCATAGAAAACAGTAAATGTTTAGTAGTCGAAGATTCAATACTTGAAAAATCCAAATAGTCATAACTTTCAAAAAAAACTTCAAATTTGACAAAACTAAATCCTAGTAACTTGAAGAATAATACCCTTACTGATTGTACAAAAATATCTTATGTTTGTGCTAATCTGAATTAAGTCCATATTAGGCCCTAATGATCACTTATATAGAAAATGTATCGAATAGAAGCCAAATATCGCGGAATTAGTTTTAAAACAATTCTAGGGTCATCCCCTGTTTATACCTGAAAAATGGGTAGACTATATCATAAGGTACAGTCGCAAACTTATGTTGAAAACTGAACCTTTGTCGTGTAGTTATAGAAACGCTTGAGCCTTTTCGGTGGTTTATAAAACACCTCGTCTAAGTGTAAAACTTTATGAAAACAGCGTAGAAATACTCTATAAAGTGCATGATACTATGTTATGAAGAAAGAATATTATTTCGTTAAGGTTTGCATATAAAAGAGTCTAGTAACATAACCCTAAATGTTATGTTTTCTAAATAAATGAAACACTTAAGCATTTTAAACACCCCGCAGAATATCTCGTCTAAATGCTAATATTATGAAGACCAGTTTAGAAATGATATTTAGGATAAGGACTATTTTATTCTGGAAAAATATTTTGTTTATAGCGTAATATTCATCTGAATCCAGCTAGTGCTATAACCCTAAGTGATAATTGTTCACTACACTTCTAATCCAATTCCTTATAACATAAACCTTATTATTATATAAGCTTTTTCAACAATGAATGTAATGTCGCGTCTAAACACTAAGATGTATGAAATCAGCTTAGAAATGTTCTTCAAAGTATATGCTATCCAATTCCGAAGAAATAATCTTGTTTCATCATGTTTTGCATATAAATCCTTTTAGCCAAATAACCTTAAATAATATGTTTTCTGAACTCTATATTGTGAATAAACGACCTCGGGAAGCAATGATGAAACCTATAATTAATGTATTTGTATCACCAGAACCTTTTTAAAAACCATAAATAAGTCCAGTAACCTAACTTAACAGGTGTACCTTATTCAAAATCATTCCTTGTGTAATATCGCTTCAGATTAAGTACTATTCACATAACCCCTTTAGCTAGTGTTTTAATTCTATTAATCTAAATAATTTTAGCATCTATAATTTGAAGTTATAAATACAACAATTCATAATTTTAGCATCTTGAATTCGTAAATCAAGATTAGATAACCTATAGAAGAAACCATGTTTTGCTCATCATAAAAGCCATTAAGTATATGAATGTGTATTTACCTAAATCATGAGGCCTTGAAATCATAATTCAACCTTCTTATATGCATGTTTTCTTTAGTGAATCTTTATTTGGTTTTCTGTCTGTTTTCTTTTTGCCCTTATTAAAGTTGGAGGTTTGCTATATTTCCGATTTTTGCTATATTTCCGATTGATCGACGTGTAGAATTCGACGTCCCTTCCTCCGTCGTTGCCTCCGTCAGCCGTGGCCTCGTCTTCATCGTAAACAATAAATAAGCAAAGCAAGCACCCTCCTTTGATCATCTTGATCCCAGTATTTAATTCGCATTGTGTTTATTAAAATGTTTCATGCATGCGTTTACTTTCTGTAAATTCGCTATTTTGTGGTGCTGTAGTTATACCTGTTGTCTCATGAAACTCCCTTGATAAGTATGGACATGTGAACCTTGATAACCATATATTAAGATTATACATTACTTAATATCATCTTGGGTATATGCAATCATGTTATCAATGCTTAGCCATGCTTTAGAACCTTGAGATAGATGATCAGATCGAAATTTGTTTCTTGAGAAATTTAAAATGTTGGATAATGACACTGTTGGTTATGGGTATTTTGATTAAAAACCCAAAATAAAACTAGGGTTTTGATGCGGGCGACTATTGGCAATAGCCGGATGTGCAGAGGAATTTGCACGTAGTGTAGGATGGAGTATCGTCCGTGTCACAATAAGGACCGAGCAATGGGACGCTATTGATCCAAGAAACCCGTGCAACCACAAGTGTTGGGATGGGGCAACCTTAAACCAATTAAGTTATCTAGCTTAACTTTTCACATTGGTAGGCTGAAGCAGTAGAGCATTCCTTTCAAAGCTTGCTCGCAGGGGTGCCCTCACCGAGGTGTTGAGAACAACGCTTGCCAATATAACGGTGTACACCATGTCTATGGGAAGTTCCAACATTTCTATGCTCTGAGTTTTTCCATCATAGTATGGGTTAACGTCCCGGTGCTGGTGCAAAGTTAACTTAGATAATGTAAAGGTTTTCGTCATGAACATTCTAGCCACACGCCAAAGGTACGTGAAACATGCGGTAAAAAGAAAAAGTCATGACTTGTGGGTAAAGTTGTACACCTCTGCAGAGTGTAAATCTAATCGATTAGCCGTGTTCACGGTCAAGGACACTTGGTGAAGTCATTCCAATGTTAGTTTTGGTATTTTCTAAAAATGGGTTTTGGTTTGGAACCTGTTTAGCAGCTGTTGCTTTTTGTCAAAGGGCCGACAATGTCGGATTTCATTATCTGGATTTCTCGATGCTCACGAAGGGTTGTGAGTATTACTTATGCTTTACTTATTTCATATCAGTCAACTTGCTCTTACAAATTCCGTTTATAAATAACTTGATTTTACAATATCAATTCCACTTTATGCAAATTAACTGTAGTAGCCTCCTTTGAAATGACCTGCATATATTATAGGTGTTGCTAAAGTCTTGCGGAGTACGAAAGTACTCACCCTTACTTATATGTTGTTTTTAGGTGGATAAGTTAGCGAAGCTTCGAAGTTATCCCTTTCGTCGCAGGTTGCGGGATTGTCTTCGTCGTGTGCTTTCTAGAGTTTGTGCCTTGTCAATTGCCTGCGGGTTGGATGGGCACACTGCAGGACTTCGCTTCTTTTGCTGCTGTAATCTCTGAGTTGTAAAGTTTTCTTTGTATAATAGTTTTCGCTTAATAATTTGTTGTGTGGTTGTGATTCCAATTGTCTTGTATGTGCGTACTAGCTACTGATCATGGGACTAGTACGGAATGCACGTTAGATTTTTATTTTTGCATTTATGTAAAAATAGGGATCGCCACAGTTTTACAGATCAATTGAAGTGGAGATGGGCTGTGGAGCTACGCCACCAGCGACTGACCGGGAGGAAGGAGGATCGCGGCGGCAGCGTGTTTTTGCATGGAGTAGACCAAATATTTTTTAGGGCTTTTGATCCTCAGGGCTTGTTGATGCTAAGGCTTGAAGCAATTTGGAAATGATTCCTCACATTAGGAGAATTTCTTTTGGTTCTTGAGCTTTGAAGCTCTCGTTAATGGCGGAATGGGGGTGGCTTAGAGGCTTCTCGGTTGGAACTAGCAGAGGGGATGTGGGAGAGACGAGGGCGCGGACTCACAGCTAGCCTTGGACGCCTTTTATAGTCCGGGAAACGCAGATAAGCCCTGCCTCGGACGCGAGCTCGCCAGATGAAATTGCGACTGCATAGGGAGGAGTATGGCGCTACAACGCAAAACGCGGAGGCGGTGGCCGCATGGCGGCGAGGTGGCGGGTAGGAACTGGCCGGGCGGTGCAGTTTGCAGACGAGTGACGCAGCTACAGGAAGCGGCGCGAAATTTCGCTCGAGAGCATCAGCGTATGGAATAGGAAGAAGAGCAACGTCTTCGGCTGGCAAGTGGGCCACACAGTAAAACGGGACCACCTGTAAGCGAAGGAAAAGGGGAAGTAAAGCAAAATGCGGGGTTGGCTGTAGTTTGATCAAGAGGAGATTCATTGGATCAGTTATCTATCTTGTCAATAATGTTTTGATAATTTTTCTGGGAGATTGTTGAATAATTATATTCATACTGTAGAAATTTCAGATAAAAATACTTTTTACAGAATTTACAAAAATTCTGACAAGGCACTATGCTCAGAATTGGGTTTTCTGTTTTTAATTTATCAGAGGATATATATCTTACCAAAACTTTTTAAAACTTTTTATAGGAGTTACCCTTGACCATATAGGTCTTCAGTAAAAATTTCTCAGATTTTTAGGAATTCTGTTTTTGAATTTTTAAATATCTTCAAACTGATTATTTATTTTTCATATTTTTACTGTAGATGTATTTATCTATACAGAATATTAAATTTGAGATAAGGTCGGATTATTTTTATTTAAATCTGACAAGCTTACTGTTGCTAGTCAAAAAACATTAATTAAGTATTTATTGCACATTATGATTACTTGGATTTTAAAATTCAGAAGTAGGATTCTAGAGATCTCTCAAGATTATGCAGGGATTTTCATACATTTTATTAAGGTAAGCTTTTATTATTGTTATTAATCTATTACTTATAAAGATTTCCATTAGAGCAAAAAATCAAGGAAAATCCAAAAAATGGAAGAAATGCAGAAAATGCATGAATAAATATAACAAAATTATAAAATTTAATTTCTTAGTTTATTTTAATTTTGGGATGTTACATAATCTGAAAACGAACCTTCTAGAATGCGACAAATAAGAATTATACATTTCCCATACCACTTTTCCTAAGCTGCTCCCTTATGTCATATTGCCCCAAACCAATGGGAAACTTGATAAAAATAGACACAAGCTGCTCATAGGAATGTAGGTCATGAGGAATGACAAAGTCAGTCACAGCAAAGTAAAACTATGTTCTTACGCTTAAACTAAGATCTATAGTACAAAAGGAAAAAAGGGAAAGCAATTTTTCCTGCATCGGCTAGTAATCTCAGAACAGCAGTTCGAATATTCATATTTGGCAAGTTTCCATCAGGTAAAGGTTCAAGCCAGATTTTTAGAAGAGCGAGTACTCCATGATCAAGGAATTATTGCTGAAGATTCTTCCTGCAAAATAGTGACATATGAAAAAAATAATTATAACTGGCTCAGCCTTTACAATAATTTGTCTAAAAACTGAAACTAAAAGAATGGCCTATAGCATCTGAGCAATTGAGAACGAATACATGTGGATAATGCCGAGGAGAGTGCCCATCATGGTCACTGCCATAGCAGCCAGCTGGGTAAACCCCACTATCATCAATGAAGTTATCATCATCTACAGATCTAACATCTTGTTGATCATCTTGTTCCGCAAGAATACAATGTTAGCAGAGCGTGCAATCTGTCCCAGATTATGAAAATAGTAGGTCAAAGAGGAATGTGAAGCTAAATAAAACAATGCAACACTCCTAACCAATACTAAAAATAGGACTCAATATGCCAAACGGAAGATTCCACATAAATATAACTACAGAATTGCACATACCATCCTGAGTAAGCAATTTTCCCTGAAGTTAAAAACTGCTAGAAATGAGAGGCCAAGAGCACAAGCAAACTCAATAATTATGAAGATGAGTAATTAATCAGCAAACAAGCCAGACACTGCCATATCGTCTAAAAGTAAGATATTCTCCAGATAGACGTCAATAGAGCAGTCTTCTAATTATATCTATGTATCATCCTTAGAAATAAGACATGACAAAAACAGATCTGAACACTGTGTAAATCCAGAAGAACCAGAACAGATCAAAGAAACAATTTGATATTCTACGGGAGGAAAAGTCAAAAGCTATCGCAATTGGCTCATAAAGCCAAAGCTTTCCCCGCAAAATTAAGCCAACAGCATCTTGGTGGACCAAAAACAAATGCATTTCAAAGAGCCTAACCATGATTGATTTAATAATAACCAACCGCCACATTCACATCTCAATAAACTGAAACCATGTAGCAAAGGCCAAACCAACTGATCAAACAAAAACAATCAATCAAAGGAAAATTCGCTGATAAAGATGATCTGGTGAGATAATGTCTAACCTGTTGATTGGTAATAGAAAGAGGTAACACTAAAATACCATATACAACCCAATTCTGGGGTTAAGAAGTTGTTGGAACATCTCTACTGAAAGGTACAAAGAAAACAATACTTGGCAGTTCATATTATAAAAAATAGCATATATCTTTTTATTCTGGCAAGATAGAAAACAATAAGATTTTAAATTAGCAGCAAACTAATGATCATACTGTGTTTAATCAAAGGAACATACATATTCACAACATTGAACAAGTATGCGAAGACCGAGAAAGGAATGTTATGCTAGTGACAGGGTGGGGTTAGAGACCATAATGATTTTCCTTTTAGCATTTAGAGAGACAACTGCATCTTTCACCTCTAGAGTGACAAAGGAAAAAATACAGTGAACCATACTACAAAACATGGTAAAGAAAACATGTTTCTTATTCTGCGAAATATAGCAAGTTAGGGACACGGAGACAGCACACTGTAACGAAGACTCAACTTGAAATAAGCTCAATCATAAATCATAATCCATGCACAGTCTGTGCAGTACAGTATCTCAAAGTAAGCTCTTATCTCTTTGCACTTCCCAGATCACAGGTAGACAGTATAGTATATGTTGGAGATAACTCAATATCTCTAACTATCATATCTATTGGTTTTATCCATAGTTTGTTAGATGTCAAGTCTTCTACAGCTAGAACTCTTTAGCTATATAAACCAACCTCTTGTATTTGTAGTCTTGAAGCATTATAGTGGATTGTTTCCTGTGATTTTTTCCCGCAAGGATTTTTTTCACGTTAAATCTGTCTCCAATTATATTGCCGTGCATCTGCCGTCGCCCGCCTCGCGTCGATCGCCGTTCGGGTCCCGATCTATCGTCGTTCGTCGCGCCGTCGCCGTTTTCCGCGCCAGCACTTCGGCTCCGCGTGCTGGCCGTCGCCTCCATCACCGGCCCGCCGGCGCCATCCACTCCGTCCAGCCGATCGCCTCTGCACGCTCCCGAGCCGGTTGCCTCCGCGTGCCAGCTCTCCGCGCCAGCCTCTGCATCGGAACCGCTGCCTTCCGCCGCGGCCTCAACGCGTCGGCCCGCTCGGCCCCCAGCCTCTACGCCCGCGCTGGCAGGCTCCATGCACTTGCGTTGCGCCCGTTGAACCGAAGAGACGCCAGGACCGAAGCTTCTTTTGGGACTCATTGATTCTCTGTTGTACCAAAAACGTGAACGTTTTTCTGGCCACGAGCTAGATAAGGCTGCCATGGCTTTTACCGGCCATCTATTTTTCGCTCGTGAAGGCTCGTGAAGAGGTCAGAACTGAGTAGTCCGATCGGACTTGAATCAAATCCGGAAGCCCATTTGAAATCCGTTTTTGGGTCCCATAAGGCATAAGCTCAGGCTTACTGTTTTCTGGCTCCAGATTCTTCAACTTTGGCTCTTAAGGCCGTTTGGCTCCGGCTTCAGATGATTTATCATTGGTAGATTCTTAGAGATTTCTTCGACGTTTCATCGTCGGTTTGACGTTTCATCGTCAATTTTGGAGAGAGAGAGAAATAATGTCATTTGAAGAGACAACTGATTTGGTGTTTCATCACCGTTTATTGGAACTTGGTGTTTCATTCACCGTTTGGATACGTTGTCCATTATGGAAGTTTTGGCAATGTTCATTTGGGATTCTGTTTTGGCAATGTTCATTTGGGATTCTGACACCCTGATGGTAGCATTATACTCTTCGAAGTTTTTCTAGTGAAGGTTTTGCTTCAATGTCATTTTTCAGATGAAGTATTGAAATGTAAGGAGTTTTCTTCTACGTGGATACTACAACGTTCTTTTTGTTGTCTTTGCTCAATATGAGGGATCTACTGCAATTTATACTCCATTGTCAGCACGACAGCTTTTCTTCATCTTGACATTTTTGCGGGAGCAGTTTCAACCATGTTATGGATTTTCAGTAGGCAGTTTGCTGAATTTTATGTTCTATATCGAGCATTCCAAAAGTACATATTATGAGTTCTTCACTATCTACCTAGCACCTCAGGTGACGTCTTGACTTATGCCATTTGATGATTGAGCGTTTGTTTCAGGAGGTCAATTGCACAGACTCAGACTTTACTGGGGTTATGATTCATTAAAGATTCAGGTTTCTTCGTCTACTTATAACTGTGTTGGATTGACTGTTCCAGTCTTTCTCTCGACCTACTGGTGATTTGCTCAATCTCGCTTCATCAGAAGCGTTTGGACAAGACTGTTTCAGTCTTTTATACCCTTGGTAGTTTTTCGCACTACAAGTGTTTGACTTGACTGTTCCAGTCTTCCTCGTTCAGTAGTTCTTTGGACTTTTAACGCACTTGTATTCTTTGTGCTAAATTACCTTTCAGGGTTTTTTTGAAACAATTTCGTTATAGATTTTGAGTTAAGGGGAGGTTTGTTGGAAATAACTCAATATCTCTAACTACCATATCTATTGGTTTTATCCATAGTTTGTTAGATGTCAAATCTTCTACAGCTAGGACTCTTTGGCTATATAAACCAACCTCTTGTACTTGTAATCTTGAAGCATTATAGTGGATTGTTTCCCGTGGTTTTTTCTCGCAAGGATTTTTCACGTTAAATCTGTCTCCAATTATATTGCCGTATATCTATCCCTAACAGTATACACAAGTCCAAATAGCAAGCCATTGCTAGCGAAAAAGAAAAAAAAAACTCGACTCTTGTTTGTTCTACAGAACATTTACCATAAAATTCCCTAATGCTCGCTGTCCTTTCATAAGTAGACATGGTGGTAGTTCCATCTACATAAACCTGCACAACCAATTAGGCTGGATTTATACCCTCAAAATATAGCAAAATCACAACCAATCGCTCTGAAACCACACTGCAAACACAACCTTATAAATTAGATTCCTCAGCAGCCCAAGTGCACCCGCAAGGCTACAATCTGTCCACTGCACGAGGAAGAGGACGAACTGCACCGCCGGGCTGTACGACACCCGCATCTGGAGGCAAGCCCCACCATTATTCCTCGAGAAATCCAATGCCCAATCGAATTCAGTCAAAACACCGTTGTAAATGTCATGTATCCAACCACGACCAGATCAACAGTAACTACCCACATCATTCATACACACAGCATCAGATCCTAATTAACCATCGCTAGTCGCTACTGCATTCACCTAATTTACCCTGACTTCTGCGATAGTTAGAACCACTTGAACACACGGTACAAGGCTGAAACCAAATCGAACATACTCGAGTGGCGAGGAACACCACGCTGGCTCGCCGTCATGGAGGAACACCAGGATGCCCTCGATGATGACCACAAAGTCACCGAGGCTATCTACCTTGTCCGGTACACTTTCTGCTGTTCTGCAGCTCCGTTGCCATACCATTCAATATATGCCTGTATAGGAAAACCCAAAGATAAACTAAAATTGGTATTCAATTAGAATTAACAGCAGGCACAACACAAAAAAAAAGTTTAGGATTCACCTTAGATGTACAAGGCAAAGATACATGAGCATCATCTTGAGGTTGTCCAGACTGTATATGCCCAAACTCCACCTTCATGTACCAGCACAACATGAGAGAGAAAACCATTTTTGCACAAGCGTCAGATTTGATTATGCAACAATAGACATGCGATTAGTATAGGCCTTACTGGTAGGTAGTGCACACACATCATCGTGCCTTGGTGAAAGCTAGCAGACATATTCAAATGTATATGGAAAAGATCACAAACCATCTAGCCTTAGCAATATAAAAACACCAGGAGAGAATTATCTGTTTGCATATGTATGCATGCATCATTTGTCTGTAGAATCATGTTTTCTTCGTGCTTTTGATGAAAGATAGCAGATAGATTGGAAGGTGTATGGAAAAAAAAATAGAAATCATCTAGCCTTGCGTCTTTTACCGGTATAAAGACATCATCTTTCTGCATGTGTATAGAAGCAGCATTTGTTTGTAAAATCATATTTCCAACAACGATACATGAAGGAGCTCTGCAGTCAAATAATTGCCCGTGAAATTAGGGATTGATGTATATGTAGGAATCAAAAGCTGAGCTAACCAAACTAAAGGCAAATCTAGAAAGAGAATACAAAGACAGTGTAAATTCTAAGATAAATATAAGAGATTAGCTGCAGCGTAACTCTATCACTCGAGAAATCACCCCCATACGGAGCAAGAAACATGCAATAAACAAGCCGTTTGCTAGCATGCCATCCATCGTAGCTAAAAACGAAGTTTTTGACGCATTCATGCACAGATCTGCAAAAACAAATAAAAGCAAAGCTAATACGCAAATTTATTTCGAGCTTGAATGCATATTAGACTTCTAATTATCTTGTCTTGAGCTTACATAGATGAATATACAAAACCTTAGACGTCAGGGGGATGGGCTCAGGGAAGATGGTGCTGCCAGGGTCGTCGGGCTCCCCGGTCCCCGGAAGCGAAGGAAAACAACGAAAAAAAGCTGAGAAGACGGAACAAGACGCAAACGAATCGAACAACCACGACAACCAACCGAGGAGCGATGAACCGTGAAAAACCGAACAGCAACCAGGATGAACCAAGAAGGCACAGGAAAACAACTGTCTGGGAGCAATCGAGCCGGCGGAATGCGCCAGGCAAGGGTCGCCGCATCGAAAAACACGACATCTCCGAGCAAGCACAACAGGGAGGCGGCGGAGCACACGATGAGAGATGGCAGCACGGAAAGCTGCCGAGGCAGTAAAACCACAAACAATCGATCGCGCAAGAAAACCGAAATCAGGACGCACGCGCCGCGCTAGGCCTGGAAGCAGAACGGCCTGCGATCCAAATCAGCTTGGGAATGGCGGGGCACGAAAAGAGGGCGCGTAAAGAAACACGGAATGGAACCCCTCTCCCTGGAAGCGAACCGGCGATGCGCAAAAGAATGGAGCTGGCAATGCGCACAGGAAGAGGCTGTCTCGGGAAAACAACAAGGGGCGGAGTGGGCGAGATGACTAGATGAGCTGCGGCAAACGGGCTCCCGCCACGACGTGTAGGTGCGACAATCGATTGGGCGTCGGTAGCGCAACGGACACAAATGAATGGAGCTTCTAGGCATGTGGAACGGCAGGAGCAGGAAATGAGGACGCGTTATCAACCGTCGATTGCGCAGCCGATGCAAAGAAAAGGACGGAGACGACGAGGGCAAACGAAGACGGACAGACGTCAGCGGCAAACGAACAGTGCCTAAGGGCAAGTACAATAGCAAAACCAACTACCGGCTCATAGTAAGCTAAAAGTCAGTTTGTACAATAACTATCTCTAGATGTTGTGCAATAACTATCTTTTCTCTCTTGTACATAAATGATCTACCTATGCTTCCGTGCAAAGCTGTCTACTAAATAAGAGTTAGCTCTCTTCTTTTTTCTCTTTTCTCACTCCTCCACATAGATCAAAGCTGATGTGTACAGATTAAGAGCTAGCTGATATGACCTTATTATACATGTCCTAATGGAGACCGCATGCATCTCTGACCGGATTTGTACGGCAGCCTCCAGGAATGCTTAAAATCTCCCCGCTATAATACAAGTATACGTACATACATATATAAGACGCGATTCAAACTGATTACCATAGAAGGTTATAATAATCTAGCGTGAGGAGTTTCACCTAGCTAATAACACAAACAAGTTTAAATACGTCTGAAATCTGTGTTTCAGTTTGATATATATCACTTGAGAGAGTTTTTATCATCCTTAAGGTACCAAAATATAAGTTGAACTATTACCAAGAGGTACCAATAATTTAAAATATGTAAGTAACAAGCAGTATAAGAGTTTAAAGATAATTTGGTGGTACCTCAAAGATAGTAAAAATTCTAATATCACTTTCAGCTCTTCATGTAATCTGAGATTCAACAGACAACTCAACTTCTTCTTAAAGTCAAGTATGAACAAACTAAAAGAGCAAATACTGTTAAAACTAATGAACAACATTAGCTAGCCTAAAAGCACGATCACAAAAGTAATTATGCGGGAATAAATCGTTAGATGGATCACTGACCCGGTGAAGAAGATGAAGCCATTAGTAGTGTCGGTCGTGCTTGAGCGTCGGTGAACAAGAAAGGGTCCAATGCGCGATGATGAAGAACACCGAGATCTTCTTGGTAAGGAAGCAGTCTTCGTTAACCTCGCGCTTGAAAACCCAGGTTGGATGGGTGTTTCGGGAGTTGTAACATCTTTGAATTTTGCTTATGAAAATAAAAGATTTGTAATTAAAATTTTAAAATATTATTTTATTGGCTTCTGTGAATTTTTAGACAATAATTCAATTCTCTAGAATTTTATAATACTTATTTTGATTTTTTTTGGGATTTTTCGTGAATTTTCTGCTTTTTTAAAAAAAAAGTTTTTTCTTATTTTCATAAATTAAAAGTAATTTATATATATAAATAAAAACAAAATTTAAGCTTAAAATAATTTTATTAAGTTCAAAATGTCTTCAAAAAAATTTATGAATTTTTTCCAAATTTTTGAACTGTATTTTCTATTTTCTGAAAGACTGTTTGTATTTCTCCAATTATTTAATTCGAAAAAAAAACTAATTCCTGATTCTAATTAGGGCTAAAACCCATCCCTTCCAGCCCACCCAACTCCTCTCTTTCTTCGGCCTGGCCTCTTGGCCTTTTCTTTCCAGCCCACCCGGCTCCTTTCTCTTGGCCCATGTAGCCAGCCCAACTTCCTTCTCCACTTGCTGCTCCTTGGCCCAGCCCAGGTCGCCCCAACTCTTCTCCTTCCCGTGCGCACTAACCAGGCAGGAGCCGAGAGCAGTCATGGCCGAGTTATGGAGCTCCGAACAGACGCCTGTTTTGCTTCGTTTAAATGAGCAATCAAAGTCAATGAAGGCCCTCATCTCCAATACCTCATTCCTATCCGTGTCACCCATCATCTGCGCAACAATACTGCATTTTTGTGCCCTCGGCTGTCGCACTGCTCGCACCCGTTGCCATTGATCTAGTGCTCTGTTCATTCTATAAAGTGGAGCACCGAGTTTGCCGCGCGGTTCCGATTCCATTTTGGCCGCTCCCGGCCACTCTCCTTCATCCAAACGCTCGGAACGCGCCAAAAACCGGAGCTCTGTCTCGACACCAGCCGCCGTGTTCTCTCCGTCTCGCCGCTGCCTCGGACCACCTCGCCAAGCTTAGTTCGCGTCATCTTGTGCGCAAGGTCATCCTTCCTATTTTTCCCCACATTAATTTTGCATTTCGCTTCCTGTATGCGACTGATTTTGGTCCTTTGTTCTTTGCGCCGAGCTCCGATTTTCTTCAAACTTCATTGGCGTCTGTGCCTCCCCGCTGCCGGCGACCTCGGTGACGGCTTCACGACAACGCCGCCTAGTTCGTGCTCGCCTCGCCTTACGGCCGGTTCCCTTTGCGTCGACACCATGGCCGCATTCAAACAGCCGAGCCGCCTCAGCGCTGTGCAGTTTTGGCCAAGCACGCGCAGCACCAGCCGAATACATTTGCCTGTAGCCAAACCCATGCACCAAATGCATTGCTAGCTATTCCACCAAAGCCTTACCCCACCTGCCATTTTGCACTTCCCATACAAAATCAATTCAGCGGAAGGATCAATGAGCTTGCTAACGCCTTCAACACAGGAATCTCCATTAGGAAAATAAATCGGAATGCCAAAAGAGTGTTTTGTTTTTCTTTTTTCGTAATTACTCTGTTTTAATCTTTCAATAGCCCGATCTTTTCCATTCGAACTCCAATTGGACCTATTTTTCTTCCTAAAATTTTATAAAAATCTAGATTTATTATTTATGATGATTTTGTTATTTATTGGATTTTATTTGATCTTTTGTTCTTTTTTTCAACGAATAGATTACGAAGATCCGGACGAGTTTGCGACCACCGACTTAGAGCTCCTACCCTTTGATCTAGGCAAGTTGCACACCTTGAACATATTTGAACCCAGTTTTTAAATCATGTTTTGTTTTAAATGTAATTGCATGCTTAAGTTGTATTAAAAATAGTTTAGGCCCAATTTAAAATTGATTAGTTATATCCTGTTCTGATTATGACCCACATTTGAAATTCGATTCTATTATGCCATTGTAACCCTAAGAATATAATCTAGATTTATGATGATAATTACATAGTTAGGGATGCTTAGACCTGCATAGAATCAAAACTAGAATTTTGGGAATTTATGCCAAAATAAAGACATGATTAAATAAATTTTTGCTGTGGTGATCTAAGAAGTTGTTTAGAAATAAAAATGTGTGTGTGTGTATATATATATATATATAAATGGATTAAGATTGGGCGAGAACTATTGATTGGTGTTCTTTGGGTTTGTTGAAAAGCTCGTCTAGCCAGTTAAGGATCGGTCTGTGAGCTACTGAATATAAAGCGCAACCGTGCTTTCACAAGTCTAGTATGGGACAGATCTGGCTATCCGATTAGTGACATCTCATTGTTAGTTGTACCATTAGGGGAATGTGGGGATGGTTAGTCTGTCACATAGCATAAGAGGGGGCTTCTGGACTGTGCGGTTTTAACCCTACCATCGGTGAAACCTCAGCGGGTATAACTACATGAGATGGAGCTTTATAGGAGCCTTGTCATAATTTTTCTCTGCCAACACACCAAAGGAAGTGTGTATTTGGGTAAAAGGAGATAATCATGTCTTGTGGGTAAAGTTGTACAAGCTCTGCAGAATTAAAACTAATTGATTAGTCACGCCCGCGATCATAGGCATGCCGAGCAAGTCTTTCACAGATTAGATTTTTGATGTTTTAAAAATGGTTTCAGAAAAGTGGTTTGTAAGTGGAGAGAGTCCACATGAGGAAATTTGAGATGAGACTTCGAGTTAGAGCCCGTGTTGAAAATTGGATTATAACTCAATTTTTATCATATCAATTATGCATTGAAAATTACTTATTGTATTTGAAATATTGCTTTATGCTCAAATTAATCATATTATGTCTTCGTTTGTAACCGTTCGTTAATACTGTATTTACTGTGTGTCTTGCAGAGTACTTTTGTACTCACCTTTACTTACTCTCTTTTTAGAGGAGTATCTCTACGATGGTGAGGGCCAGGATAACTAGGCCGCTGCCCCAGTTGATTGCCTGTGACGAATCTATTGGGTTCTACTACTGGTTTTATTTTGCTTCCGCTGTAATATTTTTATTTGGCCTGCGTGCCATATTTATTGTAAACTCTAATTATTAATAAAGTGTGTTGGATATGTTATGTTATCATCTTTGTTGTGTGTACTAGTTTTTCCTGGACTAGTACCGAATACACAGAGGATTTCAGAAGTGTTTTTCCGGGATCCGACAGGAGTAAGCAAGCTTGTGATTTTTTTTCTCTTACCCACGAGTGCCGACTTCTCCCTCTTAATATAACGCTGGTTAACGGGACCGAACTAAAAATTTGTTGGAACGCTTCCGATCAGAGCTCGAAAAGTGAATCTTTTCCCATAATTTTCGGTGTTGTCTGTTATAACCGAAGATCACAACTAACAAATACATGCAAAATAAAGAAATCACCAAGCCTTTTTGGTTCTCTGATATCATCCAAAAGAGGAAAATATTCAAGGCCATGAAATCAGGAAAAAAAAACGTTTCCTACTCTTCAAGTATTTCAATTAACATAGGAAAATTAATTTGGTATTAAACGACTCACATCATTCATCAAGAAACATTGTGCAAATCTGATGATTACGAATATTAGAACCTTGTCTTACAAGATGCAAAGCCTTGGCCGGTATAACAACTCATCGAACAGGTGGAGAGCATCCTCAAGGGTGTACCTGGTTTGCTTCCGTTTGACAGCATTTTAGAAATGTACAACGTCCTCACCTAGTCAACCGTTGGCTACTGCTGCTCTATGCATGCCTCTGTGCTGCATGTGCAGCCCGGCCAGCGGCTGTGCGCCGGCCGGCCTCAACTCGCCCCTCCGTCGCCGCTGGAAAGAATATGTACGCAAGAAATAAAAAAAAAACTCATTATCGGGGCAATGTAAACATCATCTATCAATGTTAAGGCAATTTGACGATATCTCCGTGAGAAAAATTCACATGATACGTATAATGCTCTTTACAACAGATCCCTTTATAGTATACAAAAATGACAAATGAACTTTTCAGAGTCAAGTGGATTAATTTTCGAACATGGATATTCAACATCAATTTGAACCCATATGCAATCCACACAGACATGTATAATGCTTTTTGGACAATACACAATTCACATGGATAAGGCAACTGGTGTTGGGTAAGACATAACTAATGATGTATCTGAAGGACCATGTGGAGGTCCATCCATGTTTGTGATGAGTATTTGACTTTATTTGAGCAAAGTGTGCTCAAGTTTGAGTTTGATTTGGATTGTTTTTCGAGCTAGAGCAATTTGAGTTACTGGTCGGAGACCAGTCGTCCGACCCCGAGTGGTCGGGTCGTCCGACCTGAGTGGTCGGGGCTTTGGCTGTGTTGCAGACCAGTCGTCCGACCCCAAATGGTCGGGTTGTCCGACCTGAGTGGTCGGGGCTTTGGCTGTGTTGCAGACCAGTCGTCCGACCCCGAGTGGTCGGGTCGTCCGACCTGAGAGGTCTGGGCTTTGGCTGGTCGGAGACCAGTCGTCTGACCCCGAGTGGTCAGGTCTTTGGTTGGTCGGAGACCAGTTGTCCGACCCAGAGAGGTCTGGGCTGTGGCTGGTCGGAGACCAGTCGTCTGACCCCGAGTGGTCAGGTCTCTCGCTGGTCGGGATGGAGACCAGTGGTCAGACCAGTCGGGATGGAGACCAGTGGTCGGACCTCGAGTGGTCGGGATGGAGACCAGTGGTCAGACCAGTCGGGATGGAGACCAGTGGTCGGACCTCGAGTGGTCGGGATGGAGACCAGTGGTCAGACCAGTCGGGATGGAGACCAGTGGTCAGACCATGGTTGGTCGGGATGGAGACCAGTGGTCGGACCACGTGTGGTCGGGTTTCTTGGTCGGCGTAGTGTATATCCGTCTGCATTTAGATGGATATGTGTTGTTGGACATTGCTATGTGATGTGGTTTCCTTGTCTATGATGGTTGCAGGACTTTGGAGCTAGGTCATGGTGAGGCGAAGGGGATCAGGACTAGGTGGGAGAGCCGAGGTCCGGATGATCAAGGTGTCGCCAAAGATGACCGAGGCGTGGAGTAGCCGCAAGCCGAGAAGACAAAGGAATGGATGAGATGCTAACTTGGAGCCGCTCGATCTAGGAGGACCGTTGGATCGCGGTCGGGAAGATAGAGTAGCGGGTCAAGTTAGTGTGAGTTGAAAAGCGTGTAAAACCCGTTGTGTTGTTGGGTTTGGGTGAGCCCATGCATAGCTTTGTGAGTGGGTAAAATCTCGGTCCTTGATGGAGTGCTCTAGGGTTTAGAGGCTCATCCAAGGGTGGTAGGTGTTCCAAGCCCGCTATGAATAGACAGGAGAGGGGTGTCTCCTTGGGGTGAGCAGTGAGGAAAGTCTACGTGAGTAGTTGAGAGTTGTTGAGAGTGATGTGTAAGGATCAAATCTGGCTCTTGGATGTTAGCTTAGGATTGAAGCAGGACATCCAAAGGTGGGAATTGATCCCAGGTCACTATAAATAGAGGGGTAGGGGCAGCCTCCCCTCTTTGAAGGTTCTGAGGTTTTTGTTGCTCATTTGAGCTTTGCCCACTTTGTTGTGAGGCTTTGTAAACCTCCCCTTCCAGAAATGAAATGTTCTTCATTTATATTCTTGTTTCATTTCTCTTACGTATTTACATTACGCACTTAAATTCTGTTATCTAAATTTCGCATTTACTTACTTGCAATTTACTTTACGTAATTTGGATTTGCCTCATCTCCTTCTACATGCTATTGAGTCTTTGTTGAAATTCATGATTGATGAACTCTTCTCTGGACTTGGTGCTTTCAATCTTTTAGGCAATCCTTACGCTCTTGTTGCAAGTTGTAAACTGTGTTCTTAAAGTGCGTAAACGTGTGACTTGCGATTATTTAGTCTTGATTGGCTTCGGTTCTTGTTGCCAAGGATGAAAGATTGCTGGATGAATCTCCTATAGATCATATCCCAATCATCTAGGCAATCTACATCCTCTTCTATTCAGTTTTGCAAGAAACCAATTTCTGTGCCTAGTTTTCAGATGGTGTTTCTATTTGTTTGAAGGGTTGTTTCTTCGTGTACTTACTTGCTGTGATTTGTGGAGAGTCATCCAAGGATATTCTGACCATCAACTCCCACCAGCAAGTTACGGATGAAGTCTGTGTTCGTGACTCTGTTTTTGGTGTTGCATTTGTTAAACTGAAAAGGACGGAACCTTGGTATTAATTCCTTCGATTGTTGTTTGAATAGGTTCCTGACATCCTTTAGGAGGTGCACACCAATTTTCACTGTTTTTGGATCAGCCGATCAAAAGTTTCATCGATTTCTGTTTTTGAGATCATGCTGATTTTACTGTTCACCCGAACACTATTCACCCGAGTACTGTTCATCCGATCACTTCGGGTCGGGAGTACTGTTCATCCGACCTCCGCAGGTCGGACGTACTGTTCATCTGGTCGGGGGTATTGTTCACCCGAGCACTATTCACCGAGTACTGTTTATCCGACCACTTCAGGTCGGGAGTACTGTTCATCCGACCACTTCAGGTCGAGAGTACTGTTCATCCGACCAGTGCTGGTCGGGGGGTACTGTTCACCCGAACACTATTCATTCCGAAATCGCTCATCCGACTCTCAGTAGGTCGGGGTACTATTCATCCGACTGAAATACCCGACCAGTGCAGTTTCTTTCTGGTTTTTTGGTGGTTTGAATTTTAGGGGGAGAGTTTATTCGAAAATTTTATTTGGCTCCTATTCACCCCCCTCTAATCGCCTTTTTCGATCTTTCAGTATCATCCGACTGAAAGGCAACCAAACTAAAGAGTACTGATTTTGCAACTACAAAAGTGAACCATTGCATCAGCCAGTGAAAGATTTTCTTCAAATGAACATCTTCTCAATATGGATGTTATTTAATTGTTAAAAACTAACACTGTAATTAGTGTGGATCTACTCTAGTGAGCAATTGTTTAATTACCTTCAATCCATGAATGCCGGTGGCAGGAGAAGAGCAAGGTTGGCACTTTGCATCATTGTTTGTGGCTTCACTCTTTTGACGCCTTGAATTGCTCTACCTGTGACTAACACACCTAGTGAGTTCAAATTTATATAACACAAACAAAAAGGTATTGAAGGAGTTGAATGTAGCAAAGAAGAACCAAGCCTCTATACATTTGCTCAACAAATCACTCCATTCAATTCTGTAACATTAAAACGTGCAATGCTGCATTTACGATTGCATCGGCTATGATTTGTACGTCTTCTGCGATGGATGGGCCATGTTAAAGAGAACATATTTGTCAAACTGCACAACAGTCCAATCTATCCTAACGGCGCAACACTCTTGCAAGTTGCACGGTTGCACAATCATATATGAAGTCAAGTATGAAAATTTGCATTGCATAAGGGAACTGACAGTAAAACTCAGTTAAACCCTCGTGTATATTACTGACATATCATATCTACTAGAACTGAAAAGATGTGTACGAAAATCATTACATTGCTCTAAGGGAACAACCTGACAATATGAAACTTTAGTCTCATCTCTGCTCCTATTGCCAGGCAGGTGGTGTGGTCCTCGTGGAGGCATGCCTACAAATTACATCTCTTACACAAACACAAAACATGCCTTTGTGAAGCAAGAAGTCTAAGGAACATTTATAGTTTTATTGGAGGGCCAGATTCTCTGGTGTCTAAACAACAACCTGAATACGACACATAGATGCTTCAATCATTTTTGGACAGCATTTAAGTTAATACGAGTCTTGCGATTAAACGGCTTCTCATTTCAACTCTTTTCATGGAAAAATAGCTACTTGGATCTTGCTATTGTGAATAAGCGCGCTGATCTATTGGGTAGCTTACAACAATAGGAGAAAACTCTCACACCTAAGTTAGCTTTAAATTGATAGGTCACTGAACATTTTTAAGAATTTCACCACGCCAAAATGAGCAGGATGCAAGGCTGCAAGCAATAAAAAAATTAGAACTTATCCAACAGACCATGGTATATGGAGCATTCACTTCTATGCCTCAATACATGCATTTACCAAGGAACAGTTAGTGCTTTCTTAATAAGAGTACAGAGATCACAAAGAGCAGGAGGTGACCACAGCTGCTGGCCGCTAGGTGAGGCAGCACAAGCCGCCATCGAGACCACCGATGGACGAAATCTCACTAGGACACAGCTCCGATGCACGAACGTACTCCACCTGCGATGGCCAGCGCCAGCGCCCATAGCAAGACTGCCATTTTACTACAATATTTTGTAAAGCATTCCAAAATCTTTGGACTAACAAATTACAAATTAAACCAAATTAACTGCAGAACTGTTGTCCAAACTAAAATTGCCTCAAGCCTTTTCACCAAGAATGACCACCCAAAATAAACTACCGAGATCAAACTGCACACGACAAAAATACAATCCGATAAGAAAAGGACTGAAAAGACCCCCATTTTTACATAAAATGCAAAAATAGAAATCTACTGTGCATACAGTACTAGTCCTATGATCAGTGGCTAGTACGCATATTTACAACAATTAGAATCAAAACCATACCTCATATTATTATTGCGAAAGCTTATTATACAAAATAATCTTACAACTCAGAGTATATATATATATATATATAGCACAGAAGAAGCAAAGTCTTATAGTGTGCCCATCCAACCCTCATGCAACTGACAATGCATAAATCCCTAGAAAAGATCGCTTCATCGAAATTTCCACAACCTGCGACGAAAAGATATCTTCGAAGCTTCGCTAACTTTTCCACCTAAAACAACATAAAAGGCAAGGTTGAGTACTTTTGTACTCCGCAAGACTTAAGATGGTATTTGCAAATGCAGTGATGTAGGCTGAATCAAAGGAGGCTACTATAGTCAATTTGCATAAAATGATAATGAATTTGTAAATCAAGTTGTCATTTCTAAACGAAATTTTGTAAGAGCAAGTTTGATTGATAAGAAATAAGTAAAGCATAAGTAATACTCACAGTCCTTCACGAGCAACGAAATCATCCAAATCCTGCCAATCATGACACAATATAGTTTTCGCCAACACGTGGCAAATCAAATAGAACCAAACCGGTTTGAAAATAATAAAACATCTAACATTGGAATGACTTCACCAAGTGCCCTTGACCACGGGCATGACTAATCAATTAGATTTACACTCTGCATAGGTGTACAGCTTTACCCACAAGACATGATTGACTCTTTGTGCAGATTGTAAGGACCCGAATCCACTGATTCGAACCCACTGTGTTTACCGCACTAGTCCCAGGATCAACGCTAGTGCACACAGCTCAACATCGGTACATATCATATCATACTCAACGATAATAGAATAATACTCCATTTATTGATATAGCTAAGTGTATGATCTTATGACCGACTTACATTATTAAGCCACGCAGGGCAAGACTGGAAATATAAACTAATAATTAAGCAGCGGAAAGTAGAAAACGTAGATAGCTCATCAGTTCACCACACGCAACCGACAAGGCTCGGACCCTAATGACTTGCGTCCTCCTGGAATTCCTCCTCCAACTTAGGTGTAGATTCTTCGATTGTTGATTATTGTTGTTGGCAAGGGTGAGTACTTTAAGCACTCAACAAGTTGTGCACAGCATGCAATTCTATGTAACTATATGCAAGGCTTATTCCAAAGGAAAAGGCTATTGTGGCTATTTTGCAATAAGCAGCATTTATGAACAAATACAATAAATAGATTGTAAAGACTGTAAAACAAATAACAGTAGTAAATAGATTCAGTATTTCTCAAGTAAACCAAGTTTCCAATCCTAAGTCAAATTCCATCTTCCACATGGCATTCGCCATCCCAACAAAGTTGTCCATTTAATTAAGCTAACCCAATAACTGTAATTCCCGAGCATTGCTCAATACCGCGAGCACGGCTATCCGAATAGTTTCACACTCTGTAGAGGTTATGCACTTTACCCACGCGATACAACCAAACACCACTAAGGCGAGTGATTATAACAAAGCCTTTACAATGCAATCGCTTAACACGGTACCACCCGCTAAGGTTTCAACACTCGTGGGACTGGTTACCACATCCAGGGCCCCCCTCTTGCGCCATGTGAATTACTCCATAACTTGGGAACTCACACCGACCAAGATAGTACCAAAGCTAAGACATTGCAAATTAATCAGCTAGGCTGGTCCATACCAGACATGTGGTTGCATGATTGACTCAGGTCAAAGGCTTGCAAGGTTAAGACCTTAGAGTGATCAAGGCAAGACATCCACATACCCTCTGCCCATCGGGCCCACCTTGGCATACTCGCCCCTTGTCACTTGCCCCAATCTAAATGATTATCACCCAGGTTGATTACCAAGCACCACGTGCCATCAACAATTCAACATCGTTGCGTGACATGACTCGCCACAACAACTCAATCTCATCGTGTGATCCCACATGACACACAAGTTCATAACATCGTTCCATATTCCATTAGTCAAGATTAATTATCAATGATTCAAACACATGTGATGACGAGGCATGGCTAAGCAACTAATACGGTCTACCATCCCATGTTGATTATCATTACTAACCAACTATTATGAACCAATCTAGGGTGACAATAGATCATAGCATACAATGACAAGGTAGGGTATAGATCATATGGGTAGATTAACTAGATCCCAATTTAGATTGAAACAATTGTATACTTGAAATATTATGCAATAAAGTAAAACAATATAGCAATTTTATAAACATGGGTTCAACAAGATCAAAGCACAACTTGCCTTGGAATAGGTCCTGATCTTGATCTGGAGCTTGCTCTTGAGTTGTTGGATCTTCCTCCGAAGCGTCGCATAATTCAACGTCTACGCGTATCGAAGGAGAAAAGCAAATAAATACCAAAACAGAGAGCATATAAACTCCAAAAATCAATTAAAATTCTCCATTAAATAGATCTCAATTTTACAAATTTCTAGAAATTTGAATCACTCAAATCCGAGTTAAGATGCAAAAGTTATAGCCTTTTGAAGTTTGAATAAATACTGAAATTACAGAAATTAGAAAATCAGAATTAACAGAATTATTTTTAAATTGAAAAACCGAGTTACTGCTTCACGCTGATGCCAGCAAAAACCCGGACCAATCCCATTGTGCCACGTCATCTCGGTGCATAGACCTAGCCCATGGATTGAATCGGGTCCACCGTGGACCGGGTCTATGGCGCCTCGGTGCGTGCGCTCGCCACACGGCACGGTCCGATTGGCTACCCGCACGGCTCGATCTGACCCGTGGAAAATAGATCGGATGGCCATCGAGCACATGCTTCAGGGCAACGCGTTGATCGACGGATCTAAATCGGACGGCCTACAGCTTACGGATCCAGCGATGGAGGCACGGCGGCGAAGCTTCACCGGCAGCGAAGAAGACGACCTGGCCGACGGCTCTCTGATGCTCCCACGACGAGGTGAAGTTGCGGATCTGGCTCGGTGTAGGGAGACAAATCCGGATCTGGTCCTACCGCGGCGGAAAACGTCCTAATGCCGACGGAATCCAGCGAAAAACCCTCGGCGGCGCTCGCGACAACCTCCGGTGAGTTCTTGCGACGAAACGACAGCGATTCTAGCGACGACGAGCGGGGAAAAAGAAGCGGCGCAGATGAGTCATCCTCGGGGCGGGGTCCGTGGCTTAAATAGCCCTCTCGACGTCCGTGCCCGAGGCGGAGTTCGCCCGTAAGCGGCGGCGCAGTCCGAGTTCAAAACGACAGCGCGTCCCGGAGAAGATAGAGTCCTGGCCGACCACGCGTCGTGAATCGGATGGACACCCATGTGCGCGACGTGGCGAAATCCGGACCCTCTACGCGACGCAATCCAACGGCTTAAGGTCGCTAGGGTTTCTACTTCCGAAAACACCAGCCACCCTCCGATCCTGATCCGACGGCTGCGGTGACTCCTTCTAGAAGACAGGCCGACGCAGGCAAAGTAACTGGGCTCGGCCCATTACTGTTCTACGATTTTCGGGGTTTTTATCAATTAAAACAATTCCAGAAAATCATTCAATTAGTTTTAGGCAAATAAATTATCCGAAAAAATCCCAGAAAAAACTCAAAAATACTTTGAAACATTCTGGACTCAAATAAAATGTTTTTGGCAAAACTTTATTTTAACTTTGCATAAATTTAAATAGTTTTCAACAAAAGACCAATACACTTAATTTAAAGTTAATTCAAATAAATCCAGAAAAATTCAATAAATTCCAGAAAACATAAAAAGGGAAATTAACCAATAACATGACATTAAAGCAAATTTCGGGATGTTACAAACCTCCCCCCCTTAACAGAATCTCGACCCCGAGATTCAGGGCTAACTAGAGAATAGGTTTGGAAATTCTGACTTCAAATCTTCTTCATGCTCCCGTGTTGCTTCACTTTCGAATGATTGCTCCATCGAACTCGCAAAGCGAATAGACTTGTTTCTAGTTCTGCGCTCCATAACATCCAAAATTCTGACTGGCTGCTCCTTGTAAGTCAAGTCTTCCTGCTGCTCTATTGCATCCAACGGGGTTTGTTCTGCTGGCACTCTGAGATATTTCTTAAGTTGTGACACATGAAACACGTCATGGACTCCTGCCAAGGACTGAGGCATTTCCAACTGATAAGCTACCTCTCCTCGACGGCTTAAAATTTTGAACAGACCAACATATCTTGGTGCAAGCTTCCCTTTAACGTGAAACTTTTTAACACCCTTAAGAGGGGTAACCCTGAGATACACATAATCCTCTGGCTCGAAACTCAAATCTCGGCGTCGGTTATCGGCGTAGCTCTTTTGCCTTGACTGTGCTATCCTCAACCTCTCTCTGATCATCGCAACTTGATTTTCTGCTTCCTTGAGAATATCTGGTCCAAACACTAAACGCTCCCCCGTTTCATTCCAATTCAGCGGGGTACGACAAGCACGTCTATACAACGCCTCAAACGATGACATCTGCAAGCTAGCTTGATAACTATTATTGTAACTAAATTCTGCATACGGCAAACATTTGTCCCAAGATGTAGCATAAGCCAAAGCACAAGCTCTCAACATGTCTTCCAAAATCTGATTCACCCTTTCTGTCTGACCATCTGTCTACGAGTGATTTGCTGTGCTGAAATTCAGGCGTGTTCCCATTGCTTCATGCAACTTGTTCTAAAATCTTGAGGTAAATTGGGTACCTCTGTCTGACACAATCTTCCTGGGCACTCCATGCAAACATACAATCCTTGACATATACAGCTCTGCTAAACGATCTCCTGAGTAGGTGGTCTTCACCGGGATAAAATGAGCGACCTTGGTCAAACGATCCACAATAACCCAAATAGAATCGTAACCTCTCTGAGTCTTAGGTAAACCGGTGATAAAATCCATACCAATTTCCTCCCACTTCCATTCAGGAATTTTCAACGGCTGCAACAAACCAGCTGGTGCATAGCTTTTACTCTCTGACATACATCGCATAGAGCAACATGCTCAGCCACCTCACGCTTCATATTAGGCCACCAAAATCTCTCTCTCAAATCTTGATACATTTTAGCACTTCCCGGATGAATCGAGTACTTAGAATCGTGAGCTTCCTCAAGGATCAGTTGCTTAGCTCCTTTTTATCCGGTACACAGATTTGGCCTTTGAAGAACATGGTTCCCTGCTCATCTAGAGTGAAATCCACAGCTAGGCCCTCCTCTTTCTTAGTCTTGATCTTAGAAATTTTCTCATCATCTTTCTGGCCCTCTCTAATCTGGTCCTCCAGTGTTGGTTTTACTTCCAGTGCAGCTATACTTCCTTGCGGAACAACCTCCAGCTTTAACTTCTGAAATTCCTTACATAGCTCTGGTTGATCATCCATTGTCAGCGTGTTCGCTATGGCTCTTCGACTCGAGCATCCGCTACCACATTGGCTTTTCCAGGTGATAATGAATTCCACATTGTAATCCTTAATTAACTCTAACCACCTTCGTTGTCTCATATTAAGATCTGCTTGAGTGAAAATGTATTTCAGGCTCTTATGGTCAGTATATATCTCACATTTATTTCCTATGAGATAATGACGCCATATCTTCAAAGCGTGCACTACAGCAGCTAATTCCAAATCATGCGTCGGATAATTCGCCTCATGCGGTCTCAACTGCCTCGACGCATAAGCAACAACCTTACCATTCTGCATTAACACGCACCCCAGGCCTTGCTTTGAGGCATCATAGTAAATGTCAAATCCATTCTGCACGTCCGACAACACTAATACGGGGCGGTCGTCAAACGCTTCTTCAGTTCCATAAAACTTTTCTCGCACTCTAGCGTCCATGCAAACTTCTTCTCTTTCTTCAACAACTGCGTCAGGGGTTTAGCAATCATTGAGAATCCCTCTATGAACCGACGATAGTATCCTGCCATTCCCAGAAAACTACGGATCTGAGTAACAGACTGCGGTTGCTCCCAATGTAACACTGCGTCCACTTTGCTTGGGTTAACTGCAACTTCTTTAGTAGTCATCACATGACCAAGAAATTCAACTTTCTCCTTCCAAAAATCACACTTGCTGAACTTAGCATACAGCTGATGTTCTCGCAGCCTCTCCAAAACCATCCTCAAGTGTTCCGCATGCTCTTCCTCTGCCTTCGAGAAAACTAAGATATCATCTATAAAGACCACAACAAACTTATCCAAATACTCCATGAAAACCTTATTCATCATGTTCATGAAATATGCAGGGGCATTTGTCAATCCAAATGACATTACTGTGAACTCATAGTGTCCATATCGCGTGGAAAACGCAGTCTTAGGCACATCCTCCGCTCGGATCTTCAACTGATGGTATCCTGAACGAAGATCTATTTTGGAGAAAACTCCGGCTCCTCTTAACTGATCAAATAAATCGTCGATCCTGGGCAATGGATACTTATTCTTGATCGTTACCTCATTAAGTGCACGATAATCGATGCACATCCTAAGACTTCCATCCTTCTTACGAACAAACAATACCGGTGCTCCCACGGTGATGAACTTGGTCTAATGAAACCTTTCTCTTGCAGTTCCTCAATTTGCTTTTTCATTTCCACTAACTCATCTGTAGGCATCCGATATGGTCTGTAACATCCCAAAAATTAGCTAAATATTATTTTATTACTTAAATGTGCATTTATGATTTTCTGGAATTTATTTGGATTTTTCTGGATTTATTTGAATTAATTTGAAATCAAGTTTATTGCCCTTTTATTCAAATCTAGTTAAATCTGTGCAAAGTCAAAATAAAGTTTGACCAAAAATATTTTAATTGAGTCCAGAATGTCTCAAAGTATTTTTGAGATTTTTCTGGGATTTTTCCTGATAATTTATTTGCCTAAAACCAATTAAATGAATTTCTACAATTATTTAAATTAATAAGGTTTTAAAAATCCTTAGAACGATGATTGGGTCAAGCCCAATATCTTGCGCTGAGGTCGCGTCGGCGCGCCGACCCGGCCGTGAGTCGCAGCAGGGCAAAACCCTAGATCTGTGACCGTTCGTGTGCGATCCAACGGTCCAGCGAAGGCCGCGAGTGCGCTCACGTTTTGGCCGTCGGATCAGGACACGCGTCGTGTGGTCAGTCGTCGTCTCCGTTCGGGACTCGAAGTTCGTCGCCGTAACGACGTCGGTCTTCTTCGCCGTGTAGAGCTCGGACGCCGAGGCTATAAAAGGAGGGGGTAGCACCCCGAGGTTCGCAGTTGAGCGCCGCATCTTTTGATCGGAGGGGTTTCGCGAGAATCGTCGTAGAGCGCGCCCGGGAGCTCGTCGGAGTTGAAGCATCGCAGCCGCCGAGGTTTTTGCTAGAGAACGTCGCCGATTCGTCGGGTTTTGACGTTTTGGTCCCAGATCCGTCATCATCGAGGTGTGCCGCAGCGACTACTTCACTTCTTCACATCGGAAACGCGCCGGAACGCCGTCGCCAGGGTTTCTTCTTCGTTTCCGGTGGATTGCCCCGCCGCTGCTTCGCCATTGTCGTCGGGTAAGCTTTCAACCGTTCGATCCATAGCGGAGGGGTGAGATCTTGCCGCGTGTGCCGTGCGTGGGGAGCGCTGTGGACCATCAGATCCGATCGGAGGGTTCAGATCGGGCCGTTTGCAGAGCCAATCAGATCGCGCCGCGTGGCAAGCGCACGCACCGAAGCGTCATAGACCCGGTCCACGGTGGACCCGATGCGATCCATGGACCAGGTCTATGCACCGAGGTGACGTGGTGCAACGGGATTGGTTCGGGTTATGCTGACGTCATGCTTGCGTCATAAATCGGTTTTCAGAATAAAAATAAATCTGTTAATTCCGAATTTCTAATTTCTGTATTTTCAGTATTTATTTCAAACTTCAAAAGGCTATATCTTTTGCATCGTAACTCGGATTTGAGTGATTCCAATTTCTAAAAATTTGTAAAATTAAGATCTATTTAATGGTGAATTTTATTTGATTTTTGGAGTTTATTTGCTCTCTGTTTTGGCATTTATTTACTTTTCTTCTTCGGTACGCGTAGACGTTGAATTGTGCGACGCTTCGGAGGAAGATTCAGCAATTCAAGAGCAAGTTCCAGAACCAGATCAGGACCTATTCCAAGGCAAGTTGTGCTTTGATCATGTTGAACCCATGTTTATAAAATTGCTATATTTGTTTACCCTATTGCATATATTTCAAGTATACAATTGTTTCAAATTGGATTGGGCTTAGCTAATATACCAGATTGATCTATACCCTACCTTGTCATTGTATGCCATGATCCATTGTCACCCTAGATTGGTTAAATATAGTTGGTTAATAATTATAATCAACATTGGAGGATTAGTCCGTACTAGTTGCTTAGCCATGCCACGTCATCACATGTGTCGGAATCATTGATAATTAATCTTGATTAATGGAATATGGAACAATGTTATGAACTTGTGTGTCATGTGGGATCACACGATGAGATTGAGTTGTTGTGACGAGTCATGTCACGCAACGATGTTGAATTGTTGATGGCACGTGGTGCTTGGTAATCAACGGGTGATAATAACTTAGATTGGGGCAAGTGACAAGGCGAGTATGCAAGGTGGGCCCGATGGGCGAGGGTATGTGTATGTCTTGCCTTGATCACTCTAAGGACTTAACCTTGCAAGCCTTTGACTGAGTCAATCATGCAACCACATGTCCGTATGGGCCACCTAATGAGTAATTTGCAATGTCTTAATTTTGGTACTATCGTGGTCGGTGTGAGTTCCCGAGTTATGGTGTAATTCACATGGCGCAAGAGGGGGCCCGGTTATGGTTTTCGGACCACCGTTGTTGAAACCTTAGCGGGTAGTATCCGGTTAAGCCAGAGCTTTGTAAAGGCTTTGTTATAATCACTCGCCTTGGTGGTGTTTGGTTGTGTCGCGTGGGTAAAGTGCATAACCTCTGCAGAGTGTGAAACTATTCGGATAGCCGTGCTCGCGGTATTGAGCAAAGCTCGGGAATTACATTTAAGGGTTAGTTTAATTAAATGGACAACTTGATTGGGATGGCGGAATGCCATATGGAAGATGGAATTTGACTTAGGATTGGAAACCTGGTTTACTTGAGAAATACTGAATTTACTTACTATTGTTATTTGTTTCTGATCTTTACAATCTATTTATGGTATTTGTTCATAAATGCTTGCTTATTGCAAAATAGCCATGACACCTATCCATTGGAATAAGCCTTACATATAGATACATAGAATTGCATTCATGCACAACTTGTTGAGTGCTTAAGTACTCACCCTTGCCAACAACAATAATCAACAGTTGAAGAATCTACACTGTGTTGGAAGAGGAAGTCCAAGAGGACGCAAGTCATTAGGGTCCGAGCCTTGTCGGTTGTGCGTGGTGAACCGATGAGCTATCTACGCTTTCTACTTTCCACGCATAATTATTAGTTTATATTTTCGGTCTTGCCTGCGTGGCTTAATAATGTAAGTTGGTCATAAGATCATACCTTAGATATATCAATGAATGAACTATTATTCTATTATCGTTGAGTATGATGTGATATGTACCAATGTTGAGCTGTGTGCACTAGCATTGATCCTGGGACTAGTGCGGTAAACACAGTGGGTTCGAATCAGTGGATTCGGGTCCTTACATGGTCTCTTTGATATCGGTGTTGTCCCTGGTGCTAACTCGATAACAAACTCGATATCGCGGTCTGGTGGCAACCCTGATAAATCTTCCGGAAACACATCCGGGTATTCTCTGACTACTGGCACATCCTCTATGCTGATGGCTTGCACGCTGTTGACTACTAACTGCCCATCACGAACTGCAGTCACTTGAAATTCTACCTTCTTGCCACTAGGGCCTTCCAGTGATACAATCCTTCGGTCACAATCCAAAATAGCCTTATACTTAGACAGCCAATCCATTCCAAGGATAACATCTAGGGACTGTGCATCTAACAAGATAAGATTCGCTAGAAATTCTATCTCATCCATAAGCAACTTAACTCCCAAGCACCCAAGGCTAGATCTAAGCTCAGATCCTGGGGCTTGGACTAATAGCACACACTTAAGATTCACCACTTTAAATCCATTCTTGGTTGCAAAACTTTGAGAAACAAACAAATGCGAAGCTCCAGAATCGAATAAAGCGTAGCGGAGTCGAGTTAACGTAAACTTACCCAAGACGACGCCTCGTAGCCTCTTGAGCTCCATCTGCAGTGATGTGGTTGATCCTACCACGCTACTGTTGATTGGGGTTGCTCAGCTTGACCGGGCGCACGATTTCCTCCTGAAGCCGGTGCCTTGGCAGGTGTTGTTCCCAAATTAAAACGAACTGGCGTGATGCCTCCTCTCTGTGGACACCTATTAGAGAAGTGCCCTGGCTCATTGCATGTATAGCATCTCTTATTTGCGCATCGCGACTCCTCTCTGGTGCATTTCGCCTGTCAAGGCGTCTGAAAGTTCTGATTAGCAGGGCGAGGTGCAGGGGTTGGTGCCTTATTTACGGATGGCGGTTGGAATCTGGCAAACTGCTGTGGTGACATTCTCAGGCGCAGGTGGTTGGGACGTCCACCCTGATTAGTCATCAAGCGCTTACGGTTTTCACCCAGCTCCTTGCGCTTATCCTCCAGAATCAAAGCCTTGTTAACCAATTCTTGAAAGTTCGGAAAATTGTGGGTGATCACCCACTTGCAATCTCGAATTTAGTCCTTCATGAAGCGGATCGCTTAGCTTTATCTGTCGCTACGCCTTGAGGGCATAGCGAGCTAAGCGAGTAAACTTGTTCGGATATTCGCAACGGGGTGGCCTCCTTGCTTGAGCCCCGAACTCCTCTTTTTGAGATCCATCATTCCCTCCGAACATGGTATTGGCGGAAGGCGAGTAAACTCATCCCTGTGATCTCTGTGGGGCTTCATGTGCAAAGACAATAGTTTTCCCACCATTCGCAGCTAGTTCCTTCCAATTGATGAGAGGCGAGAGCACCTTCTCATTGCCCTCACATTGGGTGATATGCAGCTTCTTCTCAATAGTTCTAAGCCAGTCATCGGCTTCCAAAGGATTAACATTCCCTGCAAAGGTCGGTGGCTGAGTCCTCATGAAATCTGACAGCTTGGAGAAAGACCGAGGCCCACCATGGTTGTTCTGGTTCACTTGGTTGTTGTTATTTGCAGCCACATTAGTCATCTGTTGCATTTGTTGCATCATGGCTGCATTAATTGAGTCTGTGCGGTGAGAAATGCTCCCAAATTCTGCATATCCACTAGCGGTGGTGATTGAGGATGGCCTCCATCATTGGGGTTGTCATTCTGGCGTAGTCCACTTCCTGAAGCATCGTTGGTTCCACGAGTGTTCACCATCTGCTGATTGCCTCTTGGGTTAGGAAAGGTAGAAGTAGCATAGATAAGATGCAAGAATCCCTAGGGCGGGGAAGATAGGTTTAACCCAACTAAAATAATTCTTTATTTATTCTTGGTATGGCCGCTTATAAAAGCCTACAAGCTTTGCAACCCATACTGCACACTCAGCATTACAAAGAAGCAAACTAATCAGGAAATCTTAACGTCTACTAAAAAGGTAAAGACTAAACTTAAAGACGCGACTCAACACTCGAGTCTCAACACAACTCCAAGCCTGACTCTCACTCATCCAGCCACCCTGGCTGAGACTGATCTAGCGCATACACCGACGGGTGAGTTGGCATAGGAGCGAACTTATCCTGATGACCTACTGCTGGCTCCTCAGCAACAACAGGGTCTGCACTCTCCTCTGGCTCCCACTCTCGCTCCTCTGGATCCTCCCTGACTCACCGGTGGCCCCGAGCTCCTCGGTCACGCGCTCCAACTCATCCTCAACCCTCCGGGGCCTCTCCTAGCTCGGTGATCATTCCGATAGCCGCAAAGACGGTCTCCTCAAGCTCCTGCTCCATCACTCTGAGTGCCTCGTACACTGTCTCCAGCTCCTAAGTAGTTTCCCTCATATGCTCCTCCTGGGCGATAGTGAACTCAGCAAGATGTACTGCGATAGCACACTCGTCCTCCACGATCCGTCGGCGTCGGCATGCTTGCACATCAGGGTGAAGTCGAAACACTGAGTCATGAAGCTCGTCGACGTAATCGCGGCAGACACGGGGAAGAGCAAGTTGAGCAACCTCTTGAATCGCAACCTCGTACGAGAATCTTCTGGCGGAGATGTTGATTGGCCTGCTAGCTTCCTCGTTCTCCCGAGCGTAGATGATCAGTTTGCAAACAAATCCTCGGTGAACACCATTAACTGACCAACCGCCTCCTCGGTAAAACGGACGATAAAAGCCTCCAAGCGTCTGAAGAACTCTCCACAGCTCCATGGCATAGCCACCTGCTGACTCCTCAAAGGTCGGAACGATCGGCATCTGCTCCACAAGAACTTTGAATAAGATCTCCATCCGGACCAGCAGTAAAACGGTAAATTCAGCAAAGGCAAGAAGTAGAGAATGGGATGAGTCAAGAGTGTGTTATTAATAAAATTTAAATTTTTCCTTTAGAAAATAGTTTTGGACACAGCCTGGACACCTCCATGCTATCTAGGGCCAAGACCTACAGTCAAGATGCTCGATACCACCTCTGAAGGACCCGAATCCACCGATTCAACCCATCGATTTACCGCACTAGTCCCAGGATCAACGCTAGTGCACACAGCTCAACATCGGTACATATCATATCATACTCAACGATAATAGAATAATACTCCATTTATTGATATAGCTAAGTGTATGATCTTATGACCGACTTACATTATTAAGCCACACAGGGCAAGACTGGAAATATAAACTAATAATTAAGCAGCGGAAAGTAGAAAACGTAGATAGCTCATCAGTTCACCACACGCAACCGACAAGGCTCGGACCCTAATGACTTGCGTCCTCCTGGAATTCCTCCTCCAACTTAGGTGTAGATTCTTCGATTGTTGATTATTGTTGTTGGCAAGGGTGAGTACTTTAAGCACTCAACAAGTTGTGCACAGAATGCAATTCTATGTAACTATATGCAAGGCTTATTCCAAAGGAAAAGGCTATTGTGGCTATTTTGCAATAAGCAGCATTTATGAACAAATACAATAAATAGATTATAAAGACTGTAAAACAAATAACAGTAGTAAATAGATTCAGTATTTCTCAAGTAAACCAAGTTTCCAATCCTAAGTCAAATTCCATCTTCCACATGGCATTCTGCCATCCCAACAAAGTTGTCCATTTAATTAAGCTAACCCTTAACTGTAATTCTCGAGCATTGCTCAATACCGCGAGCACGGCTATCCGAATAGTTTCACACTCTGCAGAGGTTATGCACTTTACCCACGCGATACAACCAAACACCACCAAGGCGAGTGATTATAACAAAGCCTTTACAATGCATCGCTTAACTCGTACCACCCGCTAAGGTTTCAACCTCGTGGGACTGGTTACCACATCCAGGCCCCCTCTTGCGCCATGTGAATTACTCCATAACTCGGGAACTCACACCGACCAAGATAGTACCAAAGCTAAGACATTGCAAATTAATCACTAGGTGGCCCATACTGACATGTGGTTGCATGATTGACTCAGTCAAAGGCTTGCAAGGTTAAGTCCTTAGAGTGATCAAGGCAAGACATCCACATACCCTCGCCCATCGGGCCCACCTTGGCATACTCGCCTTGTCACTTGCCCCAATCTAAATGATTATCACCTGTGTTGATTACCAAGCACCACGTGCCATCAACAATTCAACATCGTTGCGTGACATGACTCGCCACAACAACTCAATCTCATCGTGTGATCCCACATGACACACAAGTTCATAACATCGTTCCATATTCCATTAGTCAAGATTAATTATCAATGATTCAAACACATGTGATGACGAGGCATGGCTAAGCAACTAATACGGTCTACCATCCCATGTTGATTATCATTACTAACCAACTATTATGAACCAATCTAGGGTGACAATAGATCATGGCATACAATGACAAGGTAGGGTATAGATCATATGGGTAGATTAACTAGATCCCAATTTAGATTGAAACAATTGTATACTTGAAATACTATGCAATAAAGTAAAACAATATAGCAATTTTATAAACATGGGTTCAACATGATCAAAGCACAACTTGCCTTGGAATAGGTCCTGATCTTGATCTGGAGCTTGCTCTTGAGTTGTTGGATCTTCCTCCGAAGCGTCGCACAATTCAACGCTCTACGCTGCATCAAGGAGAAAAGCAAATAAATACCAAAATAGAGAGCAAATAAACTCCAAAAACCAATTAAAATTCTCCATTAAATAGATCTCAATTTTACAAATTTCTAGAAATTTGAATCACTCAAATCCGAGTTAAGATGCAAAAGTTATAGCCTTTTGAAGTTTGAATAAATCTGAAATTACGAAATTAGAAAATCGAATTAATGTAATTATTTTTAAATTGAAAACCGAGTTATCTTTGCACGCGACGCCAAAAAAACCTGCACCAATCCCATTGTGCCACGTCATCTCGGTGCATAGACCTAGCCCATGGATTGAATCGGGTCCACCGTGGACCGGGTCTATGGCACCTCGGTGCGTGCGCTCGCCACACGGCACGGTCCGATTGGCTACCCGCACGGCTCGATCTGACCTATGGAAAATAGATCGGATGGCCATCGAGCACATGCTTCGGGGCAACGCGTTGATCGACGGATCTAAATCGGACGGCCTACAGCTTACGGATCCAGCGATGGAGGCACGGCGGCGAATCTTCACTGGCAGCGAAGAAGACGACTTGGCCGACGGCTCTCTGATGCTCCCCTGACGAGGTGAAGTTGCGGATCTGGCTCGGGCATGGAGACGATCCGGATCTGGTCCTACCGCGGCGGAAAACGTCCTAATGCCGACGGAATCCCGCGAAAAACTCTCGACGGCGCTCGCGACAACCTCCGGTGAGTTCTTGCGACGACCTTCGGTTGAGGCTGCCACCGTACGCCGCGACTGAGGAAGAAAAGCAGAAGGGGCAGCGGGTATCTAATAGACTAAACCCGAAATAAATGAGGGCTTTTGATCATCATAGTGTTAGAATGATAAGGTCGAGAGTAATTGGAGAATGGAACGGTATATCACCAAAATTTTGACCTGATCGATGCACTAGGGTTCTTCGGCTTTTGAAGAAAAGAGGCGAATTGATGGTTGTTCAGTGGATGGAAGTAGATTATATAAGAGGGGAAATGTGGCGTGGCTCTAAACAAACTGGGATACGGTATTTATAGCCGGAGTTGGGTGTAGATAAGGCCAGCCCCGGGTGTGTGTGCTCACCCAGTCTCTTGCGGCATCGAACAGGGAAGAGGATGGGCAGAGTAGCGTGGAATGCGGAGGAGGCGGCTGTGTGGCGAAGGAATGATGGCGCAAGGACCTTAGGTGGCGCAAAATCGCAGGGGAATGACGCAAGCCACAGTCAGCAAAGCAGAGCTCGGCTTCGGGGCCTCAACGATCCAAGGAAGAAGACGATGGTATTTGCGGCTATCGGGTGGCCCCAAACAGGGAATTGACCCCACATGTAAGTGAAAGAAGAGGTGCAGCGAAGCAAAATTAGGAACCGACAGCAGGCTTATCAAGATAAGGTTCATTGAATCAGTTACCAATCCAATCATTAATTTAATGAGAATTTTAATGTGTGTACTTGAGATAATTTAGATCAAACTCTTAAAATTTCAGGCTGAGATGATATATGTAGAATTTTTAAAAATTTTGACAATGCACTATGCACAGATTTTAGTTTTCTGAATTTAAATTTTCTGGGAGTTTATAACTTATCAAATATTTGTGAAACTTTTTTAAAGGTTAATTATGTACATATTAGTCTCCTGTAAAATTTCAAAAATCATATATTTAATATATAATTTATAAAATTTCTGACATTGGTATTTTCATATTTTTAGCTTTACTATTTTTGAATTTTTATAATTAGAAAATGCATTTATTATTTTATGATATTTTTAATGTTGATGGGACTATCCAGTATTAAGATAATATAAAACTTTAAAATCGAATTTATGAAGTATTCTTTTTATTAAATTCTGATATTTTTACTGTTTGTAGTCAAGACTCATTTATTTACCTTTCTTTTCACTCTTAATTACCTTGATGTGACTTTTAAATTAAAAATCAGGCTTATGGAGGTCTCTAAAGATTTTTCAAGGATTTTCATCATTTTATTATTATATATTTCTTTTCTTATCACTTATCCAATACTTAAATGATTATTAAAAGGGTTTCTTCATTATAGCAATAATCAAGAAAATCTAGGAAAAGTTAATAAAATCCATAGAATTCAGAAAAATCATAATTAAATACAATTAAATATTAAAATTTAATTTCTCATGGTTTGTTAAGTTTTCATTGAAGAGAAGATAAAATCAAGAAAAGATTTTCTTTAAGAACCAATATTCAGGAAAATTTTCAGAATAGAAATTTAAAAACAATATTATATTTTGAATTCATTTTTATAGTTTGTTTATTTTGGGAGAAAGGTTTTGATATTGAATCTTTACCTTACTTGAAACTGGAATCGAAGGTTTTAGGACAATATAACATTTCAATTGAAAAACTTCATTTAAAATGAAATTTTTATTTAATTCCATTTTCAAATTTTCATTTTTCTTATTTTTGAAATTTTTGGGATTTTACAAGGACTGTCACATGAATCAGGAACGCATGCACCATAGACCCGTCGGTAGGCTTGGGGTAGAAGAACTTTCGGAAGAGCGCCATGCTTCAGATTTGAAGCCCATGATGCCCTACATGAGGCAGGAGGCAGTGTGAGGCCAGTGCACTCCAGACGGGACCAGGCGACTGTTGGAACATAAAAGAAATTCGACGAAAAAACTGTGAACTCAGGACTCAAACTCGTGACCTCTCAGAGACAAGCATAGCGCACAAACCAACTGAGCCACGAGCTCATTGTGTTTTCTATGGCTTCTATTCGCAACTTCTTTCCTTGTTTGCTTGCCTTACAGGACTCAACAGAGCCTTATAAAGGCTATTAGCACCGATCAACTCGGACACCAAAACAACACTTTCCAAACTAAATTTTCCAAAACAAGATTAAAACTATCAATCACCCCCTTAATCTTGTAACGCAACTCTAACTTTTTGAAGTAGTCGGTCTCAACTATAACTTACCTAACATTTACTCGATACAGGATGGAGAACGCATCTCCTCAACATCATGTACTCAACTTACTTAAATCAAGACGACGAACACATCTCCTCAACGTCCCAGAGTCAACTTTGACGGACTCGACTTGGGACGGCGAACACACCTTTTCAACGTCCCGGACTCAACTCTCTTACTTGACACAACATCAAAGTAGTGACGGTTCGTCGTCACTTAAAGCTTCGGCAAGGAGCGCTTTTTTCGCCTCCTTCAGCTTGTGGCACTCCAAAGCAAAATGCCCATAATCATTACAATTATAGTACCTCACTTTTGCTTTGTCAAATTTTTTATTCTTGCAGCCTCGTCGACCATCGCCTTTACAGCCACCAAGGGAGCCCTCGTTGTTGCATCTTGATAATCGGGTCTCCCACTCGACATGCGTCAGGAGTAGGTTCTCTTCATCACCGCCGTTGGATCCCCTAATTCGTTCCTCATGTGCCTTCAAGCGACCAATCACCTCCTCGATCGTCATCACCTTGAGGTCGCCGAACTACTCAATGGTGGAGACGATTTGCAGGAGCTTGCCAGAGACTGTATGAAGGAATTTTCTTACCACATAGCTTTCCTCCATTTTGTCGCCAAGCCCTTTGATTTTGTTGATGATTGTCGTCAACCGGATGACGAAATTATCAACCGACTCCATCTCCATCATGCGCAGCCCCTCGAACTCAGCTTTGAGGGTCTGTACCTTTGCTTGCTTGACACGATCGGCTCCAAGATGCATCATCTTCAATGTCTCCCACGCAGCTTTGGCCGTCTCATTTTCGGCTAGTAGGAAGAGCGTTTCCTCCAAGATGCTCCATAGATGGCCGCCAAGGCTCTCTGATCCTTGTGCACATCAACATTGCCGTCCACGATCATTTCCCATAGTTCTTAAGCCATCAATACACCTTCATCTTAATTGCCCATGATGCATAATTGCTCTTTGTAAGCATCAGATAATGCAGCGAGATGGTGGAACTCTCCTTCACTATCACACCTGACGTTGCCTCATCACTGATGACACCACTTCCTGGAGAGGGCGGCATCATCTTGGGCATCAGATCAAAAACTCAGGCTCTGGCACCAATTGTTGGAACATAAAATAAATTCAACGAAAAAACCATCAACTCAGGACTCAAACTCACAAACTCTCATAGACAAGCAGAGCGCACAAACCAACTGAGCCACGAGCTCATTGTGTTTTATATTGCTTCTATTCTCAACTTCTGTTCTTGTTTGCTTGCCTTCGTTACAGGACTCAACAGAGCCTTATAAAGGCTATTGCTCCATAGCCGACTCGGTTTAGAAGCACCGATCAACTCGGACACCAAAACAACACTTTTCAAACCAAATTTTCCAAAACAAGATTAAAACTATCAATGAAAGTTCAACGGCCATCTTGTCCTCTACCTCCAGCTTTAGTCACATGAGGTGGGAGTTGAAAGCAAGGGAGCCCCTTCAAGAAGGGCAGCGGCGGGTGTAGCCCCACCCTCATCCACGTACCAGCCGACGGGCCGGCGCCAACTAGATCTACCTCTGCATCAAAGCCACCAATCATAAGAGACAGGCAGGGGGGTTGCGATAGCAAGGGGATGCGGCTTTACTCACCTAAGTCGACACTTCAATCTTTTGCAGATCTGTCGAGGGGTAGTACTCCCGGGCGGCCTTTCATTTGCATATCTGCTCTCATCAGCCTATCCGCCCCTTTCTCATTGATGATCGAGGAGAGGAGGCGACATGCAAGAGAGCTCGTGGTGACCTCGATCCCACTTAGATCCAGAGCCCTTGATGGAAGACTGAGGCAGTAGGGCGAGAAATGGTGAGTGCAAGCGAACGACGGTGGAGAGGAAGGCCTCATGAGCTCATGGGAGGGGAGAGCTCGTGTGGGGGATGACCTGGATCGCTAGGGTTACGAGGCGGTGGCACGGGGCTAAGGCCATCGTGGGGGTGTGGGGGATGGGGCGTGGGCACATGCGGAAGCGAGGGCAAACACACGGAATCGATCTACATCACTCACTGGCATGCAGACCCAGGCATCAAGGGGACCACCCATTAGACACTTGGAGCACCCAGTGTGTAGACCACGGCCAGTCTCAGCCCTAGCTACCCCCATCTCGCAGGCCGTGCAAAGCCATTCCCGGCCACGTGCCGGCCCTACGTGCTCGATCCAACGGCCAGAGATATCGAACAGCGACGAAACCTGTTGAGGCGCCATGGGCACGGATGGAGCAAGCGTTGTGAGGCAACAGCCTGTTTGTGACGTGTCAATCAACCAATGCTTCCACGCCCACAAAAAATGACGTGTCTAGCAAACAATTAATGCTTCCATGCCGCTCGAAATTCCTAACAAGTGTTCCTGTGCGAGTAAACCCTAGTACCTTTTAATTTCTCCGATGCCGACGCCGAAATATATTTACTGACGGTTATTACGAGAAGGGAAATTACGTATTTTTGGCGGTATAATGAACCCGCCACGGATATTAATATTCCTAACGGTTGATTGCGAGCCCGTCAGGAACATTCTTAACTGTGACGAAAGGTCCCGGGCTTGGTAGTGTAAGTATTTTCGGCCCAGCAAGCTGTATGGTTTCGGTGTTTAGCTTAATTAGGAGTGAAGGTCCAATTAGCCAAACCGCAACAATAACTATGACCGCCGGCCTATCCCGAATTCTGATCGGCCCGAATTTACAATCATATGATTGCCTGGCTTCGACTCAGCCCAGTTGACCAAGTCTAGCTGGGTTAATTTAGCTAGGATAAATTATGTTGGGCTAGCCTTCACTTATTATGCTAGCCTTTGTGTTCTATTCTCTCCATCTAAGTTTATAATACTTATTTTTTGAATGGTCTTGTCCATAAATATAGGACATATTTTATATCATAATGCAAAATTAGTGTGATGTTCCTTCTATACCTCTACTAAATATCTATCTTTACTTTATATTTTATATATGCATGCATTAAGTATAGTGTTCAGTGATAATAACTAAGGGTATATACTCCCTCCAGTCATAAATAGTTATTATTTTGGACGTCGACCCGGCCCTCAAAACTCAACTTTGACCACTGATTTCTACTGTAATATATTTAAGAGATCCAATAAAATTATAATATTATGAAAGTACGTTTCGAGATGAATCTACACCTATGATTTTCATACATCCAATCTAAATAACTTAACTTATCATATCTTTTGGTTTTATCCAAATAGGTTGTTAGTCTAAGTCTTCTACAACTAGGACTCTTTTGGCTATATAAGCCAACCGCTTATACTTGTAATCCTCGAAGCATTATAGTGGATTATTTGCCCTGGTTTTTTCTCGCAAGAGTTTTTTCATATTAAATTTTGTCTCCAGTTATTTTGTCGTGCTAACCCTAAGAAAACTGATAAGTTTTTGTGAACTAGAGGGAGTAATAACAAAGAGTAATCTAGCTATTTTTAATATCTTTTTATCCTATGTGGTAAAAAAATATATCTTACAAAATTAGACGAAGGGAGTAACTTCCAACCATTGACTTGGGCAACTACAAGTTCGAAGTCGTGTATATGAACTTTTTTTTCTTTTTTTTTTGCACGAGTGTATAGGAACATTAGCTAGTTACGATCTGAAAAGAATTATATACTATATATACTCCATATAGGAACGTTTTTTAAACAAATTGGTCGCTTAATCCTTGGGCAAGACAATGTAAGACATTCTTTATTTACTTTTAATTCTACTTTTTGGGGAAGCATGCACATGTGTGCTTTAAATCAAATTAATCGAATTAAAGATAGACCAAACAAATACGGCAGAGACACCATGTACAGTTGGAATTAAAGCTGCATGCATGTGAACACATAGTCTTGGCTGAGAAGGATCGGCGCGTCATATCAGAGCTAGCTAGATCGATTAATTAGGGAATGTTTACAATTAAGCCAAGAAAAAGAATTGGAGGACACATGCGTGCTAGCTTATGGGATCGATGACGATGGTCGGTCGCGAGGAGCTAGCTAGCTAGCTGGGCATGCATGTATATGTAGTACAGAGACGTTGCAGCGAACGATTTAAAGCTGGCACTATTAACGATTAATGAAGTGGACAACTACTTGACCTGTTATGTAGGTTGGTACAAGAAACCATCGATCAAAAACTAGTTGCATCCTGTACGAATGCCACGTTCGATGCAAGTTAATTAGCAACCGCATGCTTGGCACCATATAGGTAGATCATCTCACATCACTAGATCGATCCATCTTTGCTGACTGTAGAGGTACCGCTCCCTCAGGGAACACCGCCCAGCCGGAGAAATTGCCATCCACACGTGATACGTACTATCATATATACTAGTAGCTAGCTAGTAGTAACTCTTTCCAAGTGATCATGCATCAAGCTCGCCAATTAAGAAAGATGAGCTGCCGTAGTGATCAAGAAGGAAGATTTCGGAAAATGCAGCTTAATTAGTACAGAAGCATCCATCGAGTTAATTTATAGCTAGCTAGTACTAATCCAAATTAATAGGCACGCATGAATTAAGATCAATTACAATTAGCTACAATGAGGATAATAAGTACTAGTAATAATGATGCACTTGCGATCGATGATTAAATCGCCTGATAGAAGAAGCGCTAGTAGTAGTAACTAGCCAGTCCACCAGCCAACGACCGGACAGCGACGGCCATCAATTGAACGTTCAATCATGCGTGTGCCCTAGCCGAAAGAACTCTCACTATTTATACCCCCTCCTATCCAACACCTTCCCTCCACACCACTGCCACTGCACCGTTCGAAGTTGCATAGCCAGTTAGCTAGTCGCCTGATCAGTACTCGCCTGGTGATCGATCACCGTCGTCGATCATCTCCTTGATAGCTAGCTAGCTTAAAGTGGGTACGTAGGGACGAACGATGGCTCTTAACAAGTCGATGGTGGCCGTTTTCCTGGCGGCGGCGGTGGTGCTGATGGCGGCGGAGGAGTCGGCGGCGATCACGTGTGGGCAGGTGGGGACGTCGATCGCGCCGTGCATCTCGTACGTGACGGGGAAGGGCGCGCTGTCCGCGGGCTGCTGCAACGGCGTGAGGGGCCTCAACAACATGGCTAAAACGAGCGCCGACCGGCAGGCGGCGTGCCGGTGCCTCAAGAGCCTCGCCGGCAGCATCAAGTCGCTGAACCTCGGCACCGTCGCAGGCGTCCCCGCCAAGTGCGGCGTCAGCGTCCCCTTCCCCATCAGCCTGTCCACCGACTGCAACAAGTAAAAGCACAAATATATAGCTAAACTGATCATGCATGCATGCATGCATCTTCTCTCATGCAAATCGATCTCACCCTCGATTCTTAATTTGGTGCAGGGTCCATTAGATCAATCGTCCTACATAAGCGCGCGTGTGGAGGACTGGAGGCTGTTAATGCATTGAGTACACTTGGATAAGATCGATGGAGGTAGAAAAAATAAAATAAAAGCTGCTGCATACTTCAGCTCTAAATATGTATCTTGCTCACTCATCATCGATCTGTATGCTTATTTATGCTAGCTTTAAATCCTATCTGTATGTGTTCCCATGCATGTGTGTAAACTGCCACTGTACGTAGTCTGTACTTTTCCAGCGAGTACTTGTCTGACCTACCTGTTCAGGCAATTAATAATCATCATTTGCTTATTTTCTCTAGCGGCGACTGTTACAAATGAACATGTTGTTACATGCATGTTAGTAAGTTCTATGCACAATCACTGCACCCAAAAAGTTTGGCTGTCGAAGAAAGAAAGGCAATTTAGCACTTTGGAGCACACTGATCAATACTGTGCTATATTGGTTTGATTCTTACAATGATATATTCTAGTACCAGCCTATACGGACGTACCGTTTCGAGTTTGATCTTATATATTTGTAATGTGTATGAGTTTAATCTTATATATTTGTAAGTATACACATATTGAATTATCTGTACATCAAAATTCACTTATAATATTACTCTAAATACATAGTAGTACTATCAAATATAACATATAATTCAATAGACTCTATTATCCATTCCACTGGTACGACTCTACTATCGAAACCGATATAACTAGTATTGATTAGTATTTGGCCAGTATGACCGGTATTAGCCGGTATCAAGGCTAGTCTATATGGTATAAGGCTACTTCATACCGGTTTAAGTACTGAAATGGTATTGATAGCTATGCTTTGGAGGCTGTTTCACGATGCTTTTGGGCCTGAAGTTGTGTGCAACAGGCCGTGGCCATGCACGCAGAAGGGCCATGTTGGCCCAAACGATTAATGGCACACTTGTTTTCGTGTGAGGAAACAAAAGAGAGAGTGAGAGAAGACTAGATGGGCCAACGAAATGTGGAAATAATCTATCTATTAGGAGAGTTTGAGCCGGCTCCTTCGAGGAATAAGGTCCTTTTCTAAAATATATATATATATATATATATATATATATATATATATATATATATTACGTATAGGTTCTTTATGTGTTTTTAAACATTACGCTCAGGTCCTTTTACGGAAAAATAGAATTACGATTAGGTCCTTTTTAGAAAAAACTTTCATGTCCTTTTTTTTAAAAAAAATACATTGCATTTAGGTCCTTTGTGCGTTTTTCTATCATTACGTTTACGCCTTTTTGCCGAAAACACAAAATTCTTTTTAGATCCTTTTCGCGTGTTTTCTTGATTTACTCGTGTAGGGAGCGGCGACCACGCGTTTTCTCGATTTGCTCGCGTGAGGAGCGGCACCCGCGGCGTGACGCGCCGAGTATATTTATCTAGTTAATTAAAAGCCGGAAGAATTCCGTCGCTCTCACTTGGACTCGATCGAACGCGAGATATATTAATTGTAATATCAACGTCCCCAGAATTAATCTGCAAGCCTCCAGAGTCTGAAATGCACCTCTTATCTAGGTACATACGTGTCCGTTCAATGCTCCATACGTACATTTTGTTGATCTTCAACGTGTAAAAAAATCTAGATTGAAAAATTTGTACGGTTAGATTTTTTTTTTTGCGAGGACATGGTTAGACTTATCCTATCGTTAGATATACTTTCACAATACAACATTTTTATTGTATTCACAACAGGATATCGTGATAGAAATTATAGAGTTTTTAACATCCTTGAGAGGTACTACTAAATTACAATCAAAATATCGTATTTCTTGGTACCTTCACATTTAAATTTTTGGTACCTCTCAGTACTAATTTAATATATATTTTTGGTAACTCTCAAGAATAAAAATTCTCTAGAAATTAACTGTTAAAGTACGTGGTACCACGTAGACCACGTTACATCTTGAACTGACGTAAACTTTTCTTCTACCTACGTTGCTTGTAAGTTGTACCATCGATCTCCAGCATCAAGGGAGGAACAAGGAATAAAGTAGCTCCAGCCTCCAGCTGCTTCCGTTCTTCGATGCATGTTTTGCCAAATAATTAAAGAAACTCTCTTAATTCCACAGAAAGTGTTATCGTCGTTGTTACTTGATTCAAAGCTGAGGTTGGCGTGATACGGCCAGCGCATGTGTCGATCGATCGATCGGTACGGCCGGAACCGATGCATGAATCCTCGATCGAATTGAAGACAGAAAGCATCACACATTCACACGTACACCCGCGCGCTCGTACATACATGCGCCGACTTGACCATCGTCATCATGGTTTACAATACCGATTCAAACCGGAAAATCGAACAATGGTCGGCAGCGATTTTTATCGATTTTCGCTGGAAAATCACTAGAAATCGAATAGTTTTAAAGCCAAATTTTTTGAATTCAGCAGTAAAATAAAAACGAAAATCAACTGACAAAGCGAAATTGTTCAACAACGGGTTTTCAAGCGATTTCATCGAAAATCGAGCGATTTTCCCCGATTTTCGATCGGTTTACGTCACATAAAATTTTTCAAATTTTTTGTTTTTTTTAATTGAATCGATTTATCGACCGGTATAGCTTATGAGCCGACTCTACTCGCCGAACGATTTTCGTAGATTTTTGATACCCTGATCGTCATTACTCATCGTGGTCATCATCATTGCAATAAAAGCACACAGAGACTGCACGCTCAAGGTTCCAAATCTCGTCGAAATTTCGCCGAAATTTCGGATTTCGGACCACCCCAAAATCTAAAGTACCATCAGGAAAAAAAATTAAAATTGCTACAGTAATCCGAAATTTCGGGTTTTCTCGGCGAAATTTCGGGGTTTTTTTGCCAGTTTTGAAACTTTTAGGGGCAGATTTGACCGGATTTGGTCCAATAACCCTTAGGAAAGTCATCTCCTATGAAAATTTGTGGAAAAACCGAATTTTTTTAGACATTTTAAAATTTTGGCAGAAACACTATCATATTTTTATAAAATTGTACAAGCTTGATAATAAGCTGAACATTTTATGGTACTATCCTTAGTAGTTTAAGATCATACATAAAAAATTTAAAAATAATTTAACTTAATTTGTTATCTTTAAAAAATCAAAAACATAATGAACATAATTGGGACAGTTACATTATCAGAATTTTATAAATTTTCTTGAGTGTGATTATGATCTAAATTTTTTTGATAGATTAATAATTTACTAAGTACTATTATATAAATTTTTTTAAAAAATTCAACTTTGTTTGTTTGGTCAATCAATCTATGTAAGCATTGAACTTCGTTTGTTATATTATATTTCAAAAATCAAAAAGAAAAGAACATAAATGGTACTGTGCCTTGTAAGAATTTTATAAATTCACTCGAGTGTGATCATAATTCAAAAAATTTATGAGATATTAAGAACTTCCTTATCACCATTATTTAAAATTTTTAAAAAATTTAAACTTTTTTTATTGCTAAAGCAAATCTATGTATTGATCATCAGACTTTTATCAGGACGTAGGACTGTCTGAATTTTTAAAAATTATTTGAGAATTATAATCATCTAAATATTTTAAAGAAACATTAATGTTACATCAGGACCATCCACAAAAAATTTCAAAATTTTTTAACATGGTTTAGATAATGTTTCATTTTGTTCAAGTTTGCCGGTAAGCCTTTTAATAGGGCAGTAGTACTGTTCGAATTTTTAAAAAATCATAAAATTTGATCATCATCTGAAAATTTTATGAGAGCATTAGAGATACATCATAACCATGAAAAAAAATTTCAAATGTTTATAACGTGGTTTGAACTATTTTGCATTCGGTTCAAAATTGCCGGTGAGCGTTTTATCAGGACAGTAGCACTGTTTGAATTTTTTAAAATTTCATAGACTTCAGAATAATATGAAAGTTTTATGGAAATATCATCAATGTGTTAGGATTCTCTAAAAAAAATTTCAAAATTTTTTGGCATCGTTTGACTCACTTTGTTTTTGTTGCAAAATTACCGAAATTTCGGGTATTTCACCCGAAATTTCGGTATTTTTCGACGAATTTCGTTTTTTCTCGGTACAAAACAAACCGGATTTAAATTTTTGTTTTTGAATTTCGAACAAGATTTATCCAAAATACCCGAATTTCGCCGAAATTTCGGAATTTGGTAGGGGCGGTATTTTATCCGAAAACAAAATTTGAATCCTTGGCACGCTGTCTACGAGACATAAGCATACGTGCGGCACTTCCACTTTTACTTTCAGTTTCACAGCTGAGCTCAGCTCAGTTCAGCTAGCTGCGGCAAGAAAAAGAAAAGGTGCATATGGAGTCGAAGCTAGCTGCACACATACGCCTAGCTCAACTTGTCTCAATTAGTCTCCTACACAATCCTTAATTCTATGAGCAGATTCCGAACAGAAGCTACCTGACCTGACCCCTCCGATCCTCAGTTAATACAGGGGAGCAGCTGCGGAGGAGCAAGACTAATTAGCGCAGAAAAAAAGCACCCACCATGCGACGACTACTCAGCGACAGATCCAGCAACGCCGATCAGGCGCCGCCGCTGGTCACGCCAGCATCGGCGGCGGCGGCAGGTGCAGGTGCAGGTGGTGGTGGGGACCAGGTAAGCAACGCCAGCTTCGACGCCAACATGGTCATCATCCTCGCCGCGCTGCTCTGCGTCCTCATCTGCGCCCTCGGCCTCAACTCCGTCATCCGCTGCGCCCGCAGGCTCGCATCACCATCAGGCGCCACCACAGGGTCCGCACGGCCACCTGTCACCGCAGGGCTGAAGAAGAAGGCGCTGAGGAGGATACCGGTGGAGGTGTACAGGCCCAAGGCGGGCATCCCGGCCACCGAGTGCGCCATCTGCCTCGGCGAGTTCGCCGACGGCGAGAAGGTCCGCGTGCTCCCGAGGTGCCACCACGGCTTCCACGTCCGCTGCATCGACATGTGGCTCGCCACGCACTCCTCCTGCCCCACATGCCGGGACTCGCTTCTCGAGGAGGGCGTCGCCGGCGCGGCAACGGCGGCAGGGGAAGTGAGATAGCGCGCGGCCAGAAAATGTCACTGCTTTATAATTTCTCCTAGGGTAGGGGGAAAGTGCAAAGCTACAGGTTTGGTTTTTAACTGTCGGTGTGATTTTGGTCTTCATATGGGTGATACCTGTAAATTGGGATAGACATTTTGTGATAACACAAGGGGCTGGGTGCAATTTTTTAGTGTCTTTGTCACTTTGATATATCTCTTTAGCTGGTTCGATGAGTTTCTCCTTGTGTTGCAGCATATGGGATTTTTTCCGGATTCTTTCATGTTTCTTTCTAAGATGACTAGTATTTGGGTTGGCCTTTTGGTTGCCCACTCACCGTGACTTCCCCCAATGGACATGTCTTTTTCTCAAATGGTGTTGTCCAGCATCTAATATCTGTCCAGTGACCTTTTCTTTTTCCTTTTCTTCAGGTTGCCAACTGGTTATAGCTTATTTGAAAGAAGGCCAGAAACTGGGGTAATCCATAAAAATGTTCCACTAGTACCAAATTTTCTGTAGTTCATCGTATTTTCGTTCAAGAGAGTGTTTTTTTTAATGGAGAACCGATTAGACGACTAGTAGTAGTATCTATTTTGTTGTCAACATACATCATAGCTTTATTTCCTTATATCCAATGGATCGAGTGTCGGAAATCATGCTCCAGAAAGCATGTACACACGGAACGCGCCTCCCAGAGAGGAGAAGCATAGGTTTAAACTGTTACATCATTCGATAATTTCCTCCATATTATGCTGCTCTCAAAGAAATTCCGGTGTCATTTCCTGTAACATTCCATTTTTTAGCCCTTTTAAATTTTTTGTAAAATAAGGATTCCTTTTTAGTGCAAGCAAATCAAATTGAATCAAAATTATAAGTTTAAATGAGTTCAAAATAATTTAATTGGGTTCCTAAAGCATAAAAGTATTTGTGAGAATTTTCTTAATCTTTTTTATTTATTTGCTATTTATTTCACCAATTATTAATTTTTTGATTTTTCTAAAATAAAAAATCATTTCTTTTATTTCTTTGCCGTGCGATCTGTTTTCTCTACTCGGGCCAGCCTTTTCCTTCGCCCGGCCCGCCTTCTTTTTCCCCGCCACCCGGCTCGATCTCCCTCTCCTTAGGTCGACACTCAGCTTCCCTACCGGCCTTCGCTCGGCTGGTGCGCACAAGACATGCGCTGTTGACAAAGGGCCCACCCACAAGAACACACTCGTCGTCTCCATGTTGACTTCATCACCGCTCCGGACTCCCGCACCAGCAACCGCCACCGCTTCTTTCGCACTTGTCCGCAGTGTATCCGAGCCAGTCTCCCTCCACTTCCGCGTCTATAAAGGCCGCCGCCCTCCCCTCTCCCTTTTCCCGGGATTTGCCGTACGGTTTCGCCGCCAATTGCAAACCCTAGCCATGAGCTCTGCCGCCGTGCCATGGAAGCTCTTCGCCGCCTTTCTCTGTCGCCGGTGAGCCTCCATCGTAGCCACTTACGTCGTTGTATTCCTCGCTTTGCCCGCCTCGTTTCACCTCAAACCTGGCTCGGTTTCATCGCGTTTTGCCCCCTCGATCGCTTCATCTTCACTCGCTTCGGAGTCTTCGTGCCGTCGCTGCGCCAGCGGAGCCCCACGCTGGTGTCTGTCTCTGCATCGCGTCACCACCCCGTGGCCGCCACCTCGGCACCACACCCACACCGCGTCGCCTCGCATCTCGCCAGGTTGGCACCGCCTTAGCTCCAGCGCCCGTGCCGCGTCACCGCACATCGTCAGCCGCAACGTGGCAGCCACGTTAGCCCTACCCACTATGCTAGTAGCCATGTGGCGTCCACCTCAGCCGATCTGCCATGTCACACCTTAGCCGTCTCGATGAACTCGGTTCACCGCAAACCGAGTTTCTAACGTGTGGGCCCCACGTGTTAGTGGAATTCCGTTTTCCCTTTTCTCTTTTTTCAGAAAATCCAAAATTCTAGCCAATCAAATTGCACCACATGTCACCCCTTTTCAATTTCTCTGATTTTCTTGATCCGAGAATTTTTCGAGAGCCTGTTCTCCTTCGTTCGAGCTCTATTTTCAGCGATTCAAATTTCTAAATTTATATAAATTCAAGATCTACCTTTCAGTATCAATCTTTTCAATTTTTGATTTTTTTTGTATTTCTTTTATTTCTTTGTTCTCGTTTCGAGTGTAAACAACGTTGTCGAAGCTCAACCAAATCATCAGTCGGAGGTAGAACCAATAGGAGGCAACGAAGGTAAGTCTTTTTTGACCATGTTGATCCAAAATTTATAAATACTTATGTTGTTTTAAATTGTGTATGCTTGCTCTTATGCAATTTACTTTAAATTAAGTCTTAAGGTCTAGTTAAATTCCAGAATTGTTATACCCTTATTGGCATTAACCATGTCGAACCTTTGTCACCTTAGGTGATATTAGCTATTTTATTTATTGATAACCAATAGAGTAGCATGGGACGGTAGAATTGCTTAGTCCAGCTTAAAACGTTTCGGTATTATGCCATTATGAGAATCATTTGTGAAGTTGTGGCAATTGGTATTACTGCTGTTATTTAAATGAAATAAAGTGGAAAAATAGTTTAGACCGGGGCGGATGGATGTTTGGCGGGTGCAGGAAGTACGAGACCTTATAAAGTGAATATTCCGTCTTAGTCAATTAAGGATCGAAGCGTGTGTTACCATGGACCGAGAACTACCATACGACCACAAGTCTATATGGGTATGATCTGGCTAATTAATTTGTACGTCTCATTATTAACTTCGTTAGTTGGTGGGTGCTAGATTGAGGCAGGCACAAGAGGGTTTCTGACTGGGTGGACGGACCCTTCTGCAGTGAAACCTTAGTGAGTGAGGTTAATAGCAGGGCTGCACATTATAAAGGCCTTGTCATGATCTCTCTGTCGACACATTAAAGGAAGTGTGTTAATTGCATGGCAACAAAAGTTAATCATGTATTGTGCATAAAGCTGTATACACTCTACAGAGTTAAAACTACTCAAGTGGTTATGCCTATGATCAAGGGTAGGCAAGGTATGCTTGCACATTGTAGAATTTTTATGGTTTTGTTTTAAATAAAAAATGATGGTTTGGGAATCTGTGAGTGGATAGAACCCCCGGGTTGGGGTTTGGCGGTTGGAGTCAGGCAGGTGGTTGGAAACTGTTTTAGTTGTCATATCAAGTTCAATTATCATAACTACATTTGATCAAATGATGCTTTGTGAAAATTACTAGTCGTATTTAAATTTTGACATTGCTTTATGCTAAATGAGTCATACTAAGCCTTCAATTGTTTAGCTTTGCATATAACTATCATGCATCATGTTTCCAAGACTTGCAGAGTACATTTTATACTCACCCTTGTAACATCCCAACTTTCCATAGAGAAGTGCGCAGAATCAGAAGGTGACTACAAGTTCTTTGCTTGCGGTTATGACGAAGGCGATCCAGATTACTAGGATGTGTACCTCAGTCGATTGCCTATTGGGCAAATAGATGGGTTTGTCTTGCTGCTATTATTTCATTTCCGCTGCTAATTTATTGAACTCAAGTCATGAGACTGTTTATTTTGTAGTGGTTGGCTATAAGGCTAGTATCTTTTATTTAAGTGGTAATAATATTTGATTCGTGATATGGATGTGTTATCATCACTGCTTTCACTGTATGTGTCAGCTTTTTCTAGACTATCACAGTTTTACACAGAGGGTTCGAATTTAGAAATTCGGTCGCAACATTTTCCCTCTTCACTTGCAAGCTCCAATGACAAGTTGGAACCAACCACTGGCCTTTGAGCAATATATGAATGAATACTGGAACAGATTCCTACCTCCACTCTTGTCTTGTTGAGTTTTGCATGCCCAGATCCCACCCAAAGAAATTGAATTTCAAATAGTCTAGTCATTGTTCATCACTTCTGTACAAATGTCTATGGAGCAGGGGCGGAACTAGGGGTAGTGCCGGGTATACCCTGACATCCCAAAAATATTAAAAACGTAAAAAAAATGATCTCTTTAGTAGGCTAAATTTATCGATTAAATTGGTTCTAATTTTGACGGTTTGGGATTTTTAAGATCTTAAAAACTATTTGTATTGTATTTTTAGCAAACTTCAAATGTGTTGGATTTATGATGTTATGAAATCATTGTACAAGACTAGAGTTATAGGTGTGAAGTGTATATACCCACATAAATTTTTTAGTTCCGCCGCTGCCGTGGAGTATTTTGTTTCGGTGCCACTTTTGAGTTCAGTCAACACATCCATGTTTCCACAAAGTACTGCCTGAAAGTACTTAAAAAAGAGACAATAGTAGAGTACTTTTTTTATATGTAGTACAAAGCATTCCATCTGGGACTGGGAAGGTCAGATCACTCCTTCCTCTGGTTTAACCAAGTAAAAACATATTCCAAGCATGAGTTCATTTGCAGGAAGCAAAACACTCGCAATCATGGAGAGAGCAGTGCTGCGAAATGATCTGCCAGGCTCCTAATAGTCGTCGGGGAAACTGCGGATGCCCCCCCGAGGTACCATTTCTGGATCATCTCCACGACGTTCGTGTTCTCCACTGTCATCTTCGCTTCGTCCTTGCCTTCTGTCGCGAATGATATCTGCACATGTCCATTATATTTGGGCGAGAAACATTTCAATCTGGTCACGATCAGGAACAAGATTTCACTCACACCACTATGTTCATTCGACGCACCTCTGCAACTCCAGGAGTAGTTGGGAAGTGGAAGGTGACGACGGAGTTGGGCTTGAAATACTTGGACTGAAAGAAGTCTGTCACCTTCTCGAGAGCCTCTTCTTCCTCGTCCTCGTACTTGTCCACAGAGACCAGACGATCCCTGACAGAGCTCTCCAGCTGCACGCCGTACTGTGATCCTTTGATCTCCTTGATCACCACGATCCTGAACAGTTTCTCCACAGGAGCTAAGCGCACAGCATCATAAACATATCACCAGTTTTAGTAGCGTATACAGAAATACACTATTGCAGTAGCTGATGTTGAGTGCCTGAACTAGTACCTACTGACTGAACCTTTTTCATGGAACAAGCGTTCCTAAACTAAAAGCCTTATTTTCGAGAAATTTTACTGTGGATTACATAGGTAGTAAGTAGTGGTAGTAGGAATCAAATCTAACCATCCATTCTCAAGGGTATTTTAGACTTTTTCTATCCATTCATCAGGGGTATTTTAGATTTTTCCTAATTCGCTTACAGTTTTGGATTCACCGAATACCTGTTGATCTTTAAAGACTTCTTATCCATTCATCCGTCATTTATCAGGATCACAGGACGTGTTTTACCGTAGAGGACAGATAGTATGACGGAATTTTTTACCCTTTTACCCCTCTTTCAATTTTACTACCAATACTACAGGTGGTAGTATAACTAGATCTAAATTGATCTCAACCATTAGATCCAAAGGAATGGACGACTTATATTGATTTTAATCCATTGTAAAAGAGCTCTTATTTTTTCCTTCGGAAGTGTAAGCTCGTTTGTGCACCGAGTGATGACACACATTATCTTACCAGAAACAAGGGCTTGAAAGAAGGCATCATCGTCCACCAGCTCCTCTGTCTTCCTGCCCTTCCAATTCTCCAGATGCTCTAGGACGTTGCTCTTGTCGAGATATATCCCAATGGCGTTGTACTTGATCTGAAGGAAGTGAATCTCAATGTCTGTGATGCCTGCGCGTCATTGATTTGGAAACATCTCTTTTTAGATAGATATGAATTTGACTATCTACATAAACAGAGACGAGATAGAGGTAGCCTGACTAACCGTGAGCTAGCAGCGAGAGAGGCTTGGCGACGGTGATCTCCTGTGGGAACGGGATGCCTTCCACTTCTACACAGCTGACCGTCTCTGAGCCCACTGCACTTGCATCATGCAAACTCAAAAGTTGAAATCTTTTTCTTTAATTACTAGTACTATTTCTTCTTCTTTTTGTTTTTCATTCAAGTGACTGCAACCTTTTTTCATGCTTAATTCCGTTGAAAGAACAAAATAGGCAAAATGAAGGAAACAATCAGAATGGAAAGATCTACTTACTTATTCTTGTGTTCAGGTTAACAGATGGAGGAACCAGGCTACTAGAAGGCGAAGCTTGTGCTTGTGATGATCGACTGATGAAGGAAGAGCTTCTTTGATTTGAGAGAGGCTAGCTGAGAGGGAGGGAGAGCAAAAGAGCGTGAAGCGCTTGAGTTTTTTTATCGAGCTGCCATGCAATGGGTGTTAGGTAGGAATAGGAATAGACAGGTGTCAGATTTGAGACCGTGAGATACAACTACCGCTCCGTCTCAGGGTCTGAATTAAGCGTCAAACAAACAAGAAAATGAAGGCTTGATGTGAGACCGTGAGATGCAACTACCACTCCGGTCTGGAAGTCTGACATTTTGCAACTCCAAAACTGTTCATGCACGCACGGATATACTGTCACTCACACGGTCACACCTTCCAGTAAAACTTAGCTATTCTCTTCAGACAGAATTGGAACTGTTGATTCACCCGCTGTTCTTTGTAAATGCTGTTCTTTGTACTTGGAGTCTATCAATTGAATATTTGAGTGGGCAATCGGGATTAATTAAGCTAGCGATGAATGATCGATCTTGAGGAATGAAAAGAGACTCGTCACTTATCTGGTTGGTACAAGGAACAAGGGGTTAGGGTGCAGATTGTGGTGGGGAGGGTTAGTGAATACAGAGACAGGTCCTTGAGAATTGAGATGCCTGGCATTGGAAAATTGTTAGAACGTCCTTTTCTTACCATCAAAATGGGATGTGCATGGCTCTACCTATGCATATCGACCGCTCTTTTCATTTTCAGCTGAACGACCTGCACTTGTGTTAGGCAGGGATTGCAGTCGCCACATCTTGCAGCTGATGGGTACACTGGATCTCTTTTGGTAGCTACTTCCCCACTCTCAAAAGAGTGACGCTTCAGACTTTTTAAAGTCAATACGATGCTTTTTACCACTAAATTTTATCATCATATATTTGAAAAAGTTATTACAGTGTAGTATTATGAGAGCCCTTTCTGTCACAAATTTGCTAGCAACCTTTTCATTTATCCAAACTACACATTCTAGAGTTTAGACAATATTCTCCGTTCAAGAATATACGACGATTTGGACATTAACACGGTCTCCAATATGCAACTTTGATCATTACAATTTATATGAATACACTCATAAAATAATAGAAATTTATTATATTATGAAAATATTTTTCATGACTAATCTAGTGATACCACTCTCACATGACCAATGCAAATAGTTTTTTCTATATATTAGTGGTTAAAGTTAAGGAAGTTACATCGTATATTTCTAAACGGAGAGAGTATCTAAGGTCAAAATTAGTACATTTGGATTGCATGTATTCTAAAACGACACTCTTCCTTGACCGAGGGTGTAGCCTACCACCTATCAAATCCCCAATTATCTTTTACATGTTCATCCTGTAATAAGTGCATCATCTTTTTGAAACTTTCACCACTAATACACATATAAGTATTTTATCACATGAAAATAGAATGAGTAGAATTGTTATCAAAAGTAATTCCATATAGTTATTTTGTAATATTTTACTAGCATATAATTAGAAAAAAATAAGGATAAAATGTTATGCGTTACACTCAGTGTCAATATACAAAACGACAAGTAAAAACCAGCTAATGGCTAGTCTATCCGGTATGGCACCCGTGTCTTATGACCAGTGGCGGAGCTGTAGAAGGTGCATGGCGGTACAACTGTACCCCAAATTTTTTTTTGCCAAAAATCAAGTATATACATCTCTTGATGGATAGGGTTCCTGTGCAGTTGCTATTGTCACACCAAATCATCCCCCTCTCCTCCATTGTTATCCGTTTGGAGCTTTTAAATCTCACGATTTCGCATCAAATCTTCCCCTAGCCGTGTGCAACTGAATCATCATCTTATCCCAACCCTCCTTATCCCCTCAAACTGAGTTATCCCATGATTTCCGAACCATTTTCACTATATAAAGCCCAACCGGCTGCCGCCTCTCTCTCGCCGGATTCACCCTTATCTGAGTCCTCCCCGGTGCTATAAAAGCCACCCTCATGATCTCAACTCCCCAAGCAACCCATTTTCGAACTCCCGGGGCCTCCTCTTCATTTGCTCAAAAATCGTGAAGTTTTGGTCGTCTTCTCCAACTCTTGCCTCCACCTTTCTTTCCTCGATCCACCACCTTGGAGCTCCATTTGCCGTGCCATCCGCGTCACAAGGTGCACCTCATCTCCTTGGTGTAACTTCCTTGATTGAAGTCCTGGTGATCGGGATCGACGGTCGCAAACTCTTCCGGCACTCCGAAGTTTATACGATGAAAAACAACTAAATTTAAATAAAATCCAAATGTATTCAAATAAAATATAAAACTAACATAAATAAGAAATATAGGATTTTAGATGAATTTAGGAAGAAAAAAAGAGTCAAATGGATTTAGAACGAAGGAGAACAGGCTTCCGAAAGATTTAAATCCTGGATAAAAGAGAAATTTTTCTGGAATTTTGAAATTATTTTTCTAAAGGAAAATTGGATTTATTGTTCTTACTGAAGTCAGCCCCTACTTTTACCTTTTTTTGGGTTTCCTTTTTTTATTTTTCCTTTTCTTTTCCTCTCCTGTTCACACGCGGCTTGGCTCGACCGAGCGTGCCCTAGGCGCCACACGGGAGAGAGCAGCTGGGGGCAGCACCGGCCAGCGTTGTGCGCTCGAGGTACGCACTGGCGAGGCATGGTAGGCAGTGACGGCTAGAGGCTAGGAAGGAGATGCGTTCGGCAACGAAAAAAACAAGATTATGACGTGAGAAAAGGGTGGAATGGGGAAAATGAGGGGGGAAGGAAGAGGGAGACGAGGGCGCGCCTCGTGACATGGATGGTTCGGCAATTGGAGCTCCAAAGTGGCGGCGGCGAAGAAGGAAAGGCAGCGGCCAGAGTTAGAGAAGACAACCAGAGCTTCGCGATTTCCGAGCAAACAAAGAGGAGCGAGGTCCTGGGAGTAGAGGGGCTATTTCGACCAGCCCAAGGGGGAGGGGTGTGACCTGGCTTAGTTGGGCCGAGGGTGAAGCCAGGCCAACGGCCCAAGGGGAGAGAGGGGGAGGGGTAGTCACCCGACTTGGCTGGCTGGGCCGAGGGGGAGAGGGAAAAGGGGGGCTGGCCAGTTGGGCTGGAAAAAGAGTGGGCCAAGGGAAGAAATGGATTTCGGCCTAAAAGGATAAGGAGAATTTAAATTTGTTTTCGCATTAAAATAAAGAGTAAATTTCATAAAACTACATGTTTCTTGTACAAACTATCAAAAAATTACAGATTTTAGCTTCTATTTCACAAAACTACAGATTTTAGAAGAATTTCTTTCACAAAACTACATATTTTAGGAGAACTTGTATCATAAAACTATAGGTTTCTTGTACAAGCTATCAGAAAACTACAGATTTTAGCTTCTATTTCACAAAACTATATATTTTAGAAGAACTTGTATCATAAAACTACAAGTTTTAGAAGACCTTGTTTAACAAAACTACAGGTTTTAGAATTGGTCGTTTCTTCTAACTGGTTTGACAGTGTGGGCCTACATGGCGGTCTCACAAGCCCTCATTTCCCGTTTCACTCACTCGTGGGACTGTTATGTCGGCCAAGACTGTCAAACCCGTTACAAGAAAGGGTCAATTCTAAAACCTATAGTTTTGTGATACAAGTTCTCCTAAAATATGTAGTTTTGTGAAATAGAAGCTAAAATCTGTAGTTTTCTGATTATTTGTAAAAGAAACCTGTAGTTTTGTGAAATAAATTCTTCTAAAATCTGTAGTTTTGTGAAATAGAAGCTAAAATTTGTAGTTTTCTGATAGTTTGTACAAGAAACATGTAGTTTTATGAAATTTACTCTAAAATAATATCAAAAATACTTATTGCTTTATAGAAAATTTCAAATGGAGCTCAAAAATTCTAGAAACAATTCTCAAAAATACTTTGGAATATTTTGAACTTAGGATAATAATTTATATCTTAATTTTGGCTTTATTTTTCTTGAATAAATTATTTATTTAATTCTGAAATGAGCAAAAGTCATTAATTAAATGCTAAAAATTAAAAAAATTCAGAAAATCCGAAAATAAATGCTTAATTAAAGAATTTAAAATTCTTAGGGTGTTATACACATGAATCTGGAGTGATGGATCTAAAAATGGGTGGCTTGAATCTGGTGCGGTTGCTTATTGTGCACCTAATCTCTGTCGTAAGGTATACACTAGACACTCCTCGGCTTCCTCAATAGCAGCCCATAGGTTGGCAATCCAATAGGCCCAACAGCCACATGCCCACAACCGATATCCCACCAAGGGTCCAAGACATCATGCCATCACCGGTCAGTCAGTCACCTCCAGTATCGATCCCCAAATTCCCATCCTTCGTGCTAGTAGCCGCCACCCGCCAACCAGCCAGCCCCAGGTTTGATGAAGTTAATACAAATGTTGCATGACATCTTTGAATCCTCCTTATTCATTTGCTTCGTATGACAAAGATAAAGTCCTTAAATTTGTGGTGAGTGGAGATTGAAATATTGTTGTTGAAAGACCATGGAGGTCTACTTATGTGAGTCCTAATTCATTTGCTTCGTATGACAAGGATAAAGTCCTTAAATTTGTGGTGAGTGGAGATTTGAAATATTATTGTTGAAAGACCATGTGGAGGTCTACTCATGTGAATGATGAGTAATTGACTTTGTTTAAGCTTGTGGTGCTCAAGTTTGAATTAGATTTGGATGTGCTTTGAATTTGAAGTAATTTGAGGTGGTGTCAAGTTGGGCGGCACTATCGGCCTTGGAACGGCGGTAGTGTCGGTCTGCGGTTGTACCGGGGCCTAGTAGTGGTAGTTATTTTATAGAGAGGTGATTCTCTAGGGTTGAGTCGAGTGATACTACTAGCACTAGGGGCGGTACTACTGGCCTGTAGTTGGCTATAGTCATTTTCCAGAGCGTGCATGTTGGGTTCATGTAGGGTAATACTATCGACCCTAGGTTAGCGGTAGTACCAAAGCGGTACTACCGGCCCTAGGGGGCGATAGTACCGGTTTTGGTAGGGAGTTGTGATTAATGTTTTGGTTATGTAATGTTTATTGCATATCTTTATGAATAGTGCTTACGTGACTTGTTTGCTTATCTATGTTGGTTGCAGGACTTCAGAGCTAGGTCATGGTGAGGCGGAGGAGATCGGAACTAGGCTATGAGAGCTGAGGTCTAGAACGATCAAGGAATGTCAGAAGATGACTGAGGCCGAAAAGTGGTTGCAAGTCGGGAAGATAAGGAGCCGGAGAGTGAAGCATTGGTGATGGACATGGCTATCAACGGCATAGATCGGGACTAGGCTCAGGGAGAAGTTGAGGTCTAGAATGGTCAAGGAAGCCGTAGTCGTCATGGTGAAGCGGTCAAGGACGTGTGACACGCCAGGTGACTTCGGCCCGTTTGCAAGCGAGGACGATTCGATGGAGTTAGGATGTGTGAGAGGCTTGGCGGGAAGTCATTGGAACCACATGGAAGGTGACGAAGCATGGACGATGCTTCGAGTGAAAGGAAAAGACTAGTCGTGGGGCAAATTGGTAATTTTCCTATTACCGAGATCGAGGTAGTTTGAAAAACCACGGCGGTGGCCTAATCGGTTTAGGTCAAGCCAAAGTGGATATGGACGCAAATTCGGGCTCGTGGAGCAAATTGGACGTTATGAAGAATGCCGTTTTGAGAAGCGTGCTTGTGTGAGTGCAAAACCCATTATGTGTGTTGGTGTATCGGGTTAGCCCATGTAAATGTGGATGGTATCAACTTGGGTGAGTAGGTTTTAGGGTTAGGGTTGTCTCCTATATATAAGGAGATATAGAGGGAGGTGAAGCCTTGAAGCCTTAGGAGAAGGATTAGGGTTTCTACAAGATTTTGGTTTTCTTGTGTGTGTGCTCCGTGGGAGCTTTGCCCTCAAGTGAGAGGCTTTGTAATAATCTATCTTGCTCTAAAATGAAATCAAAATTCGTGCTCAAGTTTTGCACCTTGTTTTGATCTTCCCTTTTTTTTTGAGTTTTTGATCTTTCTTGGTGATTTCTTCTTCTCTTGACCTTGTGTTGCTAAGGATGAATGATTGATAGATGAATCCTCTGTGGATCATATTCCAATCATCTAGGCAAGCTCTCATATGATCATTAAGAGATTTATCAAGAAACCAGTTTTTGGTTTGAGAAGGAAGGATTTGAGGTAGATTTTGATCTTGCTCATTTGAGGGTTCTCTTTGGTGTTTTAGCTTGCTACGACATGTGGGAGATCATCTAAGGTCATCTTGATTATCAAATCTCTACGAGCAAGCTCAAGATAAAGTTTTTGTATTTGACCTCGTTTTTGTGCAACTTTCACTAAATTTAAAAAGATCAGAATTTTGACATCAATCTTTGTGATTAAATGTTGGAATATGTTCCAGACACTCATAAGAAGGTGTATACAAAGTTTCATGGGGTTTGGATTAGCCGATCAAAAGACACACCGATTTTAGTTTTGAAATCATGCTAATTTTACTGTTCACTACGGTAGTACCGCCCCCTACATGGCAGTAGTGCCGATTTTGGGCTGAGTTATCTGAAAATTGATTTTTCCGCTTCCATTTAATATCTTGGGGCTTTGGCTTGGTTCTTTGGGGAAAGTTTTTCATTTGGCCAATTTTATTTGGCTCTTATTCACCCTCTCTAGTCGTCTTTTCTGTCCTTCAATTATGGTTTATTATTATAAATACAAGGAGGAATGGAGATATTCTTTCTTTTCTTTCGTAAGTCAAAGAAGATTTTATCTTCTTCAATATACCACCCCAACCCCAAAGCACAGGATCTTTAAATTCATGTAAGATCTTGTTCGATCTATTTGCGTTATATTTTTGACAAATTGTATGTTGGATTTGTGGGTGTTATGAATCGATCTTGGAATTATGTGTACAGTATGCACCTATTGAAAAGTTTTAGAGAGGTGTTTCAATGCTTTTCTTTTTGACAATTGCATAATTATTAAAGCATGAATGAAAGGTAGATAGTAATTTCTTACCTATTCGCTTGCTTTAAGATTTATGTAACTTATATTAAAAAGTAAAGTATAGAAGCACTGTTCAAAGTTTTTAGTTTTGCTACTGACCAATCGTTAAAATCCTGGCACCCCCGCTGCTTACGGCTAACGACTACAGTTGGAGTCCTCCTAACTGCACAATAGGTAAGCTATCCATTTTTTTTTCTTTCAGAATTTGATCCCTTTGACCTCAGACTTGTTGATACCTAACTAACTGCACTCCTCGGGGAAAAAACAAAACGACAAGTAAAAAATGGCTGTGACTAGTACTACGGGCCATCAAATTTCTGGGCCGAATCTGGCCAGCCCATCCCATTACGAATAAATCTTGGGCTCAAACAAAAGCTGTCACCCAATGATAAGTGGGCCTCTCATGTGTCCCTGGTGTCAGCAAAGGACGGCTGCATCCCTCTCCGCTTCCCTTATCATCGTCACATCTAGAGGTGGGCGTTCGGGTCAGACTTTTTTGGGTTGGCTTGAGACACAGTGACATGATCCGGTCTAAAGCCTGGCACGATATTGTAACATGGGCCGTGCCGGGCCGATGACCTAGAGTATAAGGAAGAAGCCTAGCATAAAGGTTACCGACCCGCAGAGCATACATGCCATGGACGCCACCCCTACCGTCGAAAACTGAGAAAGACAGGTAAGAGGGGAGAGAGAAATTGAGAGATTGTGTAAGAAGTTGCTCTCTCTCGTCAGTTTCTCTCGATCTCTCTCAGCTCTCTCTCACCCGTCTCTCCCTCTCTCGCTCATCTCTCTCAATCTCTCTCGTCTGTCTCCCCACTCTCTTTCTCGCCCATTACCCCCTCTCTCATCCGTGTTCAGCACATCTCTCTCGCTTTGTGTAACCGTTCAAAAATAAATAAATTTTAGTTCTTTTTTCTATAATATTTGTGTCCACTGCCTCAACTCCATACGCTTTCGGCTCCTTTCTTTTCACTGCAATAGTGCAAATAGGCCGAGTCTGAACCGACATGACATGAAGCAAGCACGAAGGGCAAATGGGCCGTACCTGGGCTCGTCGAAGGCGAATCGGGCCGGCACGACGGCCACGATGGGCTATCGTGGCCCAGCATGATTCAAACATGAAGTACGATTGATCTGTGACGGGCCGGGCCGGCTTAGCACGACACCCACCCCTAGTCACATCACATACAGAGCGCAAATCAAAGGCCCACGAGGACAGCGGCGAAGTACAAAGCTATGGCTGCTCTCCGCCACCTCGCCGACGCCACCCACCACCCCCATCGCCACCGCGTCTCCTCTAACTCCTCCTCCGTGGAACTCCGGCGGCCATCCTCCTACCTTCCCGGAGCACGACCCCTCTGCCTCGCGCCCCTTCGCTCCCGCTTCACCAGTAAGTAACCTCTGCTCTACATGGACCCACCGTTTGCTCGCCACTTCTTGGACGGGCTCTTTGGTTCGCTCCCTGACTGACTTTCTACGTGGTTTCTGAACTTGTTCCTTTCAGGGGTTTATGCGTTGTCCAGCAACGACATCAGGGTGGGGACCAACGTCGAGGTGGACGGTGCGTCGTGGAGCAGGGGCGTAGCTACAGGGTAGTCCAGGTGGGCCCAGGACTACCCTAAATTTTGGCCCAGAGAGGCCCATATTCCTAAACCTAAATCCATAGTGAACAGTAAATCCACAGTGAACAGTCGCATTTTAGGTTTTTCGACGAGGGAGCAACGCGAGGACGCCGCCGAGCTCGGCCATTGCCCGCGCCGCCGCCGCTCCGGCGCTCCCGTTGCGCAGCTCCATCAAGATGCGTCGGCGTCTCGCGCGTCGGCGACTTCGGCGTCTCGCCAAGGCCGACCGCTCCGCCGCGCGCCCCGCTGCGTCGACCGCTCCGCCGGCGTCCCGTCGCCGCCGCCGACCGCTCCGCCGCCGCCATCGCCCACTCGCTGCTGCGCTCGGTGCTTTCGAGTGCTCAGACGAGTCGGCAGCGCCACAATGGCAGAGGCAGCCTCATTGTCGGCTCAAGCGGGAGGAGGAGACGATCAGACGAGTGTTGTGGCTGTGGCAGAATAATTTAAGAGTGGTCCTTTGCTTTGTAAGTGACTTTTATGGTTTAGTGTTCACTGTTTGCATATTTAATTTTGTGAGAACGTGGTTTAGTGTTTAGCATATTTAATTCGTGATTTCGCTGAATGTCTCTTTACTTTGTAAGTGGCTAAGAGCTTAAGACGCTAAGTGATTTTACTATGCACAAAAAATCGTTCTTTCTTTAATAATATATTCTCTAACTTACTTGAAGCGATCAAGATATGAAGAGGAATGGAGACATTGCATCACTCTTTCGGAAACATGAAGCAAAGGCAAATAAGATTGCATCCCCTTCTGATCTGGTTGTTGATGAAGATCCAACACAAGAATCCCCTTCTGATCTGGTTGTTGATGAAGATCCAACACAAGAACAAGATCTACCTCCAGTTTATGATGTTAATCGTCTCCAACATGATCCAGGCTTAAGGGTTTCTATTGCAAGCTACGACGCTAATGATCAAGATGCAGTTCGGAGAGCATATATTCTAAAAGGTCCATGCCAACCTTATGCACATGATTATGCAACCAGGAATATATATGGTAGGGATCGCCGCTTTAGTATTGTTTGGTTTCATAAGTACAATTGGCTTGAATATAGTGTTGCGAAGGATGCTGGGTTTTGCTTGGTATGCTATTTGTTTGGCAGCGGAAGTGGTAATTTTGTTAAGGGTGGTTGGAGAAATTGGAATAAGGCCGATGCACTTGACAAACATGTGGGGGGTATAACAAGTGCTCACAATAAAGCTCAAGAGAAATACAACTTGTTTGTGAAAGGTGGTATGTACATCAATTGATAATGTTATTGTGAAGGTGTCACATGAAAATGAAGTTCGTTATAAGGCTAGGTTGACTTATTCACTTAGATGTCTAAGATTTCTTTTAAATCAAGGATTGGCATTCCGTGGACATGATGAAAGTGAAATATCTAGCAACAGAGGGAATTTCCTTGAACTTTTGAAATGGCTTGCAGAAAATAATGAAGAAGTTGATAGGTTAGTTTTGAAAAATGCTCCAAGAAATTGCATTTTGACTTCCCCTACCATACAAAAGGAAATTATTCAATATTGTGCCAGAGAAACTACTAGGCACATAATTGAAGAACTTGGTGATGATCACTATACAATTCTTGCTGATGAGTGTAGTGATGTATCACATAAAGAACAACTAGCTGTTTGCTTGCGTTATGTTGACAAACATGGAAGGGTAAATGAGCGGTTTCTTGGAATAGTTCATGTAGCTAGTACCACTTCTTTGTCACTTAAGGCAACAATTGAGTCTTTACTCAGTGATCACCACCTGACTCTTACTAAAATTCGTGGGCAAGGATATGAAGGGGCTAGCAACATGAAAGGAGAGATTAATGGGCTAAAAACATTGATCATGGAAGAGTCTCCTTCTGCTTATTACATTCATTGTTTTGCACATCAACTTCAGTTGGTTCTTGTTTCTGTTGCTAAGGGAAATGATGATTGTGTCTGGTTTTTTACTCAAGTTTCTCACCTGCTGAATATAATTGGAGCTTCTTGCAAACGTCATGACATGATAAAAGATGTTAGAGCTAAAAAAATTATGGAAGCACTTGAATTGGGTGAAATAGAAAGTGGGAGTGGATTAAATCAAGAGATGGGGTTAGCAAGGCTCATCGATACTCGATGGGGTTCTCATTTCAAAACTATATTGCATATTATTGATATGTATCCCACAATCCAAGAGGTCCTCATAACTCTTGGAAAAGATCCTACACAAAGAGGTGAATGGCCAAAAATACATGCTGTGGTTGGAGCTTTTGAATCATTTGACTTTGTTTCCAGTGCACACTTGATGCTTGTCATTCTTGGATATACAAATGAGTTATCTCAGTCTTTGCAAAAGAGAGACCAAGATATTGTTAATGCAATGTCACTTGTAAGTTTGGCAAAGGGAAGAATGCAAAAATTGAGATCTGGTGGTTGGGAAGAATTCTTTAATGGAATGGTCATTTCATTTTGCAATAAACATAGTATTGAAGTTCCAACCATGGATGGTAAATATGTGCCTTACGGAAGATCCTCACGGTTTTACCCTGAACAGACAATTGATGATCATTTTAGAAGAGAAGTATATATTGGTGTCATTGATAAAATTAACCAAGAGCTTGACAATAGATTTGATGAAGTTAATATGGAATTGCTTGTTTGCATGCCAGCCTTAAATCCAATTAATTCATTTGCTTCTTATGATGCACACAAAGTCACCAGACTTGCCAAATTTTATCCCAAGGACATTTCAAGCATGGAATTGATAAGACTTGGATTCCAACTTGAGACCTTCATTGATGATATGAGAACAGATGAAAGATTCAAAGGTCTACAAAATCTTGGTGAGCTCTCTACTAGGCTTGTTGAAACAAACAAGCATGTTCTTTATGATTTGGTGTATTTACTTCTTAAATTGGTATTAATCCTACCAGTGGCGACAGCAAGTGTTGAAAGAGTATTTTCTACGATGAGTCTAGTGAAGCACAAGTTGAGAAACCGTATATGTGACGAATTATTGAATGATTGTTTGGTCACATTTATCGAGCGAGACATCTTTACCAGAATTAGTGAGGATGACATAACTAAGACTTTTATGGCTATTAGAAGGCGTAGACTAGAATAACAGTATTATACTATTGTAATCCTTTATTTATGTAAGTTCTTTCCATTATCGAACAATGTGATGTTCATGTTATGACACAATTAAAACTTTCAGTCAATTTATGATGTTATTAGATATTATTGCTATATTTCAGTATTTGTACAGTACTTTTACTAAATTTAACGATGATACAAAAAAATTAGAGAGTGAAGTAGGCACACCCAACATAAAATTCATGGCTACGCCACTGCCGTGGAGGATTCTTGGTTACAACCTAAATCATTTTCATTTACATGTCTATTATTCTCTGCATACAATTGATTCTTGGGCTTCTTATCTGGGTGGATACACTAGTGAATGTACTATCTGTTCTTGCAACTGAAGGAGCCATTTCATAATATGGAAGAATTCAGTCAATGTACCTCTCTGATCAACGATTAAATGGTGATTTATTTGATTAGTTTCAAGCCATGTTAGCAGGGAAAATTTGGTACCTTTAGCCTTCCCTGTGTTGTCAGGTTGTTCCTGCTGTCTGACCCGAAATGTCGACAAGTAATGGTTCGTGTTAACTTGATTTGTATGGTCACCTTTTCGTATAGAAATCCACTTGTACCGAATTGCCGATACATGTGTGTTTGAAGCAATATGACAACCAGGATTCACAAAGCCGACGAAAACCGAGCTTGTCGAGCCAATTCGGCATTTCAAACCGAGTGGTGAACCGTGGAGTTCAAATGTAAATTAAAAAAAATTGAAGAAATTTAGCAAATAGAGTTAAATTTTTTTTGAAATTTTTTGTGTGAGGTCCTGAGGGAATGATAATGATGATATAAAACTTTTAGATTATTATCAGACTTGTGTATTTTTAAAAAATTCTGACAGTGATACTGTCAGAATATATGCTCTTCAGTTTTTTATTTTCTAGGGGTACAAAATGAAGTATAATATTTCTTAATTTTTTTGTGCGATGTTATAACATAATTAAAATGATTTTTTAGAATTTTTAGATGATGGTCAGATATGAGCATTTTTAAAAAATTCTGAAAGTGCTACTATCATTGTATATGCTCTTCTGTTTTTTATTTTATATGGGCACTAAATGAAGTCTAATATTTATGAAAATCTTAGTACATGATCCTTTGGAACTATTTATGGTTACATTAAAATTTCAGAATATAATAGATCTTTTAAATATTTATAAAAATCTGATAGTGTCTTTGTTCCTTTTCATTAATTGCTGTTTTAGATTTTTTAGAAGAAATAAATGATTTCAAAAATTGTTTAAATTTCTTTGAGGTGTTTGATAGGTTAATTGGGTTTTTTTAATTTTAAAAAAAAATCGCAATTTTTCCTTGCATTCTTCACTATTTTTCCTTCTGTCGTCGATTTTCGACTTTTTCGAACGTTTTCGGATTTTTTGAATCGGTTTGACCATCTGTTTTGACTTTCGCAAATTGATTAGTTTTTACCGAATTTCGGTCCCGTGCCGACCAGACCTCGAATTTCGCAGCGAAAAATGGCAATGTGAACCCTGATGACAACTAATGTAGTGCAACAAAATAAGGTTTTTCTAGGTTGTTAGCTCTCAACTGGTTATGATGAACCACCTCTTTTGTTTATTTTCTAGTTTCTAGGAGAACAGATGGACTTTGATTGGTTTAATCTTCGCATTCTTGCATCTGACTTGACACTGCTTATGGGCGTTATTTTCCCTCAAGTGTGCTTCACCTTTCAATGCACCCTTACTGCTGTGTTTCTTTAAATCACTATAGCAAAATGGTACAGCATACTGAAATCCTTATGAACTGAGCATTAAAGTTCATTATGTGCTTAAGGAAAAAAAAGTTGTAATAATAAAGCTGCTGAGAAAGTGGAGTTTTTCCATACGAAAAGCACAGGTTGAAGTGTCAAGAGTTTTTTTTTTGGCAAAAATATATAATAACTCAACATTGATTGTTCGTCTGTTCTATTTTATTTCAAAAGGTCTTGTCTAAATATTAGAAACATATTAACCAAAATTTCCCTCTCCTTGCAACAGCAGAGTTTCTCCATGTCAAGCCTGGAAAAGGTGCTGCTTTTGTGAGGACGACTTCTTATTTCCTAACTTTGTGGAATTGTATGCTATTTTTTTGCCTAATGTGGGTTGCCTTTCATTCAACCAACTCAATGTAATGCTTATCATCTCTTCCTCAGTGTTTTTGAGTTATACACAATTAAAAGAACTTCTTAATTATGCTTTCAGATCCCGGAAGCATCCATTTCAAAGGAAACCAAACAATTTACATATAAAGATGGCTCCCAGTTCGTGTTCATGGATCTGTTGCATACTCCCATTTTCATTCAAATGTCATAAAGGTATTTGCTAGCTTCCTATATACTTCATATGTTTTCATCATTGCATCTATTGTAAGAAAGGGGCTTTCTTTGGAAGGGAGCAGTGGTAACTACAGGAATTTCTTCTACCTGGATATGTAAATTATGCCGTTACGATGTATTGAGTTGTGTGGACACGCAGCTTCATTCTTTCGTGACGCAATTGCAAACTACAGTTTTGTTAAGGAAGACTCCAAATTGTCAAATTGACATGTGAAAAGTTTTTCATAGAAGTGAAGAGTCAGGCGTTGGCACAATAGTTCAATTTCAGTTGCCTTTTCAGAAAAATAATGATGAAATTTCAGGAAACTAGAATTAAATTTTCCATCTTCCTAGAAAGCATGATCGCTGAACAAAAACCAAGGCACTTGCACCTCTAATTTTCACACAAGTTGGCAATTTGTGGACTTCATAAGTACATAATCAAACTTAACAGTCATGTACAAAATAGCGCTAGAAGCCTAGAACTAGTGTCTATTTAAGTTTTGCAGACGAACTTCCGATGCAGTATATATATATAAACTGTTATCTTGGGAGCAAGGAATAAACCTCAGTTTCTTCCGTTCTATTTTCATCCAACTAGTTACTAAAAAATAGGAATAAGTGTTTTTGTGTATTCTTCATGTGTGCAATGCCTGCTGCCACTAGGCCGAAGAAGATAACCCACAGAAATTCAGCATGCTCATCGACCCAAGGATTTAATGGTGACAATTGTTCGTCTACAATCTTTAATGTAAAACTTGGGTACTGTATACTTTATTTAATATAATTCAAAGGATTTTTCCAAAAAATATTGTTTGCTGTGATAACCTTGTTATCGAAATGTATGCTAAAGAGTAATTAAACTATGGGATGCCGAGAGAGATTCGTCAGAGTGGGCATTCGCATACAGGGTTTAAAATGCCGACGAAAACCGGTCGGTTTTCGCGAAAACCGGCCGTGCCGAGCCAGTTCGGCAAGTAAAACCGTTCGGAAAACCGTTCAGATGAATAGTAAATTTAAAAAATTTGAAGAAATTTCGCAAAAAGTGTCAAAAAAATTTGAAATTTTTTTTGTGAGTTCCTGAGGCCATCCTAATGGTTTTATAAAATTTTCAGATTATTATCAGATACGTACATTTTTTAAAAATTCTGACAGTGATACTGTCACAATATATGCTCTTTAGTTTTTTATTTTCTAGGGTCACAAAATGAAGTCTAATATTTCTTAAACTTTTTTTGTGATGTTATAACTTATTTAAAATGATTATGTAAAATTTTCAGAAGATGATCAGATATGTGTATTTTTTAAAAATTCTGAAAGTGATATTATCATTGTATATGCTCTTCTATTTTTGATTTTATATAGGTACTAAATGAAGTCTAATATTTTTTAAAATTTTATTGCATAATACTTTGGAACTATTTATGGTTAAATTAAATTTTCAGAATATAAAAAATCATTTAAATATTTATAAAAATCTGACAATATCTTTGTTCCTTTTCCTTAATTGCTGTTTTGGATTTTTTAGAAGTAACAAATGATTTCAAAAATTATTTAAATTTCTATGAGGTGTTTTATAGATTAATTGGGATTTTGTGTAATTTTTTCAAAAAATTTTGCATTTTTTTTTTCAATTTTTCCTTTCATTTCCACCATTTTTCCTTCTGTCATCGGTTTTCGACGAAAACCGACCGGTTTTCGAGCTTTTCGACCGGTTTTCGTTTTTTTTGAATTGGTTTGACCACCTGTTTGACTTTCGCAAACCGATCGGTTTTTACCGAATTTCGACCGGTTTTCGCGAAAAACCGGTGCCGAGCAATTCTCGAAATTCAGTTCGAAAACGAAATTGTTAACCCTGTTCGCATAGACGTGCCTGGTGTGGACTGTGGAGCAACCAGTGCATGAAATGGCCTAGATAAAACTTATCTCAAGCAGTGCTTTTCAAACAACCTGAAGTGCCCTTCCAATCCATCTGCAATTGGTTGTGGTTATGGCACGATTTCTATCCAAGCACTAGTTTCTAGTTATGTGTTATAGACAGGTATCTACCAAAAACTATCAAATGCATTTCAACAGTTTGTTGCTTTCATACTTATAACTCTCATTCGCATACTTAGCTGTAGTACTCCTACTTTGTAGTGGTCATAAAAAGTACTCCCTCCGGTTACAAATAGTTGTCGTTTTGAACATCGACACGTCCCTAAAACTCAACTTTGATCACTAATTTCTATTATAATATATTTAAAAAAATCCAATAAAATTATAATATCATGAAAGTACGTTTTGAGACGAATCTATACATATTATTTTTATGCATCAAATCTAAATATTTAAAAGATATAGCTAAAGTTTTAAAAGCTTGACTATATATATTCCAAATCGATAAGTTTTTGTGAACAAAGAGTACTAGCAAAAAAAATAAACATATGAAGTATTAGAACCCGTCAAGCGATGGCTCGGACCAGAATAAGCGAACTAGGCCTGGTCATTTAAGCCCAAAATAATGGGCTTTTTGGCAAGCTATTGGGCTGGCTTTCTATACCCAGCAAACTCCGAATTGTTCTGTCATTGGCCCAAAGCCCATAACGACTGCTGCTCTGCTGTCTTTGCTCGGACACGGAGCCGCCGGACGAGGAGAAGATCGCCGAGCCACCGTCGCCGCTAGTGACCCTACTCGTCGGCCGCAACTCGACCCCTCTCTCTTCTCTTGATCCGCTTCTCGCTGGTATTGAGTGGACGTAGGACTCGCTAATTTTTAAAAGTAGTTTAGCTTTATTTAGTTCCTTTTAATTTCCTTTCTAAACCAAATTTCTAGTTTTGCTCTTTGGATTTATTTTACCCTTTATGAGTTTTTATAGGACTAACCTAAACGATAATGGCTATGTCTACACCGGGGATCAACACGATGTTGAGTTGGGTGTAAATCTCTTATTTTCTTACTACAAACAATACCTCTACCAATACCTACTACACATCAATAGAAATTACCGACAATCTACTTCTCCGTGTCGTGATCGGCAGTAAGTATGACATCCTTGTAAGATATAGAGTCTATGGTGAGGAATATCATGAAGTACAATATGTTTTAACCACTAAGGACCTAATGGTAGCATTCTGTTCATCTATAATTAATCTTCATTGTAAAATTTGAGTGCTTATGTACTCTGTTTATATTTTTAATATAAATTAGATGATTTTGCTTGGCAGCTAAGGAAAAAGAACATCTTGTTGCGTCAGGCCTTGCGTCAATGCATCACGCATGGCAGTCCCTCTCCCTCCCTCACGCTGACGACGACTGATCATCCAGCTTCCAGCACATTCATATATATATATATGTATATGCATGATTGATGATGTTGTATGTGGACAGAACAACTCTAGTTAAGGTCTTGGTCCAAGTAAACCCTCTTGATTACTACTGCTCTTTTCAATTTCCACCTTCTTGTTTTTCGTAGCAATAGCAGAAAGGCTAAAGTGCCACAGCCCGTCAAAGATTCCTTAATAATGGCCGGGTTAAGATAAGCCTCCAACCTCCAGTAATTTCACATTAGTTTGAAAAGACTGTATTTTCTTATGGGAAAATTTTGTTCCTGCCACATGTGTAATATTATTTTTATCATTGAATTTGCTCCTTTTTTTTTACCATCCTTCCGTGAGTCCACATCTCATGTTTGCCACTCCATCCAATCAATGGATTTGACCGTTAAGAAATATGGACCAAAAATACCAGAAAATAATAGAGAAGTAGGGAAAAACATAAAAAAGTTAAATATAACTTTGGACAATTTTGTTTTTTTTTATAATTTACTGTCGGAAAATTTCTCAAAAAATTTACACAGAGGAAAACATTTTAATCTTCTTCAACGTTTATGAAACATTACTAAAATTTTGTTAATGTAAAACATTTTTGTTTAGAATTGCTCCCTTAATTTTGTCTATATTTTCTGTTTTTTATTTTTCCTATTCTTTTTTATGATATTCTTTTTACATTTCTTAATGGGCGAACCCTGTTGCCTTGACGGAAAATTGGACGGGGTGGCAAAAACGAAATGTACAGTGGCAAAACGATATTGCATATATTTTGAGTGACAGGAACAAAACTTTCCCTCTTCTTGTTCGCATGCCGAAATGGGAGTCAACCTTTCAAAACTGAACTACTACTATGTATAAGAATATTGGATTTATCACATGGAATGGAATGATTTGTCATCAAAAGTACTAACATATTATTTCAATATTCTGTTCTAATATGTACTTAGAGAGGTTAGTGATCAAATATCTGCATTAGAGATCACCGTACGTGATCTGCAAAACGGCTATTAAAAGACAGTGGAGAGAGCTTGCACGAATTTCCTCCTCGATAGCACGTAGTGATACAGTGTGTGGTACACAGTACACACTTGAGTCGGCATCTACCGATTATCGTACCAGCTGCTGTGAGCTCTAAGATTTAATCATGGTGGAATCGCCTCTGATGATATGATACGGAGAAGGCATGCAAACCATATACCGAACATCGCACCATTCGTTTGGCCGAAAGGTAGGCATTTTAAGCTGGAATTGGGCTGGCGGCTCAGACGCTGGCAATTAAGGAAGTCGATCAACGCCTGAACAGGAGATGCATTTTCAGATGAACTCGAATTAGCATTTGCGATGGATATATACTACCAGTCTGTCAGGTTAGGTGCCGGCCGGCAACCTGAAGAAGCAGCAGGGTAGCTAGGTTTGATTCCATCTTATCCGTAAAGAGAAAACACGAGCTAGGAACGAGAATAAGTAGGCTCTTTTTGTATGGTCGTAGCTTTTTTTAAAAATAGCTTTTGACTGGACTGTATGGCTGAAGAGTTGTACGGCTAAACAGTTAGACTGAAGAGGTTTAGTATTTGACAGTCTAGCGTTTAGTCTGGTTTTTAGGTGTGAGAGGTGCGAGTCTGGAATGAGAGTGAGAGAGGTGGAATTTGGGATTTTATACTTAGTAAGAGGGGGTAATTTTCTTCAACTCTAATAGCAAAGTTAGAGCTTTAACCCATCGAAGCTGTGAAAAATTACTCCCGACCAGCTTTCAGCTTCTCTTAGACCTGTTTGTTTTTGCTGTGGATTCTAGCTAAAAAAACTGAATAAAAAACAAAAAGCTCGATTCTAGAAATCGATTCTCATAATCTAGCCCAACTATACACACTAGAATCCATAATCCACTTCATATGTGCTTCTGTGGATTCTAAGGAATATAAATATGAGAATGCCATTAAAAGTTCTAAGTAATTACCCATCAAATATCATCTCAAAATCTAGAATCCAAAATCAATTTCTCTATAGTCACAATTCAGAATCAACTTTTGAAGAATTTAAAGGAAAAACAAACATGCTTTAAGGGAGCCAGCAGTTTGAAACAATTTTCGACTTTCAGAATGAAAAAGTCAAAACTAAAACAGTTCCAGACAGGACGGTAGTATGGAAGCCGATCTTGTAGTGCTACAAGTAAGACGACAGATCAGTACCGCATATAAGCTGGCAAGTTGTACGTGAAAACGAGATGGAATATCCACCGTCCGTCCGTCCTGATCTATATATATCTGCTTGTTGGAATTAATGGATAGACTACCGCAACTGTCGTTTGGCTCGAAAAGCACCGACCGAACCGATCGATGGATGCATCCATCGAAACTAGAAGTTTGCGCGTTGTTGCAGGCAAAAGGAATCACCGAGATAGGCAGAGGTTCAGAAAGAAAATCTTTTTCAGAAACACATAAGAAAAGAAACTAAATTGCTATAATTTTTAAAAATCATAAAAATTTGATCATGATTCGATTTTTTTTAAGGTAGCTTGGGCATGCTCCCAGGATACTTCTCACAAATTTTAAAGAATCTACAAATTTAGTAGCTCAATTAAATCAGCGAAGCTGCTTTAAGTGCGCCAGTAGCATTGTTAGAATTTTTAAAAATCGCAAAAGTCTGATCATGATTTGAAATTTTTACAGTAGTGTAGGCATGCTCTCAGGACCCTTCTCAAATTTTTTGAAGAATTTACAAATTTAGTAGCTCAATTAAATCAGCGATACTGCTTTAAGTGTATCAATAGCATTGCCAGATTTTTTAAAAATCACACATGTTTGATCATGATCCGAATTTTTTATGGTATGTTAGGCACGCTCTGAGTACCCTAAAAAAATTTCAAGAATTCACGGCATGATTTAATACCTAAATTTAATCAGTGAAATTCACGCAAGAAAGTCGAGAACAGAATTTTTAAAAATCGCAAAAGTTTGATTATGATTTGAAAAGGGGGAGGAAAAAAAAAGGAAAAGGAAAAAAAGAGGGGAGGGGGAATGAAAAAAGAATGAAAATTGTGAAATTTATGTAATTAATTAAAATTATGGACGCTTAAATATTTGAAAAAAATCATTAATAATTTACAGATACATTGTTACTACCTCATTAAAAAACTTACACCTCAGTGTAGGGTTTTCTAGTAAAGAAAAGAGCGCAACAACTAGATACGTGCATACATGTCATCTACTCAATGTTGAGATCCGCTAACGCTTTCACAATCTCGGGATCCTCAAATTGATGTTGATTCTGCCAATCCTTAAGATAGCTAATTGCCTCTACTATCTTGTGTGTAAGGGACGATCTTCTTTCTTTAATTATTCTTCTGACCATATTGAATGTCACCTTGGAATAGACAAACGACACTGAAACAACTAGGACATGCCGTGGGAAATAGCACAACATAGAAAATATGCGATGGTTGCCCCTCCCCATTCGAGGAGCTTGACCCTCTTGCGTGACAGAGTATTATCGGTGGCTGGAAAGTTGTGGGCGACGTGATGATTGAGTTATGCATTAGAATTACACCTTATGTTCATGGATGACTGAGATGATGAAGAAATGAATTCCTTGCCCTTCGACCTCTTTCACAAGTGGGCCGCCACGCTTCCTTTGGATAGTTGCACCGTTTGCTCCGAAGCGTACGACTACATCTTGCTTGTGCCTTACTTTTTGTAGTACAAGCTAAATACTTAGAAAAGCTCATCTTGCACATGGATGAAAGCAGCGGAGAACTCCATATTGGGCGCCTCACCTATTCCCTCTATAGCAGTTTTCAATCTGTCCAACTTCTTGCGTGGATAAAAAATGGTAGCAAAATAATAGAGATGTTATATAGAATCAAAATATATGAGAAATTTTACCTCCATTGGTGCAACAATAGGGCATAAAAGCGTATCATGTCTATATATAGCAAATGACTCCGCAATTAACCAAATATAATCAATTACTAAGGATGAGGTAGGGTAATAAACATCAGATAACTTGTTAGTTGTTTCATAGAAAGGGTATAAAATATCTCGAAAACGATTAGCAATTCTCGAAAATCTTGAAATCATTATCTTGAGCATTAGTGTTGACAAATATAGTTAACATGTTCTCATACCTTTATAACTTCTTTACCATGTTGTATGTCGATTTCCACCCCACCTTCATGTCAAGACCAAAATTTCTTGGTGTAATATCATTAGCCCTGCAATACTCCACAAACCTAGTAGCCACTTGGGGTATTACTAGAAATGAAACTAATAGTATTGCTAATATTATTCAAATATTCACCCATTACCTATGTACACTCTTAGACAATGAGGTTAATGATGTGACATACACACCTTTGGAGGAGAATATATCCATGTATATACGACTGCAGTTGGGGGTGAGGAATTGGATGGCTGTCATATTTGCTGAAGCATTATCAAGAGTGATAGAAATAATCATATTATCTATCTTAAAATCACGAATTACCCCAAGTATGTGTTCAGCAATGGCTTGTCCCCGTCGTATTTGCTGAAGCATTATCAAGAGTGATAGAAATAATCATATTATCTATCTTAAAATCGCGAATTACCTCAAGCATGTGTTCGGTAATGGCCTATCCAGCATGTGCATTATCTATTAATTACCTAAACCCTATGACTCTCTTGTTTAGATTATATTGTTCATCTACGTAATGGGCAACAACATTAAGGTAGCAAGTTCTTTGGTGAGAGAACGTTCAAATATCGGAAGTTAAAGCAAAAGAAAAGGTAACTTTTGGGAATTTTATTTCAGTGCAGCTAGCTCTTTATTGTAGATCACTATAATATAAGATTTGGTGGTTCTTCTGCTCTCATGTTGGTACTATAGGCAGAAACCGTATTGAAACATTCTTTCAAAATTATTTCTATAACCCATCATAATAGCTAGATCTTCCGAAACTATAAATTATGCTATTTCATTGTATGCTACATGGGGGTTGTATATCCATATACTTATAGTGTCATTAGCCGAAAATTTCAGTTGCATCTACAGACCTTCTCCTTGAGTTAGCCTCATCTTTTTTTAACCACACTTTATAGTATCGGTTCAGATGTTCGGTCCATCCACATGAACCTACAATCAATTCATTTTTGCAGTAATTATATGTTGCAATTACCTGCCTTTGGCTGTCGACGATTTTGACCCTCTTCGTCATGTGCTTCTAGTAGTTTGCCTTCCCGCCGGTGGGCGGTGGGGTTGATGACAATCCTCCAATCCCACCGTGTGACTCTAGGGCTAGGGATGAGAAGTTGGCAAAGGTGGCATCCTCATGGCCCTCCGTACCGTCCATATGACAGTCATCCGTATCGTAATTTCTTATGCCTAGGAACATCTAACGATGATTGATGGGAGCGTCGTCATGCTCGGAAGGAGGACTACCGAGGGGTGTTCGAGGGCATGCTTGCTTGTGCCTTGGCCCCTCCAGATGGCTACTTCTTTCTACCGGACATATTGAGATAAGGAAAGATAGAAGCAGTAAGGAAGTTGTTGCTTGAGTTGTGTGGAGAAGAAATGAGAGGAGGAAATTGTTGCTTGAGCTGTGTGGAGAAGAAATGAGATGTGTAGACAAGAAATGAGGAGACACAATTGATTTATAGCCACGAAGGAGAGGATCATTGTATTTTTCTATTACCCCTCTGTCCTCTTCTTTTGTCACTATAAAGGCGATGCCAGTGACTATGAGCAATATTACCTCGCATGCCTCGCCGACGCTAGCGCCATTGGCCAACTTGCATCACCTCTCCCTCTCCCTAACTCCCTGGCCTCTTTCCCTCTCGCTCTCGCATGCAGGCCTACCCCTCCCCTCCCTTGCACTCCCCTCCTGCTCCTGACCTATTACCTTGGCTGACTGCTTGCCACCACCTCGATCGACCTCTACTCCCTTATATCTCGCCACATTAGATAGATTTGAGCTCGATGCCACTTCTCTCCCTCTTCCTCTTGTGCACGGATGGCCAGACCTGAGCGATGTGGTGTCGGATCTGTTCCGCTTCCACTCCAGCTCCCCCTCTCTTGCTAGCGGTGACGCGGCATCTCTAGCCCAGATCTGAGCTTGACACTGATGAGGTGATGGAATCAACCGGCTACCACCTCTCTCTCTCTTCCTCTCGTGCATGGAGTGGCTAGATTTGAGCAGAAAAGTGTCACATCCGCTCCCCTTCCACTCTGGCTCTCCCTCTCATGCCGGTGATGACACAACATCCTAGGCTTAGATCTGAGCTCGATGCTAATGAGGCGACAAAATCAATGCGACCGCCACCTTATTCCCTCTCCCTCTCGCGCATGGATGGACAGATCTAAGTGGCACGACATCGGATTTGTTCCTTCACGGTGACCGGTGAGGCGATAGAATCGACATGGGGTCCAGTCTATCAGTCTAGGATGGCGATGACGGTGGCGGCACAATGACAACCTTAGCGAGATATTTGTCTCCCTTCCCTCCCTCATGGTCTCACCCTACTGCGAGCTGTGTCGGTGTGGCCACCAACACTATCACGTGCTGTCGTTGTGCCTACTGATGCCATGCTGTGTTGGCCTTTTCGGGTCATGCTAGCCCGAGCATGATGCAAGGGATCGGGCTGTGCTATGCTGCCCAACATGCCCAAAATCTAGGCCCACCCTAGCCCAAATGCATAATAACTAGGAGAAGGTCCATATAACACCCCAAACTTTACTTGAAAGTCCGTCTGGTACTTCGAACTATGAAACTAGATATTTGACTCCCAAACTTTGCAATTAGATTCAAATTACACTATAACGGTTTCATATAATGGTATTGTCCACGGGGCGTGATGTGTGGGCGGTTTTTCCATATAGGATGGCACACTGAGAAATTTAGGTGAATGATGGGTGGGGCTCACAATGGCTTCTCTCCTAAATCTAAATAGAGAGGAAGGGAGCTACATGTGCCGATAGACATGAAAGCGTGATTGGGAGCTCAACAAGGGAGAAACTCATGTGGGCCTCACATGTCATTGACCTAACACTACTATAGAAAGGTCTATATAAGATGCCCCATCACAGATGGTTTTAAAAACCGTCTATGTTAAAGCTAATCACAAACAGTTTTGTTAACACGACCGTCAAAGTTATAGTATATGCTAAGAACCGTCTATGATAAACTAATATCACAAACGGTTCGTAGTACAAACCGTCTATCAAGTACTATAGATGGTTTGAACCACCAATCATCTGTGATATTAGCTTATCACAGACGGTTTATTAATCAAACCATCTGTGATAACACTTCCGTGTTATATATATTGTACTAGGGTTTGTGCGCACCACATTCTTCATCCAAACGAAATCTTATAGATGACGATCAGTCTCCTCCCCTAGCCTATCGTCGGCTGCCTCATCCCCGAGCCTGTCACGCGCCTCCTCCTCCTCTAGCATGCTGCCGTCGTCTCCCCTGAGCCCGTCATCGCCTCCTCCCTCGAGCCCGTAGCCGCCTCTTTCCCGAGCCCTAAGGTATCTAAAGAGTACAAATTGAGCGCTCTTATCTACTTCTAATTTTATATGTAGAGTTTGAACTGCTTACTAATTTGGTTGTCTTATTTAAATATTCAATCCATTGCTTAGGGCTAGGTGCATATGGCTTATTGATTTGCTTTCTTAGGGTTCTACTATTCTAGGATTGTTGTTTGGTTAGGTTTGATGATAGAGCATGAATACCACTACTGGAACTAGGTGACCAAGAGCATGTTGCCATTTTTATCAACACCACCAACATGCATCATTATCTTTATAATACAACTGAAAAGTGCCATACCTAACTCTAAAATGGTTCACATCGATTGTTAGCTTCTTATAGCTATGTTAGAATCTCCCGCTACCTAATCCAATGTAGCATCGTTGCCCTCCCCCTCAAGCCCTTAAGCCACATAGATGTTTTTCTCCTGGATCTACATATTACTGCCGGTTGTATGCTCAATGATGCTATGGGTCTATTGATGAACTAAAACAATTAAAGTAGCGAATGTGGCCTTGAACTATAGAGTTGCTTCCTGTTAATGGTAGAAAGTATTGTTTTTATTTTACTGCCTTTAAGCTTGGTCATCATATTTAGTATTCAGTAATTTTAAGAACATGACATGTAATTCTAATAATATGACTTGTTTAAGTAAGTAGATTCCTTGTTCTTAGTACTTCTAATCTTTCTATAATCATGTCATATTTTGTTTTATATGATCTATTTGACCATTACCTTAAACTAATAAATATTTTTACCATAGTATTACAAACTAATGACATTCTTTATCCTTTAAATGTGTTTCCTGTTTAAGATGTTTTTTGTATACTTCTTTGGATGATGACAAGAAAAATTTCTGTATAGGTAATTGAAGTTGGCTATAATGTTTTTCTTTTTGTATTTGTTGCTATACCCATACACTAAAAGATCACTTAGATGCTATTTATAATCTGATTTTGATAATTTAAATAGTGAAATTAACTTTAAGTACTTTATGGTGCATAATTTAGGAAAGTAAGAGTTCAAGGCCTTATTTGCATAGTTAATTGTCTAGTTCAATTTTGATTATATAACCCTGGTGTAGTAGAGGTAAGAGATTAGTCTCTAGTAGTCCTACACCTTGTGATGAGGAGACTAAAGGTCTAACCTTTAGTAGCCCGACACCAGAAAGCACTCGATCATATAATTACTCATTAATCTGTTAAGTAAACATGATTCAATATCAAGTCGATATAATAATTATGAATCGCTTTATCGTTTCGATTATGTCATTTTTGCAAACTTTAAATTATGCACATTATATTCCAAAAACATTTATATGTTTAACTTCTATCGTGATTCATCATATATATATATACATTATATGTCCCAGTGGCTGCAAATTGCACACATATATATAATGGAGCATACAAACAAGATAGACAACATGGAAGAGCTGTTGGATGCTAAACAAAAACTTAAGGTGGAGATAGAAATAACTAAAGGAAAAGTCTGAGTTAACAGAAAAGATTTATGAGATGAAACAAAAACTAAAAGATATATATGACAAATCACAAGATATTGATTCTCTTAACAAGGCACTCATCATTAAGGAGCGCAGGGCAAATGCAGAACTGAAAGAAGTCAAAGTTGAGCTTATAGAGGTAATATAAAGGTTTATAATATTTAATTCGATGTGGTTACTGATAATATACCAAGACACCTTTTTCACAGCAATATAATCTCTTTTGTGGGGATTAAGAGAGATGACTAGAAACCATTCAGTTATTGATGTCAAACAAATAGGTACTATACTGGAGCTATAGAACTTCAGGGAGAACCGAAAAGCCTCTATTACGAAAGCTATGACACATATGATGGCAGACATGGAAAAGCCCTAAGGTCTCCTTATCTTGATCTATCAAATAATTAATGTTGTTTCTCAATGTATGCTTGTTGATATTTGTGGTATCATTCCTTGTTAATGTATTTTCACCTAAAATTATCCTTAATATTTGCTCATATTGAATCCAATGACTAAATAATGTCTTGCTTGTTGGAACCAAAACTTTTTCTTCATCTCTTTGTAGAACTTGCATGAGTAGTATCTGTTGTTCGAAATTTTCTTCTCTTTAAATATTTTCGCAACGATTTTTACAAAGCATAACCAGTTATACATTTTGTAATAGAATGTCTAAACACCCTAGATACATCGAGCACAGCTTGTCAGGTCAGGATCATCTTAAAGTATGAACATTTGTAGCACTTTCATCTATTTTCTTATTTTTAATGTTGATTGATTCTAAAGCAAAATCCAATTCCATCCACAGTTCATCCTAAAAGTTGTCATGCTCTGATTTATTGCTTTCACTTCATCCTCATCCCAAAATGAGAATACCATAGACAACCTATTTTCATTCTGGTCTTGTGAAGGAATATAATCATTTTAATGGTTCTCTATTTCATGAACAATATATTTGCTGAACTCCTTCCCTTAGGGCTCTATCGAAGAGAATCTCTTTGTAACATCCCGTAAAATTCAAAAATATGAAAAATAAAATTTAAAATTTAAAAATGGAATTGAATAAAAATTTCAATTGGAATTGAGATTTTTATTTTAAACAATATCTTTTCCTCTTCTCTTGCATTCTAATCTTAAGAAAAGAAATACTTAAATATTAAAACTATTTCTTCCAAAACAAACAAAATATAAAAATAAGTTTGAGATGTAACCTTTAATTTGAATTTTAATTTCTGAGTTTTCTGAATTATTGATTTTCTTGAGTTTTTGTTTAAAAAGAAAAGTCTCATAAATTGAAATGGTAAAATGGTAAAAGTAAAAAGATAAAAATAAAAAATCAATAAAATATGTAAAAATATCAGATAAATCTCAGATCTATCTACAATCATGATTATACAACTTGCACTGATCTGGAATAATTAAATAAAGTAAAAAGACAAAAATGACCCCATCTAGATACTCTGAACCGACCTTGCAAGATTTCTCCAGAATTCTGTCGACCTTAACCAAAGTTAAAACTTTAACCATGCCGACATGCTTATCTTATATATGTCTGGTAAAAATATCACGAATTTATCCCATCGTTTAATAATTTTAAAAATTCATAAACCGACAATGAGGAAAGCTGAAAAGTTCAATGTCAGAATTATTAAAAATAAAATATACAATTTAAAAATCTGAAATTTTATATAATGTAAATAATGTCATTTAGGATCATGTGACAAAGTTTCATAAAATAATAATCTTATTTTGATCTTAAATTAAATATAAATCAGAATAAGCAGAAAATGACAGTTGTGAATTGTCAGATTTTTAGAAATATTTTTACTAATAATTTTTAACTGAAAATTTTACCAGACCCGTATCTATTCATTTCCGACCTCTTCAAAAATTCTCATAAAATAGTAAGTCGGTTTGCTAGCTTAATTAATGGAAGGATCACGTGCTGTCCTGAAGAATCAAAACTGGAATTGTCTTCTCTTGCTCTTGGGCCCACTTGGCAGCCAGATATTGCCCTTCTTCTTCTCCAAACCGACACCAGCAGCTGCTCTCTCTTATTTAAGCCACCTCTCTGCCATTGTTCTCCTCAACCACGCCCAGACCAGCCGAGAGACAAAGCCTCACCTTCTCCTCTTCTTCACCACAGCACTGCCCTCTCATTCCTTTCTGTTGCAGCAAAGCAAATTCTCCAGATAATTATTCTCTCATCCGAGCCAACCAAAGCCAGTGCTGCCACCTCTGTTCTTTGTCCCCTTGTCGCCGTAGTTCATCGCCCAAAGCATCAGTCTGCCGCCTTTTGCCGGTTCTCTGTCGCGGCAAGCTTTCACCTCGATTTTCCCTGCCATGGCAAGAATTGGGCGGCAACTTGCAGTGCACTCTGCTAACCTTGTCGGGAGGGTGCCACGGCAGTCGTTTCTCCAAAAATTTGCCGCCACGGCAGCCCACCACAGACTGGGTTCTCGCCGCCGTTTCTTGCTGTGTTCAAACCCATGCCGAACCGACCTCACCACTTACAAGCAGCACTTCAGACTCTACCTGCACCCACCTCCCAGCTTGTCCGTAGCCACAAACTCCACTCGGCCTCCACCTTCTTCCCCAATTCCGGCGTCCAACCGAGAAGAAAGGGGAAAATTTCAATTTGCCGTTTCGGTGAACTTCATCCAAATCAGTTCAACCCATAGTATCACCCTGGCACCTACAACCCACCCCCATCCTTATTTGGTGCTCTTCTTCGTCGGTGAACCGCCGCACCATGCTTCCTCCGTCGCCTCTGTGCTCGCACGGTGGCAGCCCAGTTTCGTACTTCTCCAAACAAGCAAACCGCAAAAATAGAACACTTTGACCCCCTTGATGCTCGAATCGTTACCCATTCGAGCTGAGCCCAGCTCATCTTCTTCCCCGGCGAGCCACCATCTTCTCCGCCGCCTCCCTCCGGTGGCAGAGCAACTCCGGCCATCTCCGTCCGAGCTAGCACCTCCCCTGGATTCGCATGGACACCCTGGTGCTCAAGGTGGAATCCATTCACCGGCTCCGGTACTCCTTCACCAGTGGTGAGCTTCGCCACCGTCTCCTCTGCCTCGGGTCGCCGACAGGCGGGCCACCCTTGTCAGCCCCTCAGCTCAGCCCGAGTCCAAAAAGGGAAGGCGTATTCACAGTAGGAAGGCGTACTTTCCTATTTTGGTAAATTTCCAGTTTTCAGTATTTTCCTAAACCTAGTGCATTCATTTGATTATATCTTTTGCATTTTAGCTCCAAATGAGATGAAATAAATTTATAAATTCATGATAAATTCAGTACCTTCATAATATGTAATAATATTTTGAAAATAATCTATGGGTAAATTTGAAATTTAAATTTGAATAGGAGGCCTAGAAATGTGCTAGATATAAAAGTGTTGCAAAAGAACTTAGAATTAAGTGAAACCAATTTTAATAGATTCCTTATGTTACCAGAACCTCAAATGTACAAAAATATTTAGATTCTAACTTTGTTTGAATCATTTTCCATTAAAGATTGATTTCAATACTATAAATATTCAAAAACGCATAGTTTGTGCAAAAGGAATCTAAAGTAAGTCAAATTGATTTCTAAATCATTAAATATCAGTAGGCTACCTTATGATGCTAAAATAATTAAGGTATGAACTTGATTTAGACTTGTTTTACAAATAGTAAGCTATTCAAATGGAAAAGGGTATATATATGAATAAGTGCATACAATAATCCGTAGCGATAAATAGAGGTATATGCAAAGTATCTAATGAATTCACAAAGACAAGAATGAGTAATTTATCACCATTTAAATGTTTGAAATAAAATATCATATATGCATAAGTTTGAATTACATTAAGAGCATAGGCCTTGTGTATATAGGAAAATGTATACATGTAGAGATAATGAAAGGTATGATCATAATAAAGAACTAAATTTCCAAACATCTAATATAATCAAACTATTTTATTTAGCAAGAATCATTGTAATAAAGTCATAATCAATACTTAACCACATAGTGTATCTTTCGCAAACTAAATTCAAATTTGATAAAACCAAGTCCTGGTAACCTAAAAAGTATGAAATTAACTTGGAAATGTTCTTTAAAGTATAGACTATAATATTCTGAAGAAATAATCTTATTTCATCATGTTTTGCAAATAAATTAAATAAGTCCTAATCTCCAAGTAACCCTAAGTATTATGTTTTATGAACTCAATCCTATGAATAAGCGAACTTTGAAATAATAAACAAATATGTAATTTGTATCACCAGAACCTTCTTAAAAACCAGGAATAAATCCAATAACTTAGTTCAATGGATCTAACAAATTCAAAGTCACATATTATGCAAAATCAATTAAAAAGGATCAAGTGTTATTCATTTATAGTTTCCAGCTCAATTGTCTAATATGTTAATCCTATTAATCCAAATAATTTTAGCATCTATAATTCGAAGTTATAAATGCAAGAATTCATAATTTTAGCCTCTTAAATCCGTAGTTCAAGAATAGATAATCTATAAAAGAAACCATATTTATTGATCACAAAAGTCATTAACAATATAAATGTATATTTAACTAAACCATGAGATCTTGGAATCATAATTCTAAATCTAAAGTATTCCTGTTTTCTTTAATGAATCTTTATTTGGTTTTCTGTCTGTTTTCTTTTTGCCCTTATTAAAGTTAGATATTTGCTATATTTCCGATTAAACGACGTGTAGACTCCGACATCACTACCTCTGTCATTGCTTCCGTCAGCCGTGGCTTCATCTTCGTCAGAAGCAATAAACAAGCAAGGCAAGCACCCCTTTGATCATATTGATCCCAGTTTTATAAATGTTTTCATAAATGTTTTACTGCATACTTTATTTTACTAAAGTCTGCTATATTATGGGTATTGATAGTTGTACCTATTGCTTCATAGAACTTCCTTGATAAGTATAGATTTGTGAACTTTGATAAACCTAGAATAGTATAGATAGTAATTGATGTCAATTTGGGTTACTCACACCTAGTGTCATGCTTAGCCATGCTCGAATAAACAAGAAACTTGGATATGATTAAAAATGTTGGATATGACATTCAATGGGTATGACCTTTCTTTATTGTTGGTATTTTGGTTGGAAAATGAAAACAAAACTATGGTTTAGATGCAGGCAATTATTGGCAATAGCCTGTGTGCATGTCTTTGCACGTAGTGTAGGGTGGAGATTATTGCCTGTATCGAGTTAAGGACCGAACTATGGGTTGTTTTCAGGCTAAGAATTACCGTACAACCACAAGTGCTGGTATGGGACAGCCTTAAACCGATTAAGTTATCTAGTTTAACTCTGCACTTTGGAAGGCTGGAGTAGTACGAGCTGTTTCTTAATGAATTGCTCGAAGGGACGTCCACACCGAGGTGATCATGGATTAAACGTTACCGATACACGGTGTACGCCGTACTGGGAAGTTCCATCATTTCTATGCTCGAGTTCTTACGCCATAGTATGGGTTTTACGTCCGGAGTGGTGCAAAGTTAACCTAGGTAATGTAAAGGTTTCCGTCATGAACATTTCGCCACTACGCCAAAGGTGCGTGAACTTTGCGGCAAAAGGAAAAGGTCATGACTTGTGGGTAAAGATGTACACCTCTGCAGTGTAAAACTAATCGATTAGCCGTACCGCGGTTATGGGAACTTGGTAAAGTCATCACATAGTTAGCGTTTTGTTATTTTCATAAAATGCGGTTTCTACTGTGTGTTGGTGAATTCTCTTGGGTGTCGAGAACTGGTTTTGTGGATATGGTCGGGATACCGGTACATGAGATTTATTTATGTTTACATTCTGTTACTTTCAGTATTAAATTGCTTTTACTTAAATTCCGTTTTGCAATCTACTATTCTGTATTTATATTTCAAATCAGCTCTATGCAAACTAACCGTACTAGCCTTTCCTTTGAAATAGCTTGCATATATTATAGGCTTTGCAAAAGTCTTGCGGAGTACGAAAGTACTCACCCTTGCTTAATTGTTGTTTTTAGGTGAAGAATCAGATTAGCTCGATGAAATATATTTGTCGCAGGATTCGGGAACGATAACGATGAGGTTTTTCTAGGGATTTTGCCTTGTCAGTTGCCTGAGGGATTGGATGGGCACACTACAAGACTTTGCTTCTTTCTTCTTTGTAAACTCGAATTGTAAGATTATTATGTAAATTAGCTTCCGCTTTAATAATATGATGTATGGTTGTGATTCCAATTGTTGTAAATGTGCGTACTAGCTACTGATCATGGGACTAGTACTGTATGCACATGAGATTTCTATTTTTACAGTTATGTGAAAATGGGGGTCATTACACTCTTGAGAGAGAAATTCAGAGCCCAAGGGAAGGGGTTCATCAAATACAAAAGCTCATCAAATAGAGAACCATTAAAATGATCCTGTTCCTACACAAGATGAGAGTGGAAATAGGTCGTCTATGGTATCCTTATTTAAGGACGAAGATGAAGTGGAAGATAAATCAGAGCATGACAACTTTCAAGATGAACTGTGAATGAAATTGAATTTTGCCTTGGAATCCATCAACATTAAAATAAATAGATAAAAGTGCTACAAATGTTCATACTTTAAGATGATCCCGGCCAAAAAAATTGTGTCTCGAAGCATCTCGGATGTTTAGATATTCAATTACAAAATTTATAACTGGTTGTACCTTGTAAATACCGTTGCAGTCTAAGGAGAAGGAAATTTTGAACAATAGATACTATTTATGGAAGTTCTGCCAAGAGAGGTAGAAAAAAATGTTATCATAGATGGCTCTAGATAAAAACCGTGTGTGATAGACATATATCACAGACTGTTCTTGATAAAAACGGTCTGTGATAAAGTTATATCACAGACGGTTCTAGATAAAAAACCATTTGTGATATAGATATGTAACAGACGGTTCTTGATACAAACCATCTGTGATACGTGTTTCACAGACGGTTTAGAAACGGTCTGTGATGCGTCGTATTATCACTAACATATGCTTACAGACGGTTCAGAAAATCGTCTGTTATGGAGTTTTTGAACCGCCTGTGTTAGTCTTTTCTGTAGAAGTGTAACTTGACTAGTGTGTCATCCTATATGACAAAACTACCTACTCATTGCGCTACACGGGCAATACCACTATACGTAATTGTGTCGGGGTGTTATTTCAACCGGATTGCAAAGTTTGAAAAGTTAACGTCTGATTTTATAGTTCGGAGTGCTAGATGGACTTTCGTCCAGATTTTAGGGTGTTATATGGACTTTTTTCTAATAACTATTCCGATTGATCGATTCATATACCGTCGTGCTTGATAAAAGTTAAGGACAAGAACGAAAGCTATATACTACTGTCACTGCCGGTTATTTATACATGATCAAAACAGAAGAAGTGATCGATCAATCAGTACATGTAGTATTGCTAGTCGAGAGCTCCGATAGCGGTAAAAGCGCCGAATGGAGTCGATGCTACGGCGGCCAACTCATCATATACGTACTCATCTCCAGCAGCGTTGTAGTAGGTGTCGGTGGTGTAGCAACGACCATCGAATATCTCGTAGTCGAAAGCGTGCCCACCAAGCTCCAACGCCATCATCTGCAGGTCGCTCGCCGTCACATATGGAAATGATCCGTCGAGATTATCGAGATGAACCGGTGCGCCGTTGTCGTGATCAGCCGGCGTCTGATGATCACGACGGATTTTTTCGGTGGATGGGGATGGCATGTCCTCGTGCTTGATGATACTAGAATTTGATGCAGCGCCGGCCATGGTTGACGGATGCGGTCGTTGTTGGGTGCAGGTGTGGTCGCCGATGTAGGTGATCTCGAACATGGACGGGTCTTCCTCCGACTGCTGCACCTGCCTCGTCGCCGGGCATAGCTGCTCGAACTTGTGCTTGCACCTGAAGTAGCTCCTGTATGAATACGTACGTACATGCGTTTAATTTGCATTGTACTATATGTGTCCACGCCGGGCAAAGCCAACAGCATACTATTGTTAGTAAACGTGAGTACAGATCCAACAATTGATGTATCACGTACAACTGATACATGCATGTATATAGTTAGGTTAGCCTCATCTAATCCCTAGGCCCTACCTAGCTGGCAGGTAGGAAGTGAAGTGATGATAGTGGACGGAGCATCCCAATCGCAACTACCTAGCTAATTCGATCAATGTGACGATTCCTTGTACATTTCAAGACAAAAATGATCAGTGAGTACTATGTCTAGCTTAGGAATTAAGGAAAGTAAGATATATGTCAAGGACAATAACATCTAGCTCTCCCTCAACGTGGATGGGCATGGGCATGCGCATGCATGCATGGATAAGTTGAGAACTAACCAACTTGCCCCAAAAAAATATTAGAAGAAGAGTGTTGAGAATCAAAGAATCGAGTACTAGCTCCATACTAAAATACAAGTATATATGTACCTAGGGTATTTGGCACCAAAGATCTCTTTCTGGCCATACTTCCTCCATGAGTAGCCATCATCCATGCTGCTGCTCAATTCCTTCCTGCATCCTTTGGACAGCTGATTCCTCCTGCCAGGCCATGCATGGTGGGCGGATCAAGCGCGAGTACATTCATGCAAATATCAACACAGAAATAATTATTGATATTTGTTAATAGATGAGTTTACTTCAATCAATTTGCAACAATTGAGAGCACGGCCGACGGAGTAGGTACCTTCTTTTGTAGCTCCCAACCCCACGGTGTGCCTGTGCAGATGCTGAGAGCATCATCTGCTTTGCGCCGGCATGGTCCACCGTTAACGGTGCCCACCGGCCGGTGGATTGGGATTGCAGCAGTAGCGTGATGGCTCGAGAAAGGGACTCAGAGATCCCCTCAACCAGGGCCGGCAGAGCTCCAGCTCCAGCCAGATCTTGAGGCAGAGGATCTATGGATGACGACGACTGGTTTAGCTGCTGGAGCTGCAGATAGGACTTGAGCTCGTTCGCCGAGCCCTGCGCTTCCATCAGGCTCTCCATTAGCGCCAGCGTTGCTACTGGCCTATCTGAAGAAACAGCGTCATCTCGATCTTGTTGCGTCTTCTTCATGCTCCCCATCGACAGTCGATTGATCGATGTATCTACTGCTCTCGATCACTTAATTGGTTGGTATATATCCCAAGGACAAAGCATCGCGGAAATTAATGGCGACCAAAATGTATACCATATAAAAGCAGTGTGTACTGTCCAGCTAGTACGGCGGTAGTGACGGCAAGGAGCTGACACAAGCATATCTGACGTACTACTATGCGTGACAGCAAGAACCCAGATGCCGATTGACTTACTTAATCACCCTATGATCACTGCAGTAATGAACTTCCGAATGAAGTAGTAAACCTTCTGCTTTCTACGGAAGAAATTTTATGATGCATTATACTGGTTAGTAGAAATAAGATCTAACCGTTAATTTGTAAAGAGTATTTTTAATACTCAACTATCATAGGAAATATAAATAAATTTTAACTAATCTAATCCATTGAATCGAAAAAAATAAATGGTTCATATTATATTTAATATACCGTAAAATAGCTCCTACGAATGTTCTGCACATGTGTGCATGCATGTGCATACGATTCATCTTGATCCTCTGATCGATCGATCAATTTTCCCTTTGGCCTTTTAATTAATTTGACCAATCAATCGCACTATCGAATTCGGACCAGTTTGTGGTTGCGGTGCTGAATCTAGCTACTTAGTTATAGGAATATTTAACAAATCTAGTAAGATTCTACTGCTGTGGTTAAAAAAAAACTCCCAACTAACTGTTGCATCCAAAGCTAGAAAAGCATCGCCATTGTAAATGGAGCCGTCGCATTCGGTGGGTACCTTGCACTAGTCATGGGATCTAACGAATTATATACATTTCATGTCATGCCGCCATCTATATTTATTAGATAATAGAAGATAATATACATCGTGAGATGCATACAGCCAATACCGCTATCTGTATAGTCCAGTCAAGTCACCCAGGGGCGGAGTCAGCCCAGGCCTAAACCTCGGGCTGGCTAGGCTAGCCTAAAAAATATTAGCCTAATATTTGAATTTTAAAGAAAAATTGCATGGAATATTTGGACTCTGAAGTCACCCATCCATCGACCCACATGAATGGAATCAAACCAAATCCCAATCGATCCAGCAAATGCCCAAATCCCCCTTTTAGTGTGGGGTAGCAGGAAAATAAGGGCATTGTGGGAATACATGCACGGGAACATCGTAGGTGCAAATGCACCTTTCCCTGCAAATCTGAAGATTTTGATCCGGACCGTTGCATCGTGTATCAAAGATCTAGATCCCTCCATTCTCTTCCCACCTCATATCACACGTCACCCTCCTCCCTCTCTCTCTCTCCCCACCAGGGTTAACAAAACCGCTAAACCGCTCGGTTTTCGCGGTTTTCGACCGTACCACTCCGGTTCGAAAACAGAAACCGAGCGGTTTACCGGCGGAATTTTAAAAAAAATTGAAAAAAATTATGAGATGAAAACCGCTCGAAAACCGTTTTTCAAGAACATTCAATTGGTCGGCTGGTTTTTCGCGAAAACCGAGCGGTTTTTCGTCAAAAACCGCAGTTTTCACGAATAGATTTGACCAAAATTCGAATTTTTTGAATTTGCAAACCATTTGGTTTTTCGCGATTTTCGGATGATTTCTCGCGAAAACCGCTACCGCCGGGTTAGTGGTTTTCGGCTTCAAAACGAAATTGTGAACCCTGCTCCCCACAATCACAACCCGTGATTCCCGACTCTCCCTCTCTTCATCGGCGACTTGGCAGCTGACGAGAAGGTGTCAGCGGTGTAGCCCGGCTAGCCAGTAAGCGAGTAGGCGTTGAACGCGGGCGGCGAACGAGTATGCGGCGAGCGGGCGAGTGCGAGCGCCGGAGCATGGGAAGAGCACTACACGACCCTGTATAGCCCCCACTGGCACCAGATCCGACTCGATCTTGACGGTGCGGGATCCGCCCAAGGTGCCACCGGATCCGTTCTCCTTCCACAGCGCCGTCGGATAGGGAGCTTGTGTGGCTTCTTCCTCAGCATCATCCCAATCTTGCTCGTCGCTGACAATGAGATCCGACCAGATCCGAGCCACCGGCGTCCAGATTGACATATGTGTTCTTGTTACTTGATTTGTTCTTCCAAAATGCTTGAAGATGATTGACGTTGGAATCTCTTTTTTTTAAAAAAAAAAGATTGCTTCGAGTTTATGTTGAATGTTCCAATTTATGCTGCAATCATGTGCCTATATATTTCTTATAATTTTTTCTTGCATTTTCTTGGACACAAAGTCCGAAAATACAACTTGTTGCAGTTTATTGAAGATGAAATTAAAAAAACACGCAACTTGCATTTTGTTAAGATGAAATATTAAAATCCAATTTCTTGCACATGAACATGAACATACTTATTTTTTATTTCTTTTCCTCAATGTACATGGGCATGCAGATGCACACGAACATGAATTTTCTTTTCTTTTGAATTGGCTGGGAACATATGGGAGGAGAGGACCAGCTACTATGTAAAAAGGCTATGCGCAAAATGCACCGCCCGTGCAGGGTATATATGCAAATTTACCTTTAAAGGGGTGTTTAGATTAGAAGTATTTCATTAGAACGTTTTAATTAGGATCTAGTTCACATTTCAACTAAATATTAAAATCTCCTAAAAATTTATCACTCATCTAAATAGGATCTAAGTGGTGAGAGTGAGATGCCATCCTAGCCCTTACATCATCCAACGACGGAACACAATCAAAATTTTCAGATTTTTATAAAACTAAGCATTTGCACCTGATACTCCCCCACATGAGCTACCTTATCTCATACAATCGGATTCCAATGATAGATATCCATTTTCTAGCTCGATTTTTATTTTTAAAAGTGTGCAAGACGAATTTCCGGGTCGTGAGAGATGTGCATCCTTCATCTTGCTACTAGATGTTGAACTAAATAGTGGATTGAAATTTGAACTTATCGTAACAAACTATCAGGCCTGACATATAGACACCCTCTAAATTACCAGTTTTTTTCCCTCACCAACATTGTGAATGCACTAAGTAGTAGCGATTTCTGAAATCGAAGCAGCTGCTAAATAAGGTGAAAACGTGTAAGTATACCAACTAGATTAAGAATCAAAAGTATAGTACTATTAGAATCATCAATCTGTGTGCATGATTCCACCGAATATATCTTACCTGTTTACTCAGTACAATGGATCGAGTTGTTAATCTGCACTAGTAGGAGAAGTACGTGTGGAGTAGGGATAGCAACGGGGATATTCCCGGGCGGGGAGAACCCGCCTGTCCCCGATAGTGAAAAAATCCCCGTTCCCCGGCCCCGACCTAGATATCGGGTCCCCATGGGGAGCTAGACCCGGGTGTACATCCTTCAAACAAGACAATTTATAACCAATCCTTCAAACAAGACAATTCATAACTAATTAATAATTGACTGGATCAATGTTAGCACTATAGAGATCAAAAGAATCAGAGGTAGAACAAGGGGTTTAATAAAAAGTAAAGAAGACAATGTGAATCAAAATTCGATTAGTTCTTTAGTCAGCTAATTTGGCATTATTAGTTGGCAGTTGGCACAGTTCGTGACATTTAAAATGAGCTATTTTGTAGTGCACTTGAAATTACTGGAAGATTTTAATATAGGAGTAGGGTGTGTGTTCTGGAATCTGGATCTTTGCCTTGTGTAGTTGTGTGTATGCACTCTGCAGCTTGTTCCAAAAGACCTGAGCTATCTAAGACAGCATGTATTGTCAGCATCCTTTATTCTTTTTGCTATTTACAAGTTACATCCAAATCTAATTGTCCATAACAGATTAATAAGACACAGAAATATAAAGAAAGAGAGAGAGAGATTACTAGGTACCAAGGGTAGATGGAACTTGCTTGGAAGCGATGAGGAGACGAGGCTGGGACTGGGAGCCCGGGATGGCCGCGCTCCTGTGGATCTAGAATCTGGAGGGACTACGGCGAGTCGGTGGATCGACGGCGTGAGGCGACAGCTGGTGGGGGAGGGACGGTGTGCATCGCGCCCGCGAATCTGGAGGGACTGCGGCGAGCCGGCGGGTCGACGATGGGGGAGGGACGGTGTGCGTCACACCCGCGGATCTAGAGGGACTGCGGCGAGCCGATGGGTCGACGACGCGAGGCAAAGGAGGAGGGACGGTGGTCGCTGTGCGCCGCGCTCCCGTGGACCTAGAGGTACACTACGGTGAGCCGGCAGTTGGCGGGTCGACGGCACGAGGCGGTGCCACTGTGGGGGAGGGACAAAGATTAGGGTTTGCTGTGGTGTGAATTGTGAGGAATAGGGATACTGCGGGTGTGTGGTGTGCTCGTGAGGGCTGTGACCCCCTTTGTCTGTGGCCCTGTGTGGATGGCCTGGTGACTAGTAACTGGGTCGGGGCCGGGTTTTGGGGATGGGGAGCACTACATTGACCCCTGAACCCGATTCTTCGATAGAGACAATATTTTCCCATTTCAATCTCCATGGGGGACGAAACTCCCCCATCCCCACCCTTAATAGGGGAATTCTCCGTCGGGGAGCGGGGAATGGGGTCATTGACATCCCTAGTGTGGAGTCGATCTTAATTACAGCTAATGGTAACACCAAAATTAAAAGGCAAGGACTAGATTAAGTAATCAACAACATCAGTTGTGGCGGCCAAGCTTTATTTTGAGAGAGAGAGAGACCTTTGTCTAGTGTCAACGCCCCTTATCTCCTGGAGATCCGAAGACACGAGAGAGATCTTTGTCTAGTCCCTTATCTCCTGGAGATCCAAAGACTAGAAACTCAGAATGGATTTGGTCGAGATACGATGCTGGATCCGCAAATCCACTGTGATAGCTTGTAGCGTGCATGCATGGCCCACAAGTGGAGTAACCAACTTAACATGTGCGTGGCTGCGTGCATACACACTCGAGTACTGCAGTACGTACATTCATGCATCGAGCTGTGATCGATGCTGCTCAGTCCGTGAATACTTGTCTCTTTTGATTCACTCATTTGTAAACTGGACTTTTTACCGTGGTTAGGAGTAACCAAAATTAATATCTCAAAGTAAATTTTGATACCTCCTAATAATAGTAAAAAATCATGCTTACAAATAAGTGAATCAAGAGAGACAAGTATTCACGGATTGATCAGCATTGATCACTCCATGTATTAATGTACTGGTTGGTATCTCTATCTCTTAATCTTTTTGGTATCTCTTGGTACTATCAATGTAAATTTTGATACCTTTTTAATCATGGTAAATAATCCTGCTTACAAATGAGTGAATCAAAAGAGACAAGTATTCACGGACTGAGCAACATCGATCACTCCATGCATGAATGTACTGCAGTACTCGAGTGTGTATGCACGCATATGTTAAGTTGGTTTATTCCACTTGTCACTACTACAGAAAGATCTATATTAGACGTCTCATCACATACAGTTCTGCAAAACCATCTGTGATGATGGTCATCACTGACGATTATACATTAAAATCGTTAGTGATATCATCATAAACGGTTTCATCCATAAACTGTCAGTGATATATAGAGATATCACAGACGATTTTAGTATAAAACCGTCAATGATAACACCTGTTGCTATCATAGATGGTTCTATTATAGAACCATTGAGATAACATCCATCCCTATAAATATATCAATCTGTTCCTCGCGCAAGATACCCAGCACGGTTCGCCTCGCCCAAACCCTAGTGCCTCCTCCCCCGCACCGGTCTTCACCCCCGCAGCAGTATCCTCCTCTGCATCGCCGACCTCCTCCCCCCGTGCCGCCGGCCTCCCCCTCCCCCTGCGTCGGTATCATCCTCTGCGCCTCAATATTCCTTTTAGTAAATGTGAATACATGAATGGTTAGTTTGCTATAATTATGATTACTGGATACATGAATAGTTAGTTTACTATAAATACATGAATGGTTAGTTTGCTATAATTATGATTGCTGGATACATAAATGGTTTGTTTGTTGTGCATACATGAATGGTTAGTTTGCTATGATTATGAATGTTAGATACATAAATGGTTAGTTTTTTATAAATAGTTAGTTTGCTATAAATGGTTAGTTTGATCTTGATCATCATATTCAGTATTTAATAATTGTAAGAATGTGACATGTAATTATAATAATATTACTTGTTTAAGTAAGCAGTTGTCCATAGTATTCAGTAATTCTAAGAACATGAAGTTGACTTGTAATTCTAATAATTTTAATAATATGACACCCATACACTAGAAGAACACTTATATACTATTTATAATCCGATTTTTATGGTACGAAATTTAGGAAGGTAAAAGTTCAAGACCCTATTTGCATAGTTAATTGTCTAATTCAATTTTGGTTACATGACCCTAGTGTAGTGGTGATAAGAGATTGTCTTTAGCAGTCCTACACCTTGTGGCGAGGAGGCTGAAGGCCTAACCATACAATTACTGATTGATATGTTAAGTAGACATAATTCAATGTCAAGTCGACATAACAATTATGAATTGCTTTATCCTTTCGATTATGTTGTTTTTGCAAGATTTAAATTGTGCATATTATATTCTAAAAATATCTAGATGTTTAACTTCTGTCGTGATTCATCATATATACATTATTTGTCCTAGTTACTGCAAATTGCACACATATATAAAATGGAGTCTACAAATAAGATACACAACATGAAAAAACTGCTAAATAAAAACTTGAGATGGAAATAGGACAACCGAAGGAAAAGCCTAAGTTAACAGAAAAGATTTATGAGATGAAACAAAAATTTAAATACATATATGATAAATCGCAAGATATTGATTCTCTTAATAAAGTATTCATCATTAAGGAGCGCAGAGCAAATACAGAGCTGAAAAAAGCCAAAGCTGAGCATATAGAGATAATATAAAGTTTTCTAATATGTAATTCAAGGTGGTTATTGATAATATACTAAGACATCTTTTTCACAACAATATGATCGTTTTTGTAGGGATTAAGAAATATGACTGAAAGTCAACAAGTTATTAGTGTCAAACAAATAGCCGGAGCTGTGGAACTTCAGGAAGAACCGAAAAGCTTCTATTGCGGAAGCTATGGCACAGATGATGGCAGACATGGAAAAGTCCTAAGGTGTTCTTGTCTTGATATATCAAATAATTAATGTTGTTTCTCAATAAATGCTTGTTGATATTTATGGTATCATATCTTGTCAATGTATTGATTACTAAAATTATCCTTACTATTTGCTCATCTTCAATTAATCCAATTACTGAATAGTGTCGAGCTTGCATGTTAGAACCAAAAGTTTTTCTACCTCTCTTGACAGAATTTCCACGATCAGTATCTTTTGTTCAAAATTTTATTCTTTTTAGATATTTTTGCAACTACATTTACAAACATAACCAGTTATAGGTTTTGTAATTGAATATTAAAACATCCTAGATGCATTAAGACAATAGCTTGTCTGATGAGGATGTTCTTAAAATATGAACATTTATAGCACTTTCATCACCTTTCTTATTCTAATATTGATGGATCCAAAGCAAATCCAATTCCAACCACAGTTCGTCAGAATGATCCTATTCCTATACAAGATCAGAGTGAAAATAGGTTGCCTGTGATATTTGGGAATGAGAATATCATAGTGAAAGTGATAAATCAGAGTATGACAACTTTCAGGACAAATTGTAGATGGAATTGAATTTTGCTTTAGAATCCATCAACATTAGAATAAGAAAGGAGATGAAGGTGCTACAAATGTTTATATTTTAAGATCATCCTCATCAGACAAGCTATTGCCTCGATGCATCTATAATGTTTTGATATTTAATTGCAAAATTTATAACTGGTTGTGCCTTGTAAATATCGTTGTAGAAATATCTAAGGAGAATAAATTTTCGAACAACAAATACTAATCATGGAAGTTCTGCCAAAGTTAGGAAAAAAACATATCACAAACGGTTCTATTTAAAAACCGTCTGTGATCAACACATATCACAGACAGTCATATTTAAAAACCGTCTGTGATCAACACATATAACAGACGATTCTAATTAAAAACCATCTATGATATATGCTTTCACAGTCGGCAGGAAAACCATCTATAATATATATCGTATTATCGCTGACACATGCTTACAAATGGTTCAGAAAACCGTCTGTCACACGTTTTCGAACTGTCGATAATAAAGTAGTATGTGAGCCATACACGCTATAGGCTATCACAGCGGATTTGCAGATCCAGCATCGTATCTCGACAAATCCATTCTGAGTTTCTAGTCTTTGATCTCGAGGTGACAAGGGACTAGACAAAGATCTCTCTCCTGTCTTCGGATCTCCAGGAGATAAGGGGCGTTGACACTAGACAAAGATATATGTCTCTCTCTCTCTCTCAATAAAGCTTGGCCACAACAAATGTTGTTTATTACTTCATCTAGTCCTTGCCTTTTAATTTAGTCGTTACCATGAGCTGTAAGATCGACTCTACACGTACTTTTCCTACTAGTGCAGATTAACAACTCCATTGTACTACTGAGTAAAAGGTCTCTTTGTAAATACGCATCGTTCTACGTTCCTACATTATAGTATTTCATTTTGCCTCCCCTAGACAGTGGGCCCGATTCATTAATCTAGTTTACTCGTGCGCTAACACTAATAACGACAAGATAAGGATTAGTTAGATATTTTGCTCATGTTGAATAAATAAAATGGCTGCTTAATTAAGGAAACGTACCTCGGTTAAAAGTAACAAGTACAAGGTAGATCCGCGCGCGATGCCGCGCCGCGCGAAAAAATTTGACCAAAATTTTTTTTCTGCGAAAATAACCAGATCTAAACATAATTTTAAATCTTCGGGTCGAAAGAATCGGTGCTCGTGTCGAATTTACGGACCTACGGGGTCTTTTTTGCAAAATAATCGATAGAAGGACCTGTTCGCGATTTTGAAATCTCACGGGTCGAAAGAACCGACGTTCAGATTAAATTTGCGGAATTACGGGGTCCTCTTTGCAAAATAACTGTGAAAGGACTTGTTCGCGATTTCGGATTTTTCAAGGTCTGTTTTGCAAAATAACGGGTAGAAGGACCTATTCGCAATTTCGGATTTTTCGGTGGGTTTTTTGGCAAAAAAACGTACTTAGTTTCTAGGACCGCTCCAATCCTTCCGAGCATAATATATACTAGATGCGTTTGCGCGGCAACACGCCGCGCCGCACAGACGCATGACGGTATACAAAGGTATTTTCTTATCAAAGAAAAGACCTGTGTGGGGCAAATAAATCCAGGAAGCTTGGAGAGTTTGTCTATAGAAAGATATGCCTAAACATATTGCGTGGGCAGTTTCGCTAAAAAAGCGAGCTGGTCCTAGGACTCTCGAGGATTGCTATAGGGAAAAACAATTTACGCGAAAAGGGAAAAAACGGGTATTTTTTTGGGCCCATCGGTAAAAGAGCATATATATATATATATATATATATATATATATATATATATAGACGTAAAAAGGTAATATGCGATAAAAGAGCAAAAAGGTTGTAAGTATTGGGGTGTCTGATCGACGAAGAGACGCATTTATATGAATGGAGGAGCAAATTTTAGAAGGCTTTTGGGTGCTAGGTTTTTTTAAAATGTATTTAGATGTAGGAAAACAAATTTTCTGCCCAAAAAAACAAAAAAATGTAATTTCTAAGGAACTCTGCACAAAAGAAGGGGTTTTCAAGAAAAAAATCAGATTATAGAAGTTTGAAGGGCTCGATCGCAAAAAAGACGGACATAAATGTAATCGAGGACTAAGCAACAATGCATGGCCTGATGGGTTCACCTATGTGTTCATCACATCTGTAAGGTTAAGTAATGGCGCATCTGGTGCAAAGAAGCATTTCGTTTTTTATCTTTAGATGTATTTTTTTAACCATAACTATGTATGTCTGAAAGACGTAAAACACAAGCATGACAACAGCAGAGCCAAACTGTAAAGTAAAACGGCTAAGCTATTTTTATTGTAAAAAGTAAAAGGGCAAAATTAAGGTTTTGGATTATTCCATTTCAGCTCGATATGACCTTTTAGTACAAAAAGGCACCACTGTTGTTTGCAATAATCGTATGTATTTTCTTTCACAGAGAGAAAGGAATGCTATTCTGTATATATTTTTAGAAACTATGAATAAGAATATCTGATCGAATCTAAGGAGTGCAGATAAAAAGAGCAAGCTTCTTTTGGCAACCTAAAACATAGGAGGAAGCCTATTCGCAGATAAGGGGGGAAAACCGAAATCTTTCAAGAAGCATACATAATCTGATTGTATGTAATCAGCATTCTGAAACTGAGGGAAGGAGGAAAAAATGTTTGTGTACAGGGAACAGGAGCTATTAAGGGATAAATATATTAAAAAAAGTGAAAATAAGATTAGCTAAACGCATATACAGCACATTTACATATAGCTGGATGTATCTGGCAATAGGTCTGGAAGAGGGTATGTTTCTAAGCAGCTTAAGCAAACAAATGAGGTCTTTAGAGACCACTATAGAGGAATTCGAAGGTACTATCAACTAAAGTATATCTTGTGCTTTTGTTGTATCTTGTGTTGTATCGTTACCATTTGATCTAATCTGTGGATCACTACTGCATACGCAGAGAAGCATTCTTCAAATTTCGGCATCCTGAACTTACTGCAGTACTCATTTGATCGAGTGTTCCATTATTTGCAATAGTAATGTAGTGGCCCAACTCTTCTGGAACTGGTAACGCAAAACACGGTATTAGGTTTAGGACTATAAACAGTAGAATCGTATTGAAGAAAACATCATCATACATAAATGAATGTACTTCAAGTATGTGCACTGAATCTGTATGAGTAGCATCTACAGTCTGTACATCAGAAAACATATATGGACACTTGAATATGGGATTACCGAATTAGCGAATTCAACCGTAAGGAAGGTACAGTAAGGGAAAGCTGTACCCTGATCATTGTTGTGTGATTCCTACCATAGATAAAACGTGTATTCCTATTATCAAAAGTAAAACAGTGTGCTTAGATGGTCATTAGTTATCTTACAGAGAGACGAAAGACCGTCAAATGAAAGGATAAAATATGTATTAAATCCTAACTTTATATCAATAGCAGTTAGCAATTTCTAAGGTGTAAAAACCTAGAATATCTATCTTAGTTAATGAAAAAGAAATTATCACATATTAGATAAAAACATTGTTGCTTAAGAAAGGAATCTACTCATATATCTAGAGGCTGATGTGATGCAAGCATGATAATCGTAGCCATCACAATCCCATAGGCGCTCATCTAATAAGGAAACATTTATAGATTAGCTGTAGCTGTAACGACAGGGGAAAAGTTTTATGTAATAGCATATCCGAAAGGATGAACAAACGTAATTTTGCTCTTTTTCTTTCTAGTGTAACACAATATGAATTCCCTAACACAGATTGTTTAATACGCTGCTAATTCAATAGAAACTGAACAAATAATTTTACCATGAGGAACTAAGTTCTTGTCATATGGAATTTATTTTGCTAGTGTGAGAATAGATATAATTTGCTGATTAATAACAGCGAGCATCAATAACGGAATCTGACAAAAAAACAGCGCTATACCTAGTAATAGAATGATCAAAAAAATTAGCACGGTCTTTTCTTCTCTTTTTTGGCAGCTAAACAGCAAAAGATAGTTCTGTTGGGATTAACAGGCACACCTGCTGTAGCCATCTTGAGAAGACAGGCTCACTTAACTGGGAAGCAACAAAGATATGTAAGCGCCAACAGTGAAATCCATGGAACGCGCAAATTCCTGTGATTATGATTATATCAGGAAGCTACCTTGTAATTGTCTTATAGATAAATTAATCAGTGAAGGTATTAACACAAAGCGCAAAACTATAATTCTCGATAATGCTGTGTACACTATATCGAGCTAAAGCTTATATGCTAGAACACGAAAATATCCAAAGCATATAAGATTACGAAACTCTCTCACCAACGGCAACATCACCCTTCAGTGATCGTTATACGGCAATCTGAAGGTATTATGAAGCAAAGCACATACTGATCCAGTGGCACAATTCATGTTGTATTCGTAGTGTCCAACCTAATTTTTTTGGTCACTGGTGTATATGCGAAGCAGTATTCTCCAAATGGTGAACAGAAGCTATTCAATTAAACCTGGAGGCTTCGAGGGAACGGCAGCGGAAGAAAAGACGGTGAGACAACCGGTTGCTTCCCAGCCAAAATCGATCGACGGCGAGCCTGCAACGAAGAATCGAATTTCATAGAAGGAAAAGGGGAAAAAGCAAATAATTGACAGGGAAAAAGGTAGGAAACAAGGGAGGCACAGCGACCTAATCAAAGAGCAGCAGGACGCGCTGAGGAAGCGCGTGGAGCGAGCGAAAGCCGGCAGCGCGCGATGGCCGTGTGTTGGCGTCGGTCGATGACACGATCACAGAGCAGCGCGACGAACAACCGGGAAACCCCGGCGTCTGTGCAAGACGCAGCGGAGAACCGCGTGGCGCAGAGGAATTCATGGAAGCCGTCGGAACTCGCGTAAACCGAAGAGGGCAACAAGCCTCCACAGTGACGAAGCTCATACCGGGACGCGATGGGGAGGAGACGTACCTGTCGAGAAAGGGAAACCGGCAGAACGAGGCACGCAGGGGGAGCGGAGCTGTTGAAAGACGACGCCAGCCAGCACAGGGAGCTCCAGAAGGAGACGCGCGGGTGGGGGGGGGGGGGGTGGACGGCGCAGAGTAAGGAAGGGCGGCGGCGGCGAAGGCGGAGACCAGGGAGCTGCAGGAAGAAGAGGCGGAGACTTCTAAGACGATAAAAAAACGAGCAGTGCTTCAATACTTTCCCTCTTAATACAGGTTGCACAAATCTTGAAGCAAGCGAATGAGTAAGTAATCACCATCTACCATTCATTCGTGCTTTAATATTTGTACACCTGTCAAAAAGAAAAGCATTGAAGCACCTCTCTAAAAAAACACATCGAGCGCGAGCAAAAAAGCCGCGAGCCGGGAGTCGAACCCGCGATCGATGGCAGGCGAAAGGCCTTATCGCTGCGCTGCACTGCGCGTTCGGACACGAATAGCGACCGCGCCAAAATACTTGAGGTAGGCACGAGGGTGAGCAACGCGGACGACGTGGGCAAATTCTGAGCCAACCGTACGCACGGCAGACCGTTTCGTTGCTCACGCGCGCGACGCGGAGCTCAGCCGCGCCACCACGTTGCCCAAACGATGACGTGGCGCGTAGAGAAGTCGTAAACTCTCCCATCTTTATATACGGTAGTGTATATATATATATATTATTCGCATCTAGAAGCAGCACATGCTGCTTGAGGATCGTGCGACATCGGATCGGAGTTATGGGCTCACCAGAAGCGAATATGTCAGGTTTTCTTGTGCCAGAATTGGGCCAATCCATTTGTACATAGATAGGGCTTACCTTCAGGCCTATTCTTGACATACATGCAACAAGTTGGGCTGGCCCTTTCTCTTCTTCTTTCCTTTGAGAGCGAGGTAGTACGAACAAATCTATTCCTAGATAGTTGTGTGATCCAAGAGTGTGATCGTTAAAACTACAAACCTCACCGTAGTCCCATCCGTTACATGCTGAATGAATACGTCTCACGGAAAAAAGCGACATATATTTTTCACTTGGTTCTTTACCTCCATGAAAATTGCGTTGGCCCTGGCATGATCCTGTAGCTAGCTAGGAGTACTTGAAGCTGTCATATAGGAGGAGAAGTTGGGGATCATAGAAGAAAGGGTCATCTCCCTCGTCGCCCAGTGCTGGTTCATGATCCATCGTCGTCGTCGTCTTCCCCATGTGGTGGTACTCTGACGTACTCATCGCAGGACACGGCCGAGATATTGGAACAACTACCGGTACTAGCTAGCTGTGGATGGGATACCAATATCATACGGTCTTACACCGCAGTGGTTATTACTGATAGGAAATGACTCTTGGCACGGCGTAACGTCAGAAACAGACATCGGCAACTAGACGATCGAGCTATTAGAGCTGCTTGTGGTTCTTGCTTGATCATATCGCTGCTGCCATGATCAGCAGGACCATTTGGAGAATTGATTCCGGCGGTGTTACGGTAGCCTAGTAATTCAAGGTCATAGAATGTTTGCCATCATAATTTATATATATACTGATCCACCTACCAACCGAACTTGTAACACGTGCCAAATAATATATCTATGTAGGACGTGATTGCATATACGCCGGCCTTGTAGTTTATGTTACTAAGATTTGGGATTAACCCTGTGTGTACTTTAGGACCATATCTTTTTATTTATAGAGACATAAAAGTGAAATTAGGCTCTTACATAATTATTTCTCATACACCAACGCTTCCCCTCAAAATAGGCCGAAAATAATCAATCATGCCCATCTTATTACATATTGTAGTACTCTTACTTGAATCTAACCTTTTAGTGAAATAATCGGCCAACTGTTCACTAGACTTATATACTCTAGCTTTAGCATCCCACCATCCAGTTTCTCCTTCAAGAAGAACCTATCAATTTCAACATGCTTTATACGATCATTTTATACCAGATTGTTAGCAATGTACATTGAAGATTTATTATCACAATGTAGCGTCAAGGAGCCACTTTTAAACACCCAAACCTCAAACAATAGACCATTCATCTAGATCAACTCACTCAAGTTCAACGCCATTACTTTATACTCTAATTCTGCAGTAGATCGAGCCACAACCTCATGCTTCTTACTTCTCTATGACACAAGGTTACTTCCCACATAGATGCAGTACCTAGAGGTAGGCCTCGTATCATCCACACTGCTCACCCAATCAGCATCACAATATCCATCCACATTTAAGTGTTGAATTTTTTGAACAAAAGCCCTTTCCCAATGCTACTCTTCAAATATCATATATAGAATCTGATCGACAGCCTCCATGTGCCCGACACTCAAACAGCCTTTGATAAGCCTCCTTATCAACTAGATCACCTGACTCAGTACAGAGTTTGTGATTTCTAATAGTAGGCGAAGCAATAGGACGACACACGAGCATACTTGTTTCTACCAGTAGATCAAGTATATATATACTTTCTTTGGGAGAGAACTCCCTTTTGGAGATCGAAAAATATCAATTCCAAGGAAGTATCGAAGAAGTCCAAGATCCTTTACATCAAATGCTTCTGAGGCATATATTAGAAATGGAAAAAATAAATATAAGTTATTTTACAGATAACACAAGCCAAATTTGTGATGGAGTAGAAATGTAGGATAATCTTTACAGAAGAAGCAGGGTCGACAAAAAAGCTAGACACCATTTGCTACAAAGCATTGTTTACCCTTGTTGTTAAGGCTGTGTTGGGTACAGCTCTAGCTCCACCAGATCCGTGGAGCTGGAGCTGTGAGTATATTAAGAGTGTTTAGGTGAGTCATCTTTTTTATATTTTAGACTAAAAATATAAATTTAATTCACTTTATTTTAGTCTACAAGTTTCAGATCTAAGGTGGAGCTGGGATTTGAAGCTATACCAAACAGGGCCTAACTCTTTAAGTCATTTTGCTCCAGCCATTTCCCAAAACTTAGCCTCTTCCTTGATGAGTGCTAGGATCTCACGGTGCATTGATATTTTGTTTTGGAAGACACATCTATTCATCTCCTTCCACTATTGCCAAATTACGAGAATGATCAGTGTGCTTGTGTCCTTAGTAAAAGTCGATAGGTAGTGCACCTGTCTGAGCCACCAATCCTCGGTTGTTATCATCGGCTCCCAATTTTTTGGATTGAGCATCGACGGGTGGAGCCATTGAGCTATTTTGTTCCATATCTGCTAGACTGTTGGGCGATTGATGAAGAGGTGTGTTATAGTTTGGTTTTTGTTGCACATTTGGCAAAAGTATTGGTTTGGCCATCCTCAAAGTTGCAATCACTGAGCTATCCATATTCTGTCCTACAGCATCAACTAAGTGAAAGCCTTGCAACACTGGGGTACCCAAGTTTTCTAAATGATAGTTCGATAAGAAATTCCAACTAATCCTACAAACTGTGCTCGAACCAGTTTACTAACAAGTTCAAACAAGTTTGAACTGAAATTCAAACTAGAGTTTCCTTTTTTGATAATAGTTTGATTGTAGGTATGTGCCATTTTTCCATATATATAGATATACACATGGTAGCGCTAATCTACGCTTATGCGCAGATTAAGCTATTCCACACGCTGGTCGAAACCACAGAGAAGCGCGTCCAAAGTCTAAACTATCCATGTGCTCGCTCACTTCATGTTATTGGGACTAAGCCAAAACAATGGCGTGGCAAATCCAACTAATAAATGTGTTTCCTTTGTTTGTACATGAATCTTTTTTCTTTATTTTAGCCATAATTTTTTATTGGTAGCTCCGATTCATGATGAATGGTTTCTACCAGTGGCTTACTGACGACAAGAATAACATATTGATATAAGTCTCGCCAATAAACAATTATTTTGATGTCCGGTGATAGATTTTACTATCCGTATACAAAGATTTTACTACCATGCAGAGCCTCAATAGCCTGTGTAGTCCGCTTAGTAGTAAAATCTCTCTCTCTCTCTCTCTATATATATATATATATATATATATACACACACGGATAGTAAAATCTGCACTAATACTCCGTTAACTAGAAAAATGTACAGGTTCTTTATTTTTACTTGTAGTTTACCCGCATACAAATATTTACAGATCTATAGGGTGATGCTACGATATGAAAAAGTAAGACAAAAACATATTGCACTGGTACTCCGTCAAGTAGATCAATGGCCACTGCTAACTTTGTGTACTAGTGACTAGAGTAACTTAGCTATATATATAGTATAATCACCTAGGGCATCATGATCTAAAAAGGATATTTTCTCTATGTATTTTCATGCGATTTTTTTGAAATTTTAAGGATGCTGAGTTTAACCAGTTTACTAACTATTCAAACAAGTTTGAACTAAAATTCAAACTAGAGTTTCCCTTTTTTGTGATAGTTTGGTTGTAAGTATGTGCTGATTTTATATATAAATCAACAAAGCATGTGATCCAATCTCATTCAAAATCTTTGAATTCGAGTATATTTTTTCAAATGTATGTATTTCATTTGAATTGTTATAGATGGGTATATACCCTAAAAATGAAATTTTTCAAAAATATACTCGAATATGGCTTGAATTCGCGCATTTGAAATCATAGTGCATGGGCACCATGGTGCCCCATTTCGACTTCATATATATATATATATATATATATATATATATATATATATATATATAGAGAGAGAGAGAGAGAGAGAGAGAGAGAGAACTTTCAGGTGGCAACTGGCCGGTCGTAGCGATGATCGACATAGCTGTGTGTGTGTTAGTTCTTCCTAGGAATCAAGGGGTGCGTTCAATCAGTGGCAGATCCAGGATAAAATTTTAGAAGGTGCTCACTGAAGATGCGGCAACGCCGGCAAGAGAGGCGGCGGAGCTCAGACGCAGTGAGGCCGAGGCGGCTCGACCAGTGCGACGCCATGGGCAACGCTGCGTGGTGCAGGCGAGCGCAGTGTCAGGATCCTCGGAACATCCGAATCAAGATATGAATGCAATTCCAACTGGAACTCAAAAACAGAACGAAAACAAAACGAGAACTATCAGGATAAACGCAGGAAGAATGAAAACTAGGGTTCTACACTACAAGATACTAACATAGGCAGAGAACAATCACTTTCCCCTTTCCATTTCCCTGGGATATACCTAGAAGTTTTACAGCGTGCTTTAAGCGGTAACAACTAAATTAAACTGACATAGCTCTGTGAAAGTAAAAGAATGAAAATGAAAGTGACAAGCTACAGAATTGTCGCTAGCTATTGCTTCCTCCTGCCGTTGGATTAAACAGTAAACTTCACTAGTAAATTTCCACCATAGATCAGCACTTAAGCGAACCCAGCGAACCGTTACACCTTGTTGCAGACTTCCTTGTTTATCTTCTTCTTCAGACAAGCTCCGCTCTGACACGCAGTGCTGAGGCAGTAGCAGGCATGGCGTACGCAGTATAGGGACATGGGTGTACAGATGTACACCCAAATTTTTTGAAAAAAACTCAATGTATAGCAAGTATATTAGATATATAATATTAAGTGGGCTTAAAAATACATATTCAACCTGTACCATCCATTCCCTCTCTCAATCTTCCCTACACGGCCTATTCGCTAAGGTCCGTCTTCCTCCATTCCTCGAGCCCAACATCAACTATCCATTCATTCCTGACAACCCCATGCTCTCTCGCTCTCTCTATGGCGACGCAGTAGCCCAACAATAATGGACAAGTACTATAGAGTAGGCACAAGCCGGTAGGGAGCAGGGAAGCAAACGAGTGTCGAGCAGTCACCGGCACCGACGAATAGGCAAAGGTAGCAGGGTAGGTAGTGGTGCAAGGATCAGGGCAGCCATGGCCCCTGTGGCCACAACAAGCACCGACTCAGGGATGGAGAGTGCGACACTGACGACGGCTGGCGGGTCAAGGCTGCAGTGTCCAATAGGGCAAGGAGCAGCGCGTGGCGTGTTGCATGGCAGCCCTATGCCGTAGTGAGCATCGAGTCGGGGATGGAAGGTGCAACACCGGTGGCAATCGGCGGGGCAAGAAGCGGTGCTAAAATAGTAGGCAACAACTGAGCATTCGACACGGACAACCATACAAGTGAATTTAATTCTTTATCCCCAAATCTGAAATCCCCAATTCACAACTCTATCAACGTGGTGTTACTTTGTAATGATGAACCATGGTTTTTTAAATGTAGCATATAGAGTATTCAAAAATAGAGAGTAAGTACATAGATTTGAAATCCCTAATTTACAAATCTCTAAACTATTTTAGGTGTTGTCTCTATTAACAACTTGTACTTTGAATTTTTGCTATTGTGAATCTTTATATTTTACATTGAACAATGTTTTTATAACTTCGAACACCCATTCTGGAAATCCTGGATCCGCCATTGGCAGTAGGCCTCGCCGCTCGGGCCTCCTCCGTCCGTCCGACCACCGCTCTCGTCTCTCACCTCCTCGCCGCTCTTTGGGTTGAGGGTGCCAGCGGAGGTACTCATGGACGAGCCGACGGTAAAGGGTGCGTCAACCCCGGCTGACCCCGCTGGGTTCGCCCCTGCGTTCAATCACATGCATGTGAGACTGATATGAATTGCAGCGAAAAGACCTTAAAGGATATAAGTAATAATCTTCTGTGCATCTATTCGATCTTGTCAAGTTGATGCTGATCTACGTGCGTGCGGCAGAAGGAAGGAATGCATGTGATGTTATTCACACGAGGGTAGGGTTTCAGTCCACTGTGGGCTTGCATGCATTTCCTTGTCACGTACGCACGGATCCATGCTTGACCATCTAATTGGCTCATCACAGCTGCTGATGAGTTAATTAAGCACTTAATGACCCACCTAATTGTTCCTCCTTCGGTCCAAACACGTATGATTCCGGTCAATGAAAGTCGTTACGAGCTCTAATCATATTCTTAGCATGTGATTCAAGTTAGCTTCTTTTTCTCTCTCGTCTAATCCCTCCCTCTCCCTGTGTCTGCCTACACCGACCAAGAGAGTAGACTTGGAAGCCCATCTCTACGACGACGAAACAAGGCCCAACCATCTCTACCAGCCCACAACACGAGAGCCCCTAAGGGCCAAGCCCATACAGCCACTCCATGGGCCTTGCATGCTTAAATGGGCCCAACACAAAGCCTGCCTGCCTTTCGGCTTGCAAATAACACGCAGCCACACAGGACACACAAAGCCCACAGGATAAACTTCTTCAGGCCCATCGCCAACTCTAAAACAGCAAGTTCGGCTTCTCCTACCACCGTTTCTCACTCAGCACCAAATATAAAGCAGCCTCTATTTCTGAAGGGATTTACTTGCGCCGGCACGTGCGATGGGAAGCTTTCTATCGTATATACGTGAGCGTAACATTGTTAAACAATACATACAACAATTTGTAATGAACATGAGCCAGAAAAAGAGGTGCAATGTCCTAAAATTTTTTGGGAAACTATAAAAAATTCTCACTGAAAATTTGATGAAAACCGTAAGTATAGAATTGAGGTACAATTTAAAACTAGTTTAGGTATCCGAATCAAATAAATTCATGGTGATACAATACTGCAAAATTGAAAAAATAGTGGCAACATTTAAAGATTTAGGTATACGAATCAAATAAATTCATGGTGATACAATACTGCAAAATTGAAAAAATAGTGGCAACATTTAAAGATAATTATTGCAACATTTTACAATAATTTGGGGGGACAAAAGAATTCAAGGTCCACAACAAATTCACAGTGCAACATTTCAAAACAAATATCACATCATAGCGCAACAAGCTGATCCGTGCGTAGCAAAATCCCAGCCGACTGCAACAAAACCGCAACAATTGAGGATGCGACAAAATTGCAACAAATAAAAAAACACTCATGCAACATTTTGGGATAATGTCGGCAACAAATCGAGCGAACATCTGCAACAAATCCTACCTGGAGGAGGCACAACAGACGATGGTGAGTAGCAGAGCTCATCATCTGAGGAGGTTTGCTGTCAAGCCGGAGAGAAGCCCGCAAAGGTGTGCTGAGGGAGTTCTTCACACCAAGCTTCGGTGACAAATCCAATGAGCTCCGACCAACCTCGAAAAGGAATACTTACATGAGAGCTCCATCCACGGCGGACGGCCTCCCTCAAGCACAACCATGATGTGTGTGTGAGAGAGGGAGAGGATTAGGTAGACAGAGTAGGGAGCCATGTGCGAGGTATAGCAGACCACAATCATGTGTGGAGGGAGAGTGAGAAGATGAGGAGACGAGATAGAAGAGAAAGCTTCAGTTGCTAAGTGAAGAAGATTACTAGAAGTCAAAAAAGTATAAAGGCATCACCTAGGTAGGGAGGCCTCCAATGCTTTTGTTGGTGGGAGGAGTTGTATTGAGTGAAGCATCCAGGAGTAACGCTCCACGTCTGATGTCCGGATAAAAGCATTACCGATTTCTAAAACTTCCCTTTTAGAAAATGTTAGAAATATAAGTGAATTGCTCACCTTTCCTCATCAGCTTAAGTTTTTGGGTGAACTGACTGGTGCATGCAACTCAATATAGTATCAGAGCTAAGAGGTCTCGAGTTTAAGATCCGGTGGCGCAATTAAAATAATAATAGTTGCATCCCACTTCTATTCCACATCCTAAACCTGAGAAAGTCTATACGTGAGAGGAAGATGTTCTAGACCTGAAGGAGCCAATACGTGAGGGGGAGTGTTGAATAATAAGTGAATTGTTCACATTTCCTCATGAGCTTTAGTTTTTAGGTAACTAACTGGTGCATGCAACTCAATATAATATCAAAGTCAAGAGGTCTCGAGTTCAAGACCCGATTGACGCAATTAAAAAAAATAAGAGAGGTGCTTCAATGCTTTTCTTTTTTACAATTGCACAAATATTAAAGCACGAATGAAGGGTAGATGGAGATTACTTACCCCTTCGCTTGCTTCAAGATTTGTGCAACTTGTATTAGGAAGGAAAGTATTGAAACACTGCTCAAAAAATAATTACAGCTCAGTGAACTAGCTGGTGCATGCAACTCAATAGAAAAGAATTGTATTTCTAAAACTGTGGACATCTAAGGGGGAAAAAGCAGAGAGAGAGAATTTTCAACCTTCAGTACTTCATTAGTAGCAGAATGACCAGGCAAATCTGATGTCAGACTTGGGAGACATGGTATTCTGTAAACAAAACGTTGCTAGCTTTAATTTCAATCCAATTCTTTACTTCATTCAAGCACAAAAATTTGGCTTGAAACCGAATGTAAAGAAGTAAATAACAAGGTAGCAGTATTTCTATGGGGATCATTCAGATCAGCAGCTTGGGTCCTATCACACTCAAATCTCAATACAATGTCGCCTCCAGCTCCCAATATAAACTCCAGTTCAAACAGGTACCAAGCAGCTCCCCAGCATATATATGCATATCCTTCCATCAGAAACTATCACAAGAAATGGAAGTACTCGATGCACTTTGACTGACCGATAGATAGCAATGTCCTCGACAGAGCACCGGTGGTGATGTTGGACGAAGCGCTTGTTTCAGCAAAATCGTCAACTTCCATCTTAACCGGAACATTGCTTGTAGATGATGATGTGTCTGTCCACTGAAACTGGCGAGCATTAGTACTCCTGTCAAGTTGCTGGTTGGCTCTGTATGACTGTATGCTCGGCGACTGCAGCGAAGTTGAGGATGACAGGAATGTGGGATGTTCACCGGTGGCATGCGAGTTGAAGCAGATTGATACGGGCTTCCTTGAAGAAGACTGTGCACAAATATTTGGGCTGCTGCCGATGGGCCTTGAGCTGCTATTGCAGGTATGGTGGTTGAAGTAAGTGACTGCGAACAATGGCGGATCATTTGTGTCCTTCTGCTGGACTTGTTTTGTGGCGGGGCACTTCATGTCATTCTTGTAGGTGCATCTGTAATAGAACCTGAAAATACAATGATATGACCCCAAAAATCCCCTCAGAAATGAAAGAGAAGAACTCTTCACGAAAGTTCTAGTTACATATTACTGAACATTTAAGAAAAGTTTCCAGGCAGTTAGGGAGTGCGAGTATACAATGGTACATATTACTGAACATTTAAGAAAAGTTTCCAGGCAGTGAGGGAGTGCGAGTATACAATGGTTGCCCTCAAGAGAACATACATTTTGCACGTGCTTCTGTGGTACCTCAAATATAATGACGGTGAGAGTAAATTTTAGAATCAGATGATTAGGTAAGAAGATAAAGTCATACTCCGCACCAGTCACCAGTTTTAGTTTATATTTGATTACAAAAAACAATAACTCCGCTAAAATTTACTCCTAACTGTTCCAGAATAACATAGGGGTGTTTTTTTGTTTTGTTGACAGGAGAGAATCTTGTATTGCTTTGTTGCTATTAAAAGAATTAAATTTTCTTAGATTGCCACTAATTTTCTATTTTAGAGCTTAACTAATCTACCTCTGAGTGAGCAGCCCCCACTACTTACTAAATTTCAAGTTGGATGGTTGAACAGCACTTCGTCGACTCTTTTCACGCCTTTGGTGTACCAACTTGCCTTGTTCTTCTAGCAGTTGTTGAATTGTAGTACTTTACAGTAAGTATTCATATGTGCAGTATGATCATTCCCTACAACATCCCTTTAAGGAAGCAGATTTTTTTTTGGATGGTTAAATAGTATCTCCTTTTCAGTTCATAAAAAAATCATATCTATTTTCCACTTCGCCTGTCAACATTCACTCTACTTAAATTAGGTGGAATGTTGCCAATACACACTTTTGACACCTCTTCATCTACTACCTTTTCAAAAAAAAAAAACATCTACATCTGTTAACACACTCTTGATGTACTAACAAGGTATGTGGGGTCTGCATTGTGAGCCAATCAGTCACCAAAGAAGTAAAAAAGAGTTAGCAGAGACTGTCGGCATGATGCTAATGGTTGGAAGCCTGAATCAGAACAGGCGTGCTAAACAAATGAGGGAACTTTTAGTTTGCTAGTGAAGTATTAGATTTCAAACGAGTTGCAAATGACAGGCAATAAAGGAAGGCCACTTGCGATTTTCCTATTCGAATGGTGAGCAACACTTTCTGAATTTTTATTTTTTTTTCTTGGGTTGCCAATTACAAAAGAAATTGCTGCTGTGAAGGTTCTTTTCCTAGGTCATTACATAAACATTTTTTAGTTGACAAACATGTCCTTTCTTGAGCAACACTTTCTAAATTTGTATTTTTTTTTTGTTGGGTTGTCAATTACGAAAGAGATTGCCACCGTGAAGGTTCTTTTCCCACGGTCGTTACATAAACAATTTTTAGTTGACAAGCATGTCCTTTCTTTCACTTGATTAAGGGCTATGCCAACACCTGTCCACCGCCAATTGTACCAACAAGGCAACAAGTGACTAGTAGACAACCCCTCAATTTGATATGTCCACAACAGTGTTTTCTTGCAAAAAACCAGATACATTGACCAAGCCGTCCACTGATATACAAACGTTGGGTGCATTAAGCTGGGATGTGATTTTCGGTGTAAAAGTTATTTGGCCCACCAGCTAGCTGCACAAACAAAGACTATATATTGACACCAACACAGACATTGAAGATTACTAGGTACAAAACATGTACAATATCTGAAAGATATGTTCTCCACTTAGACTGGCGGGTCTACGGTGTTCAAAGTCCAAAGGCAGCAAGATATTGGTGAACTTTAATTACCAAACACTGAACAGGGTGAAAAAAAAAAGTCAAGAACACACGATGAGCACACAAGATTTGTGCAATCAAGAAGTAGACGGCCCGCACTGCAGCGGGTCAAGATTTGTGCCCAGGAAACCTTGTGCTGGAAGAAATCGGTGACAACTGCAAACAGATTTACTCCCATGAATTATATTTCTACCTGCTAAAAACGGGTAGAACTAAGTTCGAAAGGTTTCAGATCACCACCGTCAGCTCACCCACCAACTACAGGTCCTGCAAATTCACTAGTAGATCTACTGATACCTAAAATCAACCGTTCTTCTTGAAATTATATCATCACAACAGTAAAAAAAATGTTTTTGCACAAGAAAGACATGCATGCATGGACTGAAAACATGTAATTTCTGGAATGAGTTGAATGGCGAAGGGATGAAGGCAAGAAGCAACCTTGGGAAGTAGGAGTTGGAGAGCTTCTTCTCGCCGTACTTCCTCCACTGGTGCCCGTCGTCGTACGGCGCACAGGTCTCCGTCGTCCATGTACGCTCGTCCTTCCTGCAGGTGTTATTACACACAATAAAAGAAAAGAAGATCAAGAAACAAAACTCGAGGATCTTTGCTGCAAGGAATAGAGGAAACTATGCTATGCATACAGCATACCTGGTTCTTTGCTGGGCCCGAGCAGGCCTGTTGGATCCCAAGTCGCTGGGATAAGACGGCACAGAGTCGAGAGCCATGGAGTAGGAGAGAACTGGAGAGAGGTTGAACTGAAAGAGAGAGGAGAGGAAGCCGTGGGATTTTGTGGGGGCACCGCCGTAGTATTAATCCGACGAAGAGAGGAGACGTTTCTTCTGGGTCTGGGGCCTCGCCTCGATCGGCCTCCAATCTGAGAGAGTGACTTTATTATACATTAAATAACGACGGCGGAGCCGGATGAGCATTCTTCAACGTTATCACGCGTCGCCACCTCTGCTACTACTCACCTAACGGCGCTTTCGTCTTCGTGCATTTCCTTCGTCTTCTTCGATCTCCTCACTCTGGAGAGCTCGTGCGTTCCCCCTCCTTCGCACAATCTTCTTCCTGTTTTAGGTCGCTCATATGCTTACCTAGCAATATCTTTTGCTCATCATCCAATATATAACCTTTTCTTGACGCCAAGAAGTCTTTCTCTTGGCGTCATGGATAGATGTCCTGACTTGCTGAGTTGCTGTCTCAAATATGGCTGTCGTCGTTTGCACCGCAACCTAGTCATAAGCAAAATTGGTTTTGCGCTATCTCAATGCTTTTTATAAAGAAAACTACGAAACAAAATTAGTATGTACATGTGGGAAATCTATTATCCTATAATTTTAAAAGATATTGTCAAATTTATCTGTTGTTTCTTAAATTTTTCTCTCTTGCTAGTAGAACCAAAATGCCATGTTTACTCTCATAATTTTTAGCCAAAAACTTGCAGAAATCCTATCAGGAACAGGACGGGGTAACGGAGGGGAGCTGACGGAGTGATGCTGGCATCAGTCAGAATACCCAGCACATCGGCCTGAATCACTCTATTGCCAATGTCAATGCAACTCCATGTGCAAGAGGACAGCTCATGCTCTGCATTTCGATCTTTTCCTTTCACGCAGTCTCTCAGTTTGGTCTTATATTACTCTGTTAAATAAAAGGTAGTGGCATACTGGCATGGGCATGTGCGACGGGAGCAGCTGCAAGCCTGCAAAAGGCCCAAAAAATTAAGCGGCCTATTTTTTTACTATACCTACTTCAATCAGTGAAACTTAATTTTAGTACTATAACAGGTAGTTATCGTTTTTAATATAGACACGATCTCTAAAATATAGCATTGACAACTAATTTTTATTATAATATATTTATAAAACCCAATAAAATTATAATATTATGAAAGTATTATTCAAGACAAATCTACACAAATGATTTTGATGTATTCAATTTAAATATTTAAAAAGATATTGACAGTCAAAGGTTCGAAAGTTTGATCGTACCTATGTCTAAAACGACAACCATTTGTGACTGGAGAGAGTACTAAGTAGTAAACTAGTAAGTGGGATAGGGATTGGGTGCAGTCCGTATGAGGACTGCAACTTAAGCAGTCCCCATAGTCTTGGACCGTTCGATCGGTCAAAACATAATGAACAGTGTTTTTGCTATAGTAATGTAAATAGTGTTTTCGTGTGTTTTCAGCCGATCCGAACCATCCACTTTCAATCGGATAGTCCTTTAGAGACTGCTTAAATTGTAATCCCCAGATGACTGCAGGCAATCCCTATCCTAGTAAGCGAGTAGTCCATTTTATTCACCTCTCTATAAAAACTTCTACCAATTCATATCACTTTCCCCACTTCTCTCTCTCTTCATTTTGTTGCCCTAAACTTTTACTTAAAAAATATTCCTAAGAAAAATATGGCCCAATTGATATTCAAATATTGTGAAACAACTATATTATTTCCGTAATTCAATTGTTGCATATAGAATTTTGTTGAGTATTCACATGGTTTTTGTACTTGCAAAAAGGAGTTTTTATAAATTGAATTTTTTGAAGTTCTACTTCTACAAAGACTCGAGAAACATTGGAAAGACTCACGATAATCTACAATGACTAAATGTATGATGACATGTGCTAGTTTGGAGAGTGAAATATGATTATTTATTGTTCTAATTTTAAAGTCAGCTTAGGCCACCAAAATGTTAGGTACGGCACTGGAAGGTGGTATAGCTTTGTTAGTACAAAATCTTGTGTTTGGTGGATCAAACGAATCTACCGGCACAGGTTAGCATTGGAATCAATCAGGATTCAGGAGCTTATAATACTCCATCCCTTTGGACAAGCTTCCACCAAGTAGTCTTTTTAAAGCAGCTCCAAGACAGAGAAAATACTATAAAAGAAACAAGTCTTGTTAATGACTCCTGAAAGTCCCGATTTAAATTGAGTACTAGCTCGTTACCATGATAATTACATTATGGAAGGAAAACATATGCCCTTGTAAATATCATTAGTATTTTCAATGACTTCCTCATATTTCTTTTCAACTTTTGGAAAATGTTAATTTGGCAAGGATTACTACGTGTGATATGACAAAAGATAACATTTGGATTATGGAAAAATGTATTATTAGTGGTCAGATAATTCTGCACAATATTTTTCGATTATAGCTTTACCTAATAAGTTAGAAAACAATATATTGGGACCACTTTTCCTAGTTTAAATATTCTGAAACCTCTATTGTTCTGCACCTATAAAATAAATAGTTAAATACACTGGACTGAGATGCATTCGATCTTTAAGTAGTTTACTACTGTTCATTGGCGAATTTTTTTTAATAATACATTTCGTAAAAGGAATTGTGACATTAATACGCGAAAAAAAATGCAAAAATAATTCTCCGTCAACAAACGGTACGGCGAAATAGAAGTAGTCGCCAGAGGGGTGGAAGAACACCCTTTTATCGCCGTACCGTATGGCGACAACTGGTTAATCCAGCGATTAGCGTTGCATTGACAGAGCCGAGGCAGCAAATTGTCCCAGATCACCTGCTCCGCCTGCAGGTGGTCAAACACCTCCGTGAAGGAGTGGTACGTCGAATGTACCTGCAGTCCTGCCCACTGTGGCTACAATAGAAAAAAAAAACTGTAAGCATATGCGATTGTAATTAAAATTGGATAAATGCTTAGAAGGACATATTTAATTGGATAAATGCTTAGAAGGATATACGGTCGATGCAACGCTAATCGTCGGATTAACCAGTTGTCGTCATACGGTACGGCGATAAAAGGGTGTTCGTCCACCCCTCTGGTGACTACTCCTATTTCGGTAACGACCGAGGATTTTTTTTTGCAATTTTTCTGTTTCGTGTATTAATGTCGCAATTCCTTTTACGAAATGCATTATTAAAAAAAATCTTCATTGGCTAATAAGCTATGCTCCATTTGAACATGATAAAGTCAACTGAATTGATATGTTGACCTGAAAATTAATAGTACCTTCTTAGTAGTTGTGGTTTTTCTCCCAAAAAGAAAAGGCTCATCCTTGGGTTTACTTCAACTCTGTAGGTAAATGAATTATTCAGCTGCATGGACATTTACGCTGAATATATTTCGGCTCCAATTGCAGAGATAATGACCACAAAATTCATTTTAACCTCGTCATCTAGCTGGCTAATCAACTAGAGAAAAACTAATGGTATATGTTTGAACAGTATACCATTCCCAGCTTATTCTTCTCTCTCGCTGAGAAGGCTTACGGATCTGCAACCGTCGTGGCGACAGACAAAGGAGGAAGACAACGGAGGTAAGGAAGAGGGAGAAGGGGGAGTAGGAGAGGAGTCGATTATAATGGTATAGTGTCCGCTAGTCCCTTCCAATCAACTAGCATGCGCTAAAATTTTTCCCTGTTAAGGATCACAAAGCAATAGAACCAATCTGGATTTTAAAAACATTGCCTGGCAATATTTTAGCATTTGAGGTTGTGGCTATAGTTTTAGCCGCATCACCTCAATGCATTATTTTGTTGCAGCCGGTTGAGTCATCAGACATCCTGGTGACGCATTCAAAGTTTCATACAGTCCGGCTTAGTTTGTTTGGATTGACGGGACCAGATCAATTTGTATAGGTGATGCTTCTGCAGAAGATCCTTATTTGTTTCCAACACATCTGGATAAGGGACAGCTCATCCAACCATTGTTAAATGCTTCTTGTTTTTCTTTTCCGAAGCTTCGTGAGTCTTTATCAAAATTTACAAGGAACTTAGCAGCTAGTAATAAGTAATAACAATGTAAAACTACTCTGTGAGACTGTCCTTTCCTTGAGAACTTCCATTTGGAACCTCCAAGACAGCTAGCTCACATTGTTCAGGAAATGATATTCCATCAACAGGCAAAGTTAACAGCTACTACTGCTGCCTCGGGGAGGAGTCATAAACAATGGGCACAGATGCTCTGGAACTTGTGAGCTGCCCTTAATTGAATACTAATTAGAGACTAATAGGGAAAAACAAAGACGACCAAGTTGATTCGCTAGCTGCAGAGTGGTGCTGGTACAAAGTGCTTGCATGTGGTGTTGCGCTGTTACCGTGGAAATTAATCCATCTTAATCGATCCACGAGAACGATCATTCATCTAATCAATTGTTTGTGGTACGTACTCCTATCCTATGATGGTGGCGGTGGGATTCTTCCAGGAAAATCACTTCAGATAGACTAATATAAGATACTAGAAATTAAAGTATAGAGCTTTTAACTACCCCTGAATTGTTTTACTGAGAAACTTTCTCTGATGTAAAACATACTGTAACATAATAAACACAGAAGGAAGATGGATGAGCATTCCTCCAATTGGAGGCAACTTAAATTAATCCTTCAAATGTGGGAAACGTCACAATCAAATGAGGTGTAAATAACTACATTATGGGGGTGTTTGGGACAGTTCCAGCTCCATCAAAATCCGTAAAGTTGGTGGAGCAGGGTATTCCTAGCTCCAGAAATTTATGGAGCTGAAACTGTGAGTACATTAAGAGTGTTTAGATGTGTCATCTTGTTTACATTTTAGACTAAAAATATAAACTTAATTCACTTTATTTTAACCTACAAACTCCAGCTCTGAGGTGGAGTTGGGATCTGGAGCTATACCAAACAGGGCCTATATTTGCAGACTTGTGGCTGCAATGGGGTACTGAAATAGCTTATGACTCCATCCATCCAAGGTCTCATCGATGAGAAGGAATTTTAGCATCTAAAGAAGTTTAAGCAGCGGGAGATTACTGGAGTAGTTTGAATAAAATATGCTGATGATCGGATGTAGAAGGCGAGGACTGATGGGTCTTATTTACGAGAGTAAATTTTACAAAACTATATATTTCTTGTAAAAATTATTAAAAAACTACAGATTTTAACTCATATTTTATAAAACTACAGATTTTAAAAGAATATGTTACATAAAACTATAGGTTTTAGAATTGACGTCTCACACATCCTTATTTCCCGTTTCACTCATGCGTGACACTGCCAGGTCGGTCCAGACTGTCATACCCGTTACAAGAAACGGTTAATTCTCCTAAAATCTATAGTTTTATGAAATAGAAGCAAAAATATGTATTTTTTTATAATTTGTAACAAAATCTATAGTTTTGTAAAATTTACTTCTATGATTACAAGGCAAAGAAGAAAATGAAAAGAAAAGTGTGCGTGAGGGCATGAACCAGAGAATTTTTTTTTCTTTAATATTTTTTTTAATCTTTTTTTCAAAACTAGGCGTCCGGGCAAAAAAATTACAAAATTGGGCGCCGGTCGCCCGTATATGGGGCGATCGCCCCATATACGGGCGATCGCCCCACATACGGGCGATTAGTACTGCTTTAAACACGCGATTTTTACTCTATCTGTTGTTAATTTCTAAAAAAAATCATAACTTTTTCATATGATGTCGGATGGAGATAAACTTTATATGAAAATTGTAGCTCTCGACGGGATCTACAACTTTTGTATACAAACTTATTCAATTTGAGTCCATTTAGATAGCCAAAAACGGGATAGAATGTTCAGATCTAGAAATAGATCGTTTTTAGATCTGAACATTCTATCCCGTTTTTGGCTATCTAAATGGACTCAAATTGAAAAAGTTTGTATACAAAAGTTGTATATCCCGTCGAGAGCTACAATTTTTATATAAAGTTTATCTCCATCCGATATCATATGAAAAAGTTACGATTTTTTTTAGAAATTAACCGCAAACAGATGAAAAATCGCGCGTTTAAAGTAGTACTAATCGCCCGTATGTGGGGCGATCGCCCCATATACGGGCGACCGGCGCCTAATTTTGTAATTTTTTTATACCGACGCTTAGTTTTGAAAAAAAGATTAAAAAAAATATTAAAGGGAAAAAAATTCATGAACCAGATATTGAGCCGAACAAACAACAGGCATGGACATTGGGCCTTGTTCCTTGAAGGTTTGCATCGATCGGGGACGCATGACACACACTGCATGACATGAGGGAGGCCACGCGACGCGACAGGGCCAACCAGGTGAAGCGACCCATCAAGGCCACGGCCTACCGTCCATCCATCTTGGAATTTGAGGATCGAACTCTTATCTCAAAAGAAAAATCGAGTCACAATCTTTGTGTTAGACGTAGTACTCATACTAGAACCTACGAGCAAGAATTGCTCTATCAATATGATCACCCTGGAGACAGAAGCACTGCCTAAGCTGAGATTAGTTACTCGTCCCAGTGATAGTATCATACGCCATAAATGACCTGCTACATAGAATTTCTTGCTGACATGACAATCGATTAATGAAGAAAGAGAAGATAGCAGTATCATGAGGATGATATTGCTTGAGCTCAATATCCAACGTCTTGGATTTCATATGATACTGGGAGCAAACCATATCATATTCATATAAAATATTTGATCACAACACATGCAACAATTAATGCACGCAAACTATCTTGGATATTGTAGTATGATACTATGCATTAGAGATGGTGTTTCTTCTCAACAGTATCATGCTCTCTATCCTACGTGGCAGTCTTGGATTTTGGAATATAATACTATGCACTGGGATTAGCCTTAACTCAGTCACTCTTGAGTCTCTCTTTAATTTCTTCTCTGCAAAGCTTACTGCTCTGAGTCTCTCATCACCTTTCGTACCTACTCTACTCTTGGGATTTCAATCGCCAACCAAATTTACCAGGTCCTCAAGCACATCGTGGTACAGTATCTGTTTTCAGACAACTGAAATCAGACAAGAAACGGACAGTAATTTCCTCTGATTCACAAAATCAAATGGTTTTTTCTCTTTAAAAAAACCAAATGGTGACCCGTTTTCTTTTCTCCCTCCGCACGACCGCTTTCTTTTCTCACTCCGGACGACCCGTTTTCTCGTCGGCCCAGAGTTGCGCCTGCGTGTGACATGTGTCCCGCGTCTGCGCTCGTGCTACTGACATGTGGGGCCCACATTCTAGGCGCACAGTCCGTCGTTTCTTCATGTCCGAGCTGAACTCCTGCTTCGCCGCCCTGGGGCTATTTAAGGCATCAACATCCACGTCGAAACACTAGCTGCAAACATTACCGACAAAAGCCCCAAGACGCAGAACTCGGAGTCGTAGCTGTTTCACCAGATTTGGAGTTTAAGCCATAGCGTTACCGTTGCCTTCTAATCAATTTCCACCACCATCGGTGAGCCTCTGGCACCATTGACCTCACCGTTAGCTTCGCCTCGCCGCGTTCTACCTCATGCATGCGTTGCCTTTGCCAAAGAAGCCCCTTAGCCGCATCGAGCTGCTCTGCCGTTCTACTTCGTTGTCGCTGCAACCGCATGGTCGCCGCTGGTAACCATTGGTTTCCGTCCCGAACCGTTCGCATCGCCAGGAGCTTAGGGACCTAATGCGCATATCCAAATCCCTAAAAGAGTCCATCTTTGCCATCAAGCTATTCACCCAAGGTAGTGTCCGTCCAATACAAGCCGGCAGATCGATTCACTAAGGCACGATGGTGCCCTTGGTTTGCTGCCGTTCGCCGTTGTTGCCGTAGATTCGTTGCCGTTTCGATCTTGCCACCTTAGCTGCCACGTGTTCTCCGTATGTCGTCTACGTGTGCCCCATGTCAACGTTAGCAGCACACGTGGCACCCCAAACCCAAACCCTAGATGGTTCGTTGTGGATCCGGTCCACTGTAGACCAAGCTACTTACGTGTGGACCCTACCTTACAAAGCACTGTTTAGTAGACTCAGTTCACTGTACACCATAGACCCAAGCCCATGAACTTGGTCGTGGGCCTACATTCAGCCTCTCCCAATTTTCCTAAAATCTAAAACAATAAAGATTCCCGATATATTCTTAGCTCTCTCTCTCCTGTTTTGTCCGTCTCTCTCAGGTGTTGGCGATAGGGGCGACGTTCATGCTACTGGGTGCATCCATGACGGTCATGCTCTGTGAGTCAGTGACCTTCATGCTAGGCTTCTTCCTCATGCTCTGGATCATCAAGCCCAATATAGCCCATTCTACGTTGTCGCGCGCGTCGGTCGCCCATCGTGCTCGATTCTCGAGGCCGCCGCGCCCGTACTCTGATGTCGTGTCGGCCCCGCATGACCCCACGTCGTCGGGTCGAGCCGGTCGACCATGATGTCGTGCCTCGGGCCGGCCCAAAGGAGCCCGGCCCGAGTGCCCACCTCTAAGCACGTCGTGGCAGGGTATGGGTATAGTGGTGCTTGGGCGGTGTGTTTGGCTCCACATGGTAGCTCAAGTCAGCGCAGTCATCTCGAGCACTGTCGGGGCAAGATTTGCACTGAGGTTCTTCTGCCATGGCAGCAATTGGGCGGGGCTCAATCAAAGAGGGGGCAAGCAGAGAGGAGAAGGGAGAAGAAAGAGTGCAGGGCTCAGCTAGCTTCAGTGAGGCAATGGTGGCGCAAAAATAAGGCATGGTTCACATGGCGACGATCTCGGCTGAAGCTTCGCGGTGTCATCTCCTACCGTGGCAGCATTTTGGCTGGCAATTGTTTGCTGTGGCAGATAAATGGCGAGGCAAGGCAAGGCGGGGTTGCACTGTGTAGAAGATATACAAGACAGGCAGTCATGGCGCCGCAAGAGTGGCCAGGTTCACACGACGTGATTGAGCTCGGCGTTGATCCTTGTGCTTGATGGCGTTGTCTTGTCGTGGCAATAATTTGACTGCTTCTTGCTTGCCTCGGCAAGAATGGGCAGAGGAAGAAGACAGTGATTGGTTGAGGAAGAGACAGGGTAGTGAGGGCTATGCTACTGACATATGGGCCAGGAAATAAAGGGGGTCCCACATGGAAGTGAGAGACGAGAAAGAGAACTCGATCTACCCTTGTGAACATAATTAAGTTCATGCGTTTAATTGAGTGGCTATTCCTAGTCAAAAGTTTTTGAAACTTTTTATGCATGACCATGAGGCAGTCTTCATCCTGATGTAGAAATTTAAGAGTATGATTTGACTTGTATAATTTATAAAAATTCTGATAATGCCACTGTTATAGTTTTAAACTCTCTGATTTTCATTTTTTAAGGTTTTAAATGAGCTTTATTTTACATGAAAATTTTTCTGTGAAATACTAATGGTTATTAGGAGCTACTATAAAAATTTTAGATGATGATCAGTTATAGGTGTTTTTATAAAATTCTGAAATTGTTCTATGAGCTTATTTAACTTCTCTGTTTTTTTTATTTTCTAAGTGCATCATATAAGATTATTTATTTTTTTTGAAAATTTTTATGAAACATCATCTAGATCTGTAGATGATGTGATAAAATGTTTAGAAAGTGATAAGGTTTGTACAATTTTTAATAAATCTTACGAGTCTACTGCTCTTAGTCATTTGTCACGATTTTTGATTTAACATCTACACTAGATGTTTTCATGCTGCTTTGAAACTTTTTATACTTTTTATGACGGTTCCTTAGAGGCTGTATAAGTCTCCATAAACATTGTAGATAATTATTGTCAGATCCTGGAAAAATGCTTCTGAAATCCTCTGTGTATTATGTACTAGTCTAGGAAAAGCTAGTACACACAACAAAGATGATAACATAATATACCTAACGCATTTTATTAATAATCAGAGTTTACAATAAAGTGGCACGCATGCCAAATAAAAGATTATAGCGGAAGCAGAATAAACTAGTAGTAGAACCCAACAGATTCGTCACAGGCAATCAACTGGGGTAGCGGCCTAGTTATCCTGATCCTCACCATCGTAGAGATACTCCTCTAAAAACAACAATAAGCAAGAGTGAGTACTGAAAGTACTCGCAAGTTACACGGGATATGCATTTTAATGTAGAGTTGACAAAGGAAGGTCATATGGTTGAATTTTGCACAAAGCAAGTTTTTCAATACTCATTTTTCAATAGCATACTTTTAGTTTGAAGAATATTATCTTTTTAAACAAATTTTAACGTAGGAATCTGTCTTGGAGCTGAACCAAGTTCCCATAATGGAATTAATCCATTTGAGATCACTTTTCTCAACTCATTTTTAAAACATTAAAATCTAATCTGTGAAAGACTTGCTCGACATGCCCATGACCGCAGACACGGCTAATTGATTAGTTTTAACTCTGCAGAGGTTGTACAACTTTATCCACAAGACATGATTATCTCCTTTTGTCCAAATACACACTTCCTTTGGTGTGTTGGCAGAGAAAAAACACGACAAGACTCCTATAAAGCTCCATCTCATGTAATTATACCCGATGAGGTTTCACCGCTGGTAGGGTTAAAACCGCCCAGTCCAGAAGCCCCCTCCTGCGCCATGTATAGGCTAACCATCCCCGCATTCCCCCAATGGCACAACCATCAATGAGATGTCGCTAAACAGACAGCCAGGTCTGTCCCATACCAGACTTGTGAAAGCACGGTTGTGCTTTACATTCAGTAGCTCGCAAACCAGTCCTTAACTGACTAGGCGAGCTTTTCAGCAAACCGAAATACCACCGGTTAACCATTCTCGTCCAACCTAAACCACATTTTCATTTTGCTTTAAACCATATCAATTTCATGTCATTCCATGGCACACCAATGCCAAGTAATAACCTTTATCACAAAAGCATCTTTGATTAGCACAAATTCTTAAAAGATCTTATTTCAGGTCTAAGCTTGTCTAAGTCAGTTACTATATAACACTAGTCAATACTATATTAATGTAGCAACTAGTGAGATTTTTCTTAAGGTGACAAAGTATATTGATCATCAAAGTCAAATAGGGTCATAACAATTAGGAGTAACTAGGCGTTTAAATTTGGGATTTAAATTACACTGATAAAATTTATGCATGCAATAATTTAAATCAAAATATAATTTAAAATTATGGAATCAACATGTTCAAGAGTGTAACTTGCCTGGTTCACAGGGAAGGTGCTTTGAGTCGGTGGTCGCAAACTCATTCGGATCTCCGTAATCTATACGTTGCAAAAAGCGTAAAAGATCAAATAAATTCAATTAAAACCCAATAAATAACAAAAACATCATAAATAAGGAATTTAGATTTTTATAAATTTTCAGGAAGAAAAACGGGTCCAATTGGAGTTCGAACGGAAAAGATCAGGAAGATTAAGACATAGTAAATACGAAAAAAAACACTATTTTGGCATTTTGCTAAAATCCCAATTTATTTTCCTAATGGAGATTCCTGTGTTGAAATCGTCAGCAAGCTCAATGAACTATCGGCTGAATCAATTTTGCATGAAAATTGTCTTGTGAATGTGACGGGTGGGTTGGGTTTATGAACTTGGCCTATGGCTCATAACCATTCAATGCTCTTAGCTGGTCTACCATGGACCGACCCGTGGTGGCAACTCCATGGCACAAGCCTGGCTCAGCCACTACGAGGAGAAGGCATATTAGCGAAGCTTCAGCGAGATGGGGAGGAGCACTGGGTCGGCGAGGACACGAGACATGATCGACAACTCAGCCATGGTGGCGGCACTTCAGGGTAATGAAGGCATCGGATGGTCCTCCGGTGATAACAAGGCAAGCACGTGTAGAACGCCTCGAGGCGAAGTCGGAAATGGCTCGGATTCGTCCAATGAAGATCGGACGGCGGCACATGACAGCGATTCGTGCCGTTCGTCCAGAAAGAAATAACGGCAAAATTAGTCGCATACACAAGGAGAAGGGTGAAATTGATTGAGGGGCAAAGATGAGTAAAACCTTGCGCACAAGATGACGCGCTTAATTTTGAGGAATCAAGCTCCGGGACGAAGATGGGTGTCAAGAGCGCGGCGGCTAACTCTAAGGAAGACATTCAGGGTCCCCGCTCGTTCCAAGCGTAGAAGTGAGGGAGAGAGGCCGAGAGTGGCCAAAATGGAATCGGGATCGCGCGTCTAACTCGGTGCTCCAATTTATAGAACAAACGAAAGACTGGATCGACAGCAACGGGCGCGAGCAGTGCGACGGCCGGCGGCACAAATGCGGCATTATTGCGCAGATGATGGGTGAAACGGATAGGAAATGAGGTAGTGGAGATGAGGTCCTTCATTGGCTTTGATTTCTCATTTAAACGAAGAGAAACAAGCGTCTTTTCGGAGCTCCTTGACTGCTCTCGACTCGTGCTTGGTTCGTGCGCATGGGAAGAAGAAAAGGTGGGGGCGACCTGGGCTGGGCCAAGGAACAGCCCAAGAGGGGAAAGAGTTGGGCGGGCTACATGGGCAAAGAGAAAGGAGCCGGGTGGGGTTGGAAAGAAAAGCTCAAGAGGACAGGCCAAGGAGAGAGGGGAGTTGGGTGGGCTGGAAGGGATGGGCTTCGACCCAGACTAGATTTGGAATTAAATTTTATTTTCGAATTGTTTTGAGCTGAGAGAAAAACGGCTTTGGTAAAAATGGAACAAAAGCTCTAAAAATCCTTGAAAACTTCTAAAAAATACTTTGGAATATTTTAAACCAAATAAAATTGTTTTCGGAATTTTTTAGATTTTAAATTTTCTGCAGAAATTCTTTTTGTAAAAATGAAAGTAGCAAAAAGACTTTATAAAATCCAGAAAAAATCAAAGAAATTATAAGAAAATTGTAAATAATAATTAAACAGAAAATATGCAAATTTTTAGGGTCTTACAATTATCATACCTAGATATTTTTGAACAAATCTAATAAGGTTCATGTTCTTTGTTTAAATGTTGTTTTTGATTTTCTTGAGGTATTAAATTTATTCAAATTTTTTTCAAACTTTTTGTAATCATTCTGGAGATGGATTAGGATTTATCTAAAATTTTCTAGATTTTTATCTTATGTGATTTGTCTTTTATATTTTGGAAAAGAGAAATCCAATCAACATGAAAGCATTTTCTTAAAGATCAAAATCCAAGAAAAATTCAGACAAGATGGAAATTCAAAATAAGATCATACTTCAAATTCATTTTCATAGTTTTTTAATTTTTTAAGAGAGCATTTTAATAATGTAAATGTTCTTTCCTAAAAACCAAAATTCAAGAAAATAAGAAAAAAAAGGTAGAAATTAAAATTAAAATCTTAGTTTCAATTAATTTTTTTATTTTCTCTATTTTAAAATTTTATTTTATCCATTTTAAAAAATTTCGGGATGTTACAATTGTTACATGAGGAAGTGTTATTATTAACTTCAATGATGATATTGCCCTATACTTTCAGACACGAAAAGAACTATGCCAGGGTATCCATTGTCCCCTATATTTTTTAACATCGTCGTGTATATGTTAGTTATTATCTTAAAACGTCCCAAAAAGGGCGGGATGATAAGTAGAGTGGTACCTCATCTGGTCTAATATGGGTTATCCATCCTACGGTATACATATGACACCATCTTATTTGTGGAACATGATTTCGAACAAGCCAAAAATATAAAATTATTGCTATGCGCGTTTGAACAACTTTCTTGTGGCTGAAGTAATGTGTCCTATTCTACTTAATGTGTATGTATGTATGTATGTATGTATGTATGTATGTATGTATGTATGTATATATATCTATGTATATATATATATGTATATATATGCCGAACCTTGTATTCCACAAAAAAACAGATTGCAATTTCAGAGACGATATTTATAGGATATTAACAGATCAATCAGTTAGTATACCTCCTCTTAAGGCCCATAGGCTTTTGTTGTTCTTCCAAATTGCTGTCATCAGTGGAACTCTTGCTAACCGTGAGCTTATCGTCGATGGAAGTGTGTTGCAAAGTGCCAACCAGCTGGAGCTTTGATATCACGCTCATGTTGCAAACGATCACATCTTCAAACAGATGGACGACGAGCTCCGTGGACGGAATGACGGATCATCGGCATGAAGCAGCGGCAGGACGAGCACTAGGAGCTTCGTCACGAGCAACTGCTGCTACCTCATCGTACTACCAGGAGATATAGTCATTAAAAGTCCAAATGTTGCCGTTAAAAGTTATTAACGGCCACTAAATTGTGGTTATTAGCCGTCGTTAAAAGATCGATCGTTAATAGCATTAACGACCACCTAAAATTTATCTTCGATAAAAAATTGACGACGGGATAGTGTGTCATCGTTAATTAGGTAGTATCAACGATCACATTTCTAGTATTAACGATCTTTTTTTTGTTGTCGCTAACATTGCAGTGGTCTCTATTGCAACATTAACGACCACCTATTTCATCATCATAAACTATGTTTGAGGCACTTTCATGATATTAATGATAACATGTTTTGTATTTACGGCCACTTTTTTGTCACAAAAAGGTATGCAATATGTAATAAAGAATATAAATGTGTAACATGTCAGTAAAAACCATGTTTTATTCATTGAAACCAAATAATTGAACTCGTTCTTTGCATCCAATGTTTAAGATGTAATACAAATCCAAAAACACTCATGAAGAAAAAAATCATTGAGCACTAACATTATGGTGGCTAACACGATCAAACATCGAAACTACAACTAGAAATATGATAAATTTCTTAATCTTCAACTAAGAGGCAAATTATAATATTATTCTTGGTGAAAGAACGCAAAATATCCCTTCATCAAACTATTGGCCTGGCTTGTTGTGCATGTACTCTACATAATTTGGAGGTCTGCAAAAAGAAGATAGTTTATATCAGTTAATAGATATAAATGAATTGGCACAGAAATAAGAAACTATAATAACATATATCAAATTATTTTAAATGTAGAGCTTACATATATCATCACGTTCAGATTCACATGAGCTAGCATCACTACCATCGTCGTGCATCCCAAGCAAACAACCCTGTTATATATAGAGAGCAATAACGACCACATATCTGGGTTAGATAACGACGGGGAGTAGCGTGGTTGCTACGTACCTGTTTTTTTCTTTCCAGGGGCTGCTAAAAAAAATCGACTAACGACCAAAAGTTTCTCACGATCGTTATTTATTGGTTGTTAATATATACTCTGTATTCTAGTAGTGTCACCTCGATCGCCAACCCATTGTTGCAGACAGCAAGCTTGTTCGCTGTGATGCTGGCATCCATATTGTCTGCTCTGTTTTTTTAAGACAGCAAAAGCCGTGAATTAAATAGATGAGGTTAAAAAAGTTGTGAGGTACAAGATGCAGAGTCTGCACCTAAAGAAGGAAACATAGGTAAGGAGAGAAGAAAAAACAAGAAAAGAAAGAGGGAGGAAATTCTAAGTATGCCCTTGAACGAGGCTGCCTAGATGTGTCGCTCCTGCCGTAGACCAGGCTGCAGCCTCATCTTTGATGGACTGAAAAATCTGTTCGTGAGTTGCTCAACTTCTCTGAAAAATTCGGTTATTTCACTCTTTCCGCCATTGCCAGCATGTCAGAATAATAAGCGTTTTGACCCCTTTTTTTGGCGGTAAGAGCAGTGATGCAGCGAAGGTTCCACTCGTCTAGGTGCGAGGATGTCTCCCATTGTTTTGGCCGGAGGGAAGGTATGCAGACCCATTGAGCAATGGAAGACCACATTCGTCGGACCTGAGGGCAGTCTAGGAATAACTGCTCAGTTGTTTCTAGGATCCTGCAGCACATATAGCAGAAATACTGATTTGGCCAACCCTTGACCTGTAAGCGTTGCTGTCCATAGCCGATTTTGTTGTGCAAGCCAAAAGAAGACCTTATAGCGAAGTGGCGCTCGTGCCGACCAAATTGTGGTATGAAAAGGTCTTGCTGTACTTCCATTGAACTGAAAGAGGTATGCCGAGGTAGCCGAGTAGACACCGTTGGCGGTAGGCGTTCATATAATAGCATCCTCCAATTCTGGCCAAAGAGGCATTGATCGAATGTTGGACCATAGACTGACGTATTCCCTTAGGAGCTGCGGAGTGAGGTGGTGGCCGATGTCACGGATCTAGTTGTTATTTTGCAAAGCATTGACCACGGATCTAGTTTTCCTTCTAGAATGTTTGTAAAGGTGCGGAGCAAGCTGGCAGGGCGCTTTGCCATGTAACCATGTGGAGGTCTAGAAGGCTGCCCTCCGACCATTGCTAATGACAGTTTTAGTAGCTGCCATGAAGAGTTGTTGGTCTACCGGTCGCAGTCGCATGATAGACTAAGGATTTGTCCCGCTCTGTGGACTAAGGATTTGTCCCGCGTATGTACTGCTACTATACTAAAGTCTAAGATTAGAGCTGGGAGAAATCTAGTGTCCATTTCATGGTGTGAGCACAAGGTAACGCGGAAGAAGGACACGAGGGGGTCAGCGTTCAAAGTCACTAGCTAGTCAGACTCACAACAAACTGTAATTAAGAAAAGACGCATTTAGTGATTAGTTACTAGAATATGAACCATTTGTCTATAACATCAAGAGAATTATTTTACCAACTGACAAGAAAACAAAAACCTTCTATATATGGGGCTAGCTGCATAAGTCCCCAACCATATGATAGACAATCCGAACCCGACACAGTTGACCCATGTTTGAAGCTTCATTGGACAGCCGCCGTCCATTTTTCTTGGTCAATGGCCCACGCAGGAATAGGTTTCCTCCAAATCGATTGATCTTTTGGTCAACACAAATACGCGACTTGATCGACTTGAGTACCTCACTGTCATGAACCTTGGGGAAGAGAAGAGTTGGAGTAGGAAGCAAGAAAGAGAGAGAGAACCAGCAGAGGATTTGGGGGATTAGGAATTCCGTTCTTCCGTAACCTTTCCAGCGAAATGCTGAGTATTTATACTACAACTCGAACCCTTACAAGGAGGACCCACTCAACACAACTCCTGACTGGACGGCAAGACTCGAGTCACTAACAACGCACTCAACCTGTAATACAGCCTGACTCCACTCTTCGGTTACAGTACCTCATCCGGCACATCACATTCCCCACCCCTTGAGACGCAGCTTGTCCCAAGCCGGTGCCAAAGGAAATCGCCGATGCATAACCTCCCTATGTTCCCAGGTCGCTAAAGAATCAGGCAATCCTGTCCACCTGATCAATACAGAAGAAATAGTGTGATTCCCTTGCTTGATTAACCTGCCCTTCAGAACTTCTTCTGGAACCGGATTCACATCCACATCGATACAATTGAATGACAAAATAGAGGATGCCGAAGTTGATGGAGATATATGGCGTTTCAACTGAGACACACGAACAACGGGGTGAATCTTACTTCCTGCCGGTAAGTCTAGTTTATAAGCAACCTGACCGATTCGATCGACAATCTGATATGGTCCATAGAACCGAAAACAAAGTTTCTGATTACTGCGAGTTGCCAAAGATGTCTGGGCAAATGGTTGTAGTTTCAGATAAACCTTCTCACCAACCTCGAAGATTCTATCTGATCTCTGTTTATCAGCTTGTGACTTCATCCTTAAACAGGCATGATCCAAATGTTGTTTAAGTAATTGAGTTACCCGCTTCCTTTCATCCAACCACTCTTTCACATCCTTCTCCACACCAACGTTAAGATTTGAAATCCCAAAATGCCTAGGTGGGTAGCCATACAACACCTCAAATGGGGATTTACCCACTGCAGTCTGGAAAGAAGTATTATACCAAAATTCAGCGAGTGGCAGCCACTCAGACCATTTTTTAGGACATGCATGCACAAAGCATTGATTCAACCGTTCGGTTTGGCCATCTGTTTGAGGATGATATGCTGAACTCATGTTTAACCGAGTGTCCGATAATCGAAACAACTCTTGCCAAAAGGAACTTGTAAATATTTTGTCCCTGTCTGATATGATAGACTGCGGCAGACCATGCAACTTGTATACTTGATTGAAGAACACCTGAGCTACTTGCAAAGCCGAAAATGGATGAGTCAAGGGCAGGAAATGAGCATATTTTGAGAACTTGTCAATTACCACCAGAACTGTTGTATATCAGTGAGATGAAGGTAACCCCACAATAAAATCCATACTAATAATGTTCCAGGCTTGAGTAGGTACCGACAGTGGTTGCAGTAACCCTGGCATCTTGACATGTTCTACTTTTGCCTGTTGACAAATCTCACACTCTTTGACATATTGCTGGATTACTTGCTTCATCTTCGGCCAGGCAAAGAGAGATTGAACTCTGTGATAAGTGGCCTGCATGCCGGAATGACCCCCGATTCCACTGCTATGGAGCGCTTGAAGAATGTGCTGTTGGGCTAACAAATTATTTCCCACCCAAATGTGCCCTTTATACCGAATCACACCATCCTGCAAGGAATACCCTTGCGCATTTGAACCCGCTAAACACAGTTCAGTTAACAATTGTTTAGCTGCTTTGTCAGTTTGGTATCCCGCCACCAAATTCTCTATCCAAGTAGGAGTACACACCGATATTGCAAGAACGTCTGTAGAGCTGGACCTTCTTGAAAGAGCGTCGGCTGCCACATTAAGTGCTCTGTAACATCCCAAAATTTGAGATTTGGAATGTTGATTTCAAAAATAAACCATTTGCATTTTCTTGAATTAATCCCAGCTTAATTTGAATTTTTGTTAAATGAAAGGATTTAATTTGACTAAACTATTCATCAAACTAAAGAATTTCAGTTTTAGTTGGGTTCCTTGTGCTCCAAGGAATTTTTCTGTATTTTTGGGGATTTTTCTGAATTTATTTGCTATTTATTTGAATTTATTCGCTTTTATTTGAATTTCTGGATTTTTCTTAAATCGGAAAATGAATTTTTATTTCAAAGCCCTCGGCCGAATCTGCTCGGCCCGGTTTTCAGCCCTTCGCCCGGCCCGATTTTCCCTCGCATGGTCCGGCCCACCGCGGCACACGGCCGTCCGATGCGCTGACGCAGCGCAGGGTGCGATTGCGCCACGTCGCCGCTTCGCGAAACCCTAGCCGCCGCCGCCGTCCGAGTTCGTGTCGGCGCTGCCTTGAGTCCGTGCCCGCGACGCCCCGAGCCCTATTTAAGCGCCGCGAAACCGCCTCCCGAGGTTCTCCTCGCTCCGCCGCTCGCTTGCCTCTTTTTCCACGCTCTAGCCGCTTGCCGCTTGCTTGCGCTGGAGTTCCTCCGTGCCGAGCCTTCCGCCGCTTCTTCTTCGCGCGTCGGTGCGTATCCGCCGGCCGTTGGTCTTCTCGCTCCTCGTCATCCTCTTCCCGGCGTCGGTCTCGCGCCGATCCGTCGCGTATCCGCCGTCGGCCGTTGCGTCTTCTTCGTCTCCGGTGGGTTGCGCCGCCGCCCCGCCGTCGCGTTGCATCGAGAAGCCCCAGCCGTCCGATCTTCTACGGATGTTCCGGATTGCGCCGCGTCACCTCCTCCCGCAGCAGCGCCGCTTGGCCGCCCGATCTGGTTGAGTCGCCAGATGCGCGACGCGTGGCCGCCTGCGTCAGCGCTAGCGTGGCCGCTTGCGTCAGCGATGGCGTCACGGGTGCACCGGGTGCACGGTGAACCGGCGCAATGCCGTGGACCCAGTCCACCGTGAACCCGATGACGTCAGCGATTGCGCAATAAATCCTTTTTCAGTACAAAAATAATTCCAGAAATTCTGATTTTCTGATTTTCTTTATTTTCTCTGAATTTAATCTTTCGGAGGCCCGTTCTCGCTCATACGAACTCCGATTGAGGCGATTCAAGTTTCTATATTTTTATAAAATCAAGATCTATCTTTCAGAGTCATTTATTTTCAGTTTTGAGCTGGTTTGAGTCTCTGTTTTGTATTTATTTGGTTTCGTTGCTTCTTTTCCGGTAGACGCTAATTCCGAGGGAGCGAACGAAGACTTCGAAGACCAAGATTCAGCACTAGATCAGCAAGGCAAGTCGTAACCTTTGATCATATTGATCCTATGTTTGCAAAAGTAATTTACTTTATTACAATTGCATGCTATTTTGTGTATCAATGCTTATTTAATGGGAGTAGATGTATACCTAGTTGACATTATGCCACCTTGATTAATTGGATGTCATGTATCCATTGTTAAACCTAGGTTGGGACATTACTAGTTGGACATAATCATTATACCAACATTGGGTTATCGTAGCTATGCTTAGACACGCTTACATATACGTTGGGATTCATGTCACATATGAATAATGTTAATATTGACTTAATGAGATATTGAATCGTGGCCGTTAGCCACTGTTGTAAAATTTGTTGTACCATGGCGGGTTTGCCATTGGTCTTGGTTGAACAATTGTTTTCCTCGGGCAAGTGATCGTGCAAGAAAGGGGTGCTTTCTAGCACATTGGGATGTGGATGTCTTGCTCGAGACAATTTAAGGACTTAATCTTGTGCGCCATTGAACTGGTCTAACTGCATTACCACATGTCCGGAATGGGTCGACCTAGTGATTAATTTGCAATGTCTAGCCTTGAGTAACGCCAATTGGTGGTGTGGGTTCCGGATGGACGGTAGATTCGCAAGACACAAGAGGGGCCCTAATGGACGAAACCTTAGCGGGCGTCTCGAGTTTAGACAAGGCATTGTAAAGGCTTTGTCATGATATCTCTCGCGACACACCAAAGGAAGTGTGTTAGTAACGCTTGCACAAAGAGATGTTCATGTCTTGTGGGTAAAGTTGTACAACCTCCGCAGAGTGTAAAACTATTCGAATAGCGCGTCATGGTCATGGACAAAGCCCGGAATTTCACACTGCGATAGAGTGTTTCATAAAATGTGGAATGTGGAATTGTTGGGATGTGAACGGGAGTTCATCGTTGTTTTGTTGTCGATCATTGATCTACCAGTTATTTATTTATGTTTTCATAAATATGCTTTTAATCTATTTATTGTATTTCAATTCAAGTTATTGCTTTTCGCAAATGAACTATATAGCCATCCTTGTCAAGCCGCATAAATATATTACATCATTTCCTACGGCTTGTCGAGTACCTTTGTACTCACGACTTTATGCCCTTGTTGATCGATTGTCAAGGAGATAATGAATATCATGAGGAGGAATTCTATGAAGACTACGTGGATTAGAAGGCGTTCCCGCATTTATTGCCCGTGGTATGTCGAATGGTTCAAGTTATCTTTTCACGCAATAGTATTTGTTTCTTAAGCCCTTAAGGCATAATGGTGTAAACATTGACCATAAGGTCGTTTGCTTTATTTAATAATAAATTGCTTCTTCCTAGTTAATTCGTTGTATGGAATGGTATTTCATCTATATTTCCACTGTGTGCACTAGCGTGATCCTGGACTAGTGTAGTATACACAGAGGGTTTTGGATTTGCAAATCCGGGTCCCGACATGCTCCCTTCCTATAATGTATCTGAAATTGTAACCCTAACAATTTGATGAATGCCTTTTGTTGCATTTCAGTCATTAACCTCTGCTCTGTAATATGCATCAATGCCTTTTGGTCAGTCTTAATAATGAACTCCCTGTGCTGCAAATAAGGACGCCATTTCGTGACTGCTAGCAAGATTGCCATACACTCTTTCTCATAGGTGGATAATGCTTGGTTCTTCTTGCACAAGGGTTTGCTTAGGAAGGCTATTGGATGACCCTCCTGCATTAAGACAGCACCAATTCCCTCGTTACTAGCATCCGTCTCCAGCATGAACTGCTTTGCAAAGTTCGGCAGGGCCAACACTGGTGCCCGCACCAAAGCTTGCTGTAAAGTCCTAAATGCTTCATCTGTATTTGGAGTCCACTGGAAGGATACCCCTTTCCTAAGCAGTGTAGTCAATGGTTTATAGATTACTCCATAATTTTGAATAAATTTTCTGTAATAGCCAGTGAGCCCCAAAAATCCCCGAAGTTCCTTAGTGTTTGATGGCACCGGCCACTCCACCACCGCTTGAACCTTGGCCTGATTTGTAACAACTCCAGCCGACGAAATGATATGTGCCAAGTATACTAACATCTGTTGTCTAAAAGAACATTTCTCTTTGTTAATGAACAATTGATGCTGCTCCAGAATCTGAAATGCTTCAATGAGGTGCTTCACATGTTCTTCCAACGATCGGCTATAAACAAGTATGACATCAACAAATACCAAAACAAAATGGCGCAATGCAGGACCAAAGATGCGGTTCATAACTCCCTAAAAGGTTGCCGGGGCATTCGTGAGGCCAAAAGGCATGACCAAAAATTCGTACAACCCTTGATGAGTCCTAAATGCAGTCTTATGTTCATCACCAGCTGCCACCCGAATTTGATGGTACCCAAACCACAAATCTAACTTCGTAAACCAACTCGCTCCTGCCAATTCATCCAGCAATTCATCAATTACAGGCAATGGATGCTTATTCTTCACAGTAAGCATATTCAATTTGCGGTAATCCACACAGAAACGCCAAGTCCCATCTTTCTTCCTTACTAAAAGAATTGGCGAAGCAAAGGAACTATTGCTCTGTTGAATAATCCCTTTCTTCAACATGTCAGCTACTTGTTGCTCAATTTCATCCTTCTGCCCCGGAGAATACCGATAAGGTCTCACATTTACTGGTTGTGCTCCGGAAAGCAAAGGAATCGAATGGTCAAATGCTCTTCTTGGAGGCAATGGCACTGACTCTCTGAAAAGATGACTAAAGTCCTGCAAAACAGTCTTCAAGGGCTGTGGAATGTCTTCCTCCTGCCTATGCTTCTTTTGATCTTGTTCACTATCTACCCTCTGATGAAGCTATATTAGATGGGTAATAGCTCCTCTCCTCAAAAGCCCCTTGAACTCCTTTGCACCAATGCACTTGCCATTTGATTGATTCTCTTGTATTCCCTACAATACTATTCTACGATTATTATGTGTAAATTTGATACGCTTGCTTCCCTAATGCACCCACATAGGGCTATGTTCTTCCAGCCAATCTGCGCCTAAAATCATATCATAGCTACCAAAATTAAGAACCCTCACATCCTGTAGGAATGAATGTCCTTGGATCCACCATGCAAAGTTTTGTGCTATCTTGTTACAAACCATGGAGCACCCATCAGCCACAGTCAGATGCACTGGTGAGATATCTTTTGTCGGAAGGTGTAATTTATTCACTACTTCATTGCCGACAAAAGAGTAAGTACTGCCAGAGTCCACCAGAATAAGTATTTCTAACTTGCCAACCAAACCAGCCAACCTCAAGGTCCTGTGTCTCAACTTTCCATCCTTTGGCTATTCAGTAACAGCCAACAGCTCCTCACCAGCATTTTCCCTTGTTTCAGCATCCTCCTGTACTGAAAATTCCTGAAGTTAGAGCACTTCCACGAGTTCCTCTATAATGTGCAACGGAACCTGATCAGGGCACTTGTGGGTAGGGATGAAAACGGAAACGGAATTTTCGACTGTTCCAGAGAAAAACGGAAACTAAGCCCTTTTCTAAACGGAAAACTAAAATATCGATTTAAAACGGAATTTTTAATCTAAATGTAAACGAGATCAATTTCCGTCGGAAACGAAAACGGAATCGAAAATTCCGTATAAGTGAAACCGGAAATTCCGTTGGAAACTTGGCCCACCTGGCCCAAAAAGTAGAATGGAGAATTTACATTTATTTTCGAATTAAAATAATTTCAGAAATACAAAAGGCTTTATAGAAAATATCAAATAGACTTCAAAAATTCTGAAAAAATTCTCAAAAATACTTTGGAACATTTTGAACCTAGAAAAATTATTTCTATCATAATTTTGGTTTTATTTTTCATGATTAAATTAATTATATAAATAGAAAAAATAGAAAAAAGCATTTATAAACTCCAAAAAAATCCATGATAAATCTCAAAAAATCATAAATGAACATTGAACAATAATATACAAATTTTAGGGGAATACATCTTTATAGTTGGAGGAGCAATAGGATGTCGATGATAAAGATATGGAGGAGGACATGATGGTCTGATCTGGGGGACAAATAGTGAGCTTTCAACTGACAAACTTGAGAAAAAACTTTCTAGTGATACCGGTAAACATAACATTGTTCTTCTATCCTCATTTGAGGTAGAATAAGTTACATTGTTTTTGCAGTTATGTATTGTTTTTGCAGTTATGTATATTGTGATCATGTACTACGTTCTTGTGGAATTTTCCACTTTCATTTCCGTATCCGTCCCGTTCCGTTCCGCATCCGTTTTCGTCACTATTCGTTTTCATATCCGTTTCCGGGGTTTCCGATTTCGTTTCCATTACCGGTAAAAGATATGAAAATGGAAACAAAACGACCATTTACCGACCGTTTCCGTTCCATTTTCATCCCTACTTGTGGGTCTTGCCCCACTTCTCTCCAAAGATGAAGCAGAGCCCATTAGCCTTACGAAATGTTCGAAGCACTTCCAACTTCTCTTCCATCCGACCCCCATTGCTTTTCTTCGGATCCTCATTCTTCCTGACCTCCTCATACTTGTTGGGCCCTTTAAGTTTATCCAAGTACTTACTTCCCCCTCCCTGGTTACCTTCCCTACTATCCATCCTGTGATAAGGCCTCTTTTTAATGAGTTCCACTTCTTCTTCCTGTATTAGCGCCAATGAAACTGCTGTTTCCACATCTCCTGGGTTATGCAAAACTATCGCTGCCCTGATTTCCTCTTGTAAACCACCCAAAAAATGTGTGACAAAAAAACATCATCCTGAAATGGATTGTACAGAAGCAATTGGTGTTGCAATCTTTCAAACTTCTCGACATATTCTGCTACCGTATTAGTTTGCTTCAAGTTTAGTAGTTGGTTCATCTGCTGTTTGTACAAATCTCTACCGAACCTCCGTTCCGCTGTCTCACAAAGAGTCTCCCATTCCTCGAATCTTCCTTTTGTTTCAGCATTTTGTAACCACAACGCTGCATTACCAATGAAATTCAACGCAGCAAATCTCGTACATACTCCTGGATGAACTCCCATGACTTCAAAATAGGTTTCACACCTCTCCTTCCATAATCTAGGATTTTCCCCATCAAATTTCGGGAACTCTAATTTGGGCACAGCCTGATGTGGCTGCCACCAAGAATTAGAGTTCGGTGTATTCCCCGTCAACTTTCCCTCACCTCTTCTATGATCATACACCTAAACTGCATAAGATTCTTCTGGCTTACTCGGCATCATCATGGTTGGCGGCGGACCCAAGATTCCCTTCGAGTGCCCTCTACCCGGCTCCCTATCCACCGACGCATCTTCATGCTGTTGCAGAGAAGGCCCCAGCACCTCTGATGGGGAAACCGTCATCGATGTTGAATTTCCAGGGTTTGCCCGCAACTCCCCCGTATCTGGTCGCGCCTCCAAGATCTCCACCCTTCCTCACACCGCTTCCACCGCTGAGCGCACTTCGCCAACCTCCGCCTTCACACCATGTACATCCTGCAAAATTTGCCGCAGTAGGGTGTTTATACCTTCGAATTGATTCTCCACCGATGCCATCGATGAAGCCATCTTCGCCTCCCACTGAGATTGCTTCCTCTTGGGCGCTAGAACGCAGGATTCCACTTGCTCTGATACCAAATGTCATGAACCTTGGGGAAGAGAAGAGTTGGAGTAGGAAGCAAGAAAGAGAGAGAACCAGCAGAGGATTTGGGGGATTAGGAATTCCGTTCTTCCATAACCTTTCCAGTGAAACGATGAGTATTTATACTACAACTCGAACCCTTACAAGGAGGACCCACTCAACACAACTCCCGACTGGACGGCAAGACTCAAATCACTAACAACACACTCAACCTGCAATACAGCCTGACTCCACTCTTCAGTTACAGTACCCCATCCAGGACATCACACTCACATGTACATGTCCTCCAAATTAGAAATCACTTTAATAATGGATAACTCTTATTACCGTCAGTACTGAAGTCGAAACGCACGACTCTAGCTTGTGTGCTTAATTTCTTCGAATTTTTTTTTATTTAATATTTATTTTTATTCTTTTTTTTCAAAACTATGTGTCCGAATGAAAAAATGACAAAATGCTTCGTCGCTCGTGTATGGGCGATCGCCTCATACACACAAGCGATAGCCCCGCCACCGTTAACGCCAGTTAGCAGCTGGCCATGGGGCCCCCATCGCCCTCTGAGAAGCGACGCTTCTGAGGCGACAGGACGGCGCAGTTTTTTTTTTAGTTTTGTTTTGTAATTACTATATGCTTTTTAATATAAACCCGTAACTTTTGTTAGAGTGTCCAAATTAAATGAAACTTGTTTCTAAATTTAAATTTTGGAATGAAGAATTAGAGTGTAAAATAAAAATCCATGTGTTGTTTGCAGAATTTTTTTATTTGAGTTCAATGCTAGGCTCTAAGCGTGGATTGTGAAGGAATTATAATGTGTGTTGATCCATAATTCATGAAATAAATAGAATAAGTTACTACAACCTTATGCACTTCATTTTGCAAAAATATCTAAATATGATTGCATTTTGAATAAAAGATGGCTAGTTTAAACCCTTTATAACAATCATTGTTCAAGCAGTTAGAATAATATTCGAACGACCTCAAAACTTGATGAACCAGCTTTGTTGCATTCTTGGGCTTGCATAGGTCACAATTATGTAAAAATATTTAGATGTCACTTTAGGTGCACTATTTTATTGTTGTCCTAACATGCACCCAGAAACATGAAAATTGCCGTATCTTTCGCAAACGATGGTAAAACTCGATGAAATCGATATGACGAACCGAAAATGCTATAACCTATCTCGATGGAGAAAAATAACATCATTTGGGACACCGAGCAAGAGGACACATACTAGCCCTCCGGACGGTGAGCATACTCTTGAAGGTTGGGCCGACTGCTTATTACGACTTAAAACTAAAAGGAGTACCACGAACAAGGAAAACCAAAGTTAACACCAGACGTCTATTGAGTGCTTCGAGGCCACTTCCCATTCGCCCATGCCTCCGCTGGGCTTCTCCGCACGCCGCGCCTCTCTCGCTCTCTCTCTCGCCTCCTTCTCCTCCGCTTCCTTCCTACATGCCTCCTCGCGTGCGGCATCGCGCTGTTCTTGAAACCGCCGCGTGAACTCATCCTGCCGGCTGGCTTGGTCAAGAAGCCGCTGGTCCCGGGGTTGATCTCCGTATCAAACCATCGCTCAAATTCACACACATGGCGGAGGTGACTGCATGAAACGTAAATTAGCAAAGTTTCATTCACAAATATTATGTAACCCCGCACGATTGTTACCATGCGGCGATCCTTCGTGCTCTTCTCCGCGGATCGAAGGCGAAGGCGGCACTTCCAATACCTCCTCTTCCAAGTTGAAATTTCCCAAGAGCGACAAGCCCGCAAAGATCTCCGCGACATACACATGGGCGCCTGACCCACGAGGTAGGAAGAGATCTTGGCACGCTAAATTCGCGGCATGCACTCGCTTCTTCCTTTGCCTTCCCTTACCCTTTGCACTTGCACGCCTCGGCATTTTCGATTGATGCTCACCTCTATTCTTTCTCCCATTGTTCTTTGCGAGACCGCTTGTGAGAACGAATGTTATAAGGGCGATATCGCCGGTATGGGGCGATCGCCTCATATTTGGGCGATTGCCCCATGTAAGGGCGATCGCCTCACATTAGGCGATCGCCCCTACTAGAGGCGATAGGTGCACCAAACGTTGGTGTGTTGTCACGTCGTGTGGCATAGGCAAGCAATGCATAAATGATTTGAACAATTTATAGTGATAACGCTGTCATGTTACTAACTCGAGTTATACAATGTCTTCTTGAACGTAAAGCCATTAAAAAATACATCCGCACAACAAGTCAATCACGCCACGCTTCCTAATCGCCCGTGGGGTAGGTGAGTGGCGACGGCGACGGACGCCCTCCTAGGCCGCCTGCTGGCGCAGCGTAGAGTAGCGCGCGCGGCGAGGCCAAGTCCGTGGCGGCGCACCCGAGAGCCGAGAGGGTCGAGGTAGTCGGTCGAAGGTACTCTCCGTGTCGAACTCGTCGTCGAAGGCTCGTCGAAACCACCTGGGGTCCGCTGGGCGCGGGATGAGGAGGAGCCTCGCGCAGCCCGCCGCCGCTCGCCGCGTGGGAACGTAGCGAGGAACCGGCAGTGGTAGGGCGAGACGGAAGGAGCCTCCCACCATCGCCCCCACCGCTGCTGCGTGGGAGCGTAGCGAGGAACCGACGGGTAGGGCGAGACGCGGAAGGAGCCTCGTCACCACCACCCCCCCGCGGTGCGTGGGGCGTGACGGGCACCGGGTGGGTAGGGCGAGGTGTGGGCGGCGTGACGTGGTGTGCTGCGTCCGCCGACGTCTCCGCGCCCTCGGCAGTGGCTGCGAGCCAACCGCCTCATCAGAGCGAGGACCCGACCCCAAGTCGTCTCGGACTCGGCGGTGGTCACTGTATGCCCCCTCTAGGCGCTGTCAACATGGACACGCCTCCACCTCAATCTTCGCCAAGAGCCGAGTCCGCATGTAACGCCGTTGGCATTACGTAAGTTACATGAAAAGACGTGCCCATGTAGGTTCGACAGACACTTACCGAGGCGTTGTCCTCCGGGACATCTCGTGAAGGGTACGTGTCCGCTATCGATGCTCGCCAGGCGACGACGGTCTTGGTGTGTACCCCACCCGAGGCGAGTCTGGCTGGGCGAACCACTCCATGTACCGATCGTACATGTCATGGTCGACGGGCCGGGTCTCGGTGACCCTCTCGCCGAGTCGCGGCGCCCCACCGCAGGCCCATGGTCGCATACGGCGCGAATCGAGAGCCCACCGCAAAGACCCATCCGGTCATCCGCAATGCAAAAACAGAAGTACGCAAAGACATTAATTTCGCAAAGATGCGGAGTAGTAGGATCGAGGCAAGTACTGTGAGCGCGCCACGCGACAACGTGACGAGGCGGCAAAGGAAAGGATCGAACAGCCGAATCGCCGCAAAGACTCGGCGCGGGAGTACTCCTCGACACAAAGGTCAAAGACGAGCACCTTACGGGTGAGCCAAAGGCCTCATCTCGCGTGCAAAGCACGGAGACCCCGTGAGGTGCTCGGGCGTGATGTCGTGACGCGGTGTATGGCGCCCACCGCACGCCCTCGCTCGTGGAGGCGGTCGAACTCCGAACGAACTCGATAGGACCTCTCACCAGAGGTGCGCGAACCTCCGCCGCGAGGAAATAAGAAATGGCGAAGGTTATTCAAGTGCGTTAGTGGGGAAAAGATACGAGGGAGCGCACTGCCGTCGGACCAGAGTGGCCCATGGTGGGCCACCCACCGGTCGTCTCCGTAAAGCTCCTCGAGTACGGTGTCGTGTCAACAACAGCCCGCCGACGGAGAAGCGCTCCCAAGACCACAATCGAGGAGTAGGACGCACTCGACATCGTCGCGTCGTGCTCGCCCGAGAGACGGCGCCGCATGCACCTCAGACGCCGCCGCAAGCACACCGAGGCCCACGACCACCGTGCATCACCGCTTACAAGGGGAGTTAGACGTGTTCGCTGAGACGAGATTGAACCGAGTGTGTTACCTCATCCACCGGGTGTCGGCGATGTCTTTGGGCGACTCGATCGGTGACGGTCCACCGTGTTCCCGTGGGAGGACGGAACATCACCCAACCGAGCAACAACAGGAGGTATGCCTCCAAGTGGCGGCCACGCCCGCCTCCTCCGTCGCGGTGGAGAAGGTCACCGCAGCGTCGCGAACAAACATTATCGCAACTTGGCGCTTCTATTTTAATTTTCAAAGAAAGAGGTACTCACCGTGAATCGGCGACCACGCTTCGTCGGTCCGCGGGCGCCGGCCTCCCTAAGGGGTGGTAGGGGCTGCCCGGGGTGCCGCGCGACTCGACAAACGCGCGGACAACTCGGCGTACACGTGGCGAGGCGTCGCGGCGGCACGCATCGCTGGGCCCGCAAGGGAGGCCTAAGAGGTACGACACGCCCCGCAGCTGTCGAGCCATCTCTCCGCACGGAAGGTGGAACGTGCGTCTCGGTCTCCACCGGTCCACGAGTGTGGCAGCAGGACCGGTCGCACCGAACCGCGGCACCTCCTTGCCCTCTAACGGGCAATCACCACTCCACCATCCTACAAAGAGGAAGTAAGCCACCGCCGCAACTCGCATGTAGTTAGAATTGCATTCACAGTAAGTATGTGTACGTAAAAGAGTGCAAGCGTCGCAGACTTACCGTGGAACCCGGCGTGGGTCGATGCGGCGGCTCCCAGGCACTCGAGGTCGGTGGTTCTAGCACTCGGTTCTCCTCTGCGGAGTACCTAGACCGGTGGGTCGCATCGACGGTCACGCCCAGCACTCGAGTGGCAAGGTCGCGCCATCGTGGCTCGTTACAAAGCAAATACAACAGATTTATCAAGAATTACATGTGCACACAAAATGAAATGCGAAATAACGAATTGTACCATACTCAACAAACAATACAACCAAGTGTGGAGAGCAAAAAAACTCAGATTGCAAACATACGAAGACAAAGACATGTTCGACGAGGCACACAACGCCGAGAATTACATTATCCTCGTAGGTACTAATCGACATCGGAGAATAACATGATGCGAACAACAACTTACTAGTACATTGAAAATTACATCGAACATTACAACGTACATTACAGACTTACGGTCCATTGAATAATACAAGATGGGAACAACATGCAAAGTTACATTATCCGCGGTTGCGACGCGCCTCGACTCGCCCATATCGTTCGAACGCGCCTTGTCCTTCGACGCCCGACCTTCATCTTCAACATTCGGATGTCCGGCACCCATCGATGGTCCGGAGAGGGGCTGTTGTGAACGATCCATCCACTCGGCACCGTACACCTCATGATGCCACGTGTTGAGAACGCCCGCTTGTAGTAGTACGGGAGATGAACGGACGACGTGATTGATGCGTCTCGGCGGTCGCGGCAATGACGCGAGCACGGCAAGTGCAAGCAGCGTGGTTTCGGCAGAGCACTCGCAATCACCGCCGAGTATGCATGATGGGAAGTCCTCTCCGGTGGCACCTCGCGACCTCGGCCACCGCAGGCACGTGGTATCTCCGCTCCACGCCACTCTCCGGTGTAACCCGATGTGTCTGCGCCTTTCTTGTTTTCTTGGACATGTAGGTAGACACAACAGTTGAGTAAGACAATCGATTGTCCGACATACATGCTGCGGAGGTCTTGTATCGCTCAATGAAATATCTCGTGTCCCTAATAAGACACCTCAACTATACCCACCAATGGAAGGCATCCGTGCCTTTCATTACCGATTGTAAATCTCCGCCAGTTCGTTGTCATGATCCCATAACGCGAGCCGCCCTCGTCGTGCGAAGGACCATTTCTCCAAAGGCTCATGTCGATCCAATCGGTGAAACTCTTTATGCCGGTACGCCCACGCCGAGGTTTGGGGGTCATCGGCAGGCGCATAAGGTGTGGGGTCCTCTCCTTGCTCATGGTACACCATCGGGTTCCTTGATGAACTAGCGGTACCTCCGGGATCCATTGATTGCTTCTTCGTTAGTTCGCCCAACGCCTTCCAAAGCGCCGAACTTCCTCCGTTGGTTCTGTTTGCACAGCGCTTGAACATGTTCATAAGCTCCTTATTCTCGAATCGACGGAAAAATTGGCACCCATGTGCCTCATGCACCACCGCTCCTCGATCCGCCACTTTGTCGCTCCCACGACGGCGGACCCTTGTTGCATATCCACGATCGCTCTTAGCAGCCTCGCATGTCGGCCATGGATGACACAAACATCGAACTCGCCGAGAACAATCGCCACCTTCACTCTTTCAAGGAACCGCATCTCTCCGTGTTTTTTCTCCACGAATGCCAACGCAACCGTAGAACACGGTTGTTGGCATCCACCGCGATCGCAGATTAGAATCGCCCTTGTACTTCCCCGTGAGGAATGTGCCATCCATGCAAAGGACCGGCGATAAAGGTTTAACGCATTTATGCATGCGCCCAAGGCGAAGAATGCACGCTGCAATACCCACTTCCGGTGCACGCACCACCCGCAGGGAACTCCGCAAGGTCGATGGATGTACCGGGGTTCCTTTGTGCGATTGCCCTGAGCAAGTGGGAATATTCTCGCACGAAGCCTCGACGCCCCGAACCGTATTTCCGAGCTGTCCTTTTGCTCTCCATGCCTTTGCGTAGCTAATCTTGTACTGAAACCTCTCCTCCACGGCTGTGATAATAGATCGAGGCTGCAGATGGGGATTGTCCACGATCTGACCATAAAACACATTTGCCACCCAAGTGGACGACAGATTGCGGTGTCCCTGCTCCGCTTCTTCCAGCTCGCAGTTATGCTCCATCACTATGGAGCATTTCCAGTAGTCCGTCCACTTCCCCTGGTATGCATGCACCCGCCATGGGCACGAATCAACTACGCACTTCACGTCGTAGTCCTTCTTGCTGGACTTCACAACCCTGAATTGCCGCCGGAGAGACATTGCCCAGTACTTCACCGCATCCATCACAGCCTCCTTGTCTTTATATACGGCCCCCTGCGTCACCTCGTTCTCACGATACTCCCATGCATCAATGTTCCCTTCATTCATTGTTAGGTCTTCGAAATTGTAATTGGTCCACGCACCAGGGATAGGCACCCCAGGGGCGTTGTCCTCCTCGTCGGAGTGCTCACCATCAGGGACTTCCTCATCCGCACGGTCCTCCTCTTCCATCAAGTCAACAATGTCCTCCACCTCCTCCCTCGTCGGCCACCCTCGCGCCTCCACCGCTGTCTCCTCCGCCCCGGTCCCTTCGTCACCGCCAGCCTCGTGCTCCTCGCCTCCGGCTCCTCGCCGCCTTCCTCTTCGCATCCTTCTACATTTGATGTCCTCCGCCGTAATGTCCACCCGACATCACGAACTTGCGACACCGATGGAGCTACCGGTAGCACTGTGTTAACAACATGAGCGCCAACCCCGCCTACGGCAAAACCAACATAACTCCTCCATGTGGACGCCGAGTTAACAGAATCAACTCTCCGTAAAACGGTCTTGCGCTCGGCTCACTATCGCTCGACCAAGAACCAACAGCCTGGGCATCCAAACCGAACATCCGAGACATCCACTCCAACAAACCCTCAGATGTCCTATCGCTCGATTCGCATATGCCCTGCAGACGACTCTTGAAAATGATGATAGATCCACCCCATCCGCCTCGTGCTATCTCCCCATCTCCATAAAATATTTGGAAATACAATTTCTCCGACATGTCGCAACGTCCGACGGAAAAATATTACTCTAAAATACAATCTACAAAACGTACATTGATCGTACTACAAAATACGACTATAAATAAGTGATTTTGACTACAAATAAGTAATTCGACTTGCCTACCATATTGCCTAACATTATATTTGTGCCACATTACATTAGCCCTACCAAATTAAAATTGTAAATATTGCATACTATTTTCATCAGATTCACTTTCTATATAATCGAGTACTATACAATCTCAAATCTCTAAAACTAAATACTACATTAAAGTTCTAAACGCTATCCGAGAAATTTCTAAACAACACTATGCGAGAAATTCTAAACATTGCACAATCCTAATTTTTCTAAACACTAAAATAAATTTCTAATACTACAATAAATTTGTAACGTACTAAATACTATACAATCCTGAAATTTCTAAAACTAAATCTTGCATTAAAGTTCTAAACGCTATCAGGAAATTTCTAAACAACACTATGCGAGAAATTCTAAATTTGCACAATCCTAATTTTTCTAAACACTAAAATAAATTTCTAATACTACATAAATTTGTAACGTACTAAATACTATACAATCCTGAAATTTCTAAAACTAAATACTACATTAAAATTCTAAACGCTATCCGACAAATTTCTAAACAACACTACCCTAAATTTTCTAAATATTAAATGCTACATTATAATTCTAATAACACACTCCTACTAAATTTTCTAAAAACTACAAAATCCTAAAATTTTAAATAATAAATGGTACATTTAACTTCTACGTAACTAAACAATCATAAATTTTTTGTAAAAATACCTTCAGTAAACGATTTATTTACTTTCCCCTTTTTTCCTTTTTCTTCTTCTTCTCTTCTTCTTCCTTCTCCTCTTCTCTTCTTCTTCTTTCTTTTCTTCGCCTCATTGGCTTCCTCGCTCGCTCGCTCGGGCGATCGACGATAGCCCCTGTCGCCTTGCTCGGCGATCGCCTGTCTCGGCGCATGGGGCCCACTCAACGGGCAAAGAACGGCAAGAAACGGCTAGTGCAGGCAAAGAACGGCGCAGGGACAAATCGCCCGTGTATGGGGCGATCGCCCCATACACGGGCGACGGGCGTACAATTTTGCAAAATTTTCATTCGGACGCATAGTTTTGAAAAAAAGAATAAAAATAAATATTAAAGAAAAAAAAATTCTAATTTCTTCACTAGCGACAGTGACAGACGACACTAGTAGTTGGGTTTTATGTTCACCAGTAGTACCCTGACTACAGAGTTGGGGGTGGAAACAGCCAGGTGGTGGGAGTTGGAGGCGGCAAGGGCACTACTGGCCACGAGTTTGGCGGTTGATGCATGGGTTCATAAGTATTGAGCACCATATATTAAACCGTGCATCCAAAAGATTAAGCTGATGAGAAAATATAGTCAATATACTTCAACACTCCTTACCTCTAGGGTCTCAAAGGACATGGATTATTTGCTAGTTGTTGCGCGCTCAGGTAAACCATTCAAACAGAGTAATCAAATGAGTTAGGTACTCAGGAGAATTAGTAGGAAACATGCATGTAGATATTGTAGTCAACATAAGGTCATACATATGATGGGTCCAATCAATTCCTCCATAGCTACACATATTAATCAAGCTTAGCATGTATGGATCTGTAATTAACCGGAATATAGAGATGTGCACGTGATAGCTTCATTTTATGTGTGTGTGCTCGCGCGCTTTAGATTTAATTTTGTGTGGTAATAATAGCAGCTTAGTATATATTAAGTGAAAAATAAGGAATACATAGCATGTACTCTCATATAGGAGTATAGAATCAAGAAAATTAAGGCCGCTTCTCCCTCATAGCTTCCCTTGTTTGTTTTTCCGATGCACTCTCTATCACATATATGCATAAAGTATACTAATCTTATTGCTGATAACTAGCACATGATATTCCACTGATCATCCCAACTCAACAGAGAATTGTCAAACACCTCTAGCAGAGCTGGCACGTCCAATTCTGCATCAAATTCTTGAACTTCTGTTGTTGTTGGCGCCATCTGGCCACTATGATGATCCATGTTGACAAGCTGAGCCGGCAGATGCATAATGTTGTTCGCGCTATTGCTAATGATGTCGCCCTTGCAAGTGTGATGACCGTAGTACACGACAGTGTACTTTGCATTTTCCTCACCAGCTGTGGGATTAGTAGTACTATTGTCGTTTTGATCCTGTTGCTGAATTGTCTTGGTTGCTAAGCAGTTCCGTTCTCTAAAGGTGCATCTGTAGTAGCTCCTGCTTAATGTACAAGCATATATATATGTTCATTAATCTGTTAAACATAACAATTAATTTACAAAAGATGTATAGATCAGCTTAACTAGATTGTTGCTTGTTACCTTGGATATTGCCTTCCGTTGATGTTCTTCTGCCCATATTTTCTCCACTGATGACCATCGTAGTGTGGAACATGTGTTACAAGGGATCTTGGTCGTTTGTCGTCGTTCCTCCTACATATGTGTGGAATAAACCAAAATAAATTAATTCAAGGATGTTGCTCGCGAGATGTACAAATTAATGAACATACAATCAATTAATTCACCAATTGTAATTTCCCAGATCATTGACTTGATGAACATGAATGAGATTAAACTTAACCTAGCTTACAAATTAATTCCCCCTATATATGGCTGGGGCTGATCACATACAGATCCATGCATGAGATCTAGCTAGAATATTATTATCTTAATATTGGCAAATTCAACCATGCATTATATAGTAAAATTGGCTATCTACTTATGATGTAGATTAAAAGGGGGAGAATATGAATGATGCATGCATCATATATTCATATACACACCTTCTCTTTTGAGCAATGCTATTAGGCTTTGCTTGTTCCTCCGACGACCTCTCACCGGTAGAAGTACTGATCTTCCTCACCAACGACTTATCGTCGACGAGCTCAACCAGTCCACCTCCGGTGGTACTGACGCTCCCCTGGAGCCTTGATAGCACGCTGGTGCTGCAGCCAATGACTTCGTCAAAGAGCTGGACGGCAAGGTCCGCCGACCTATCGTCGACGTCGTGAAGCAGCGGAAGGATGAGCGCTCGGAGCTGGGTCACAAGCTCCTGCTGCCGCGTCAGCATCGCCTCCATCTCGGAGCCATGGTCGCAGCCCAGCATGATGCTGATGTTACTATCCATATAGTACTGGAGTATATGATTAGCTAGCAAGGATGCTTTCTGATTGCTGAATTTTCTCTTAGATATACAGTAAATCGATCGATTGTCTCAGCAGGTAGTTTGGCTTGGGTCGATGTGATGAATATTGGGGGTGTGAGTTACTGATCAGTGTAGGTTAATTTGGCTTAATTTTTTCTAGGGCTAGGGATCATGGTGCTCGCTCGCACTTGCTGGTTATATATACTAGAGTAGAACCTGCGCCTTGCGTGATACGGTACTTATACTGGAGTCTTAATTAACGATTGATCGATCGTCGTTGGATCGATGTATAGGAAGTTTAAAGAAACAGCGAGACGTCCATTTCATAGTGTGAGCGCATGGCAACACAGCACGGTATTAGTCATGAGCTTGACGGCACGAGTAGATGAGACTTTCGAACTTTTCCTGCCGTGTGCCGGAGATTTAGACAAGCCAGTTTTGTCAAAGGGGAACGAATAAAGAAAGAATTCGCCACTACCTAGTTTACAACTTAACCTGATCCTATATCATGATCACCACCACATTTCTGGATAACAATAACAATAACAATATATATGGAATCATTTTCATATATATATATATATATATATATAAAATAATGTAAAGAGTATCTCGCACAATCGAGGATATGTATGAGTAGTATATGATTATATAAGACTATCTAGCTAGGTGGTATGTATATTTATTAGACATACTTTATTTTATATGTGTATATAAAGGTATTACGCTAAAAACTATGATCTCTGTTACAATTTTTTTATATGATTCATATTAGAGTATCTTATAATTAGTATATATTAACCACTAGAATTTGAAGTATTAGCAACCAAGAATTAACGATGGTCAAAAAAAATTGGTCGTTACTAATTTTCTGGAGTTGCCCTGGGGCTGGGGCTAAATCAGAGCTCAACAAACTTGCTAACGACCGAAGGACTGCCCATCGCTATTTTCTTGTGATTTGTGGTCGTTATTTGGCAGTCTGCTGGTCTGTTTCACGGCTAAGGAAAGGGAATTATATATCTGCATCGTGTGTTATTTTTGTTGAGGAACCTCGCTATCGAATAGTCTGGGGTTCCCGAACAGATCTGAAGTGGAGAACAGAAAGAGAGAGAGACACGTGTTTAGGGAGAGCGAAAGCGGAAATTCTTTATTGCTAATGAATTACGTACATAGGGGACCTCCTCCTCCTTTTATAGCGCTCTAGGGTTTTGGCTAAAGGACCACATGGGCCTTCCAATGGGCTATTAGGGTTTCTTAACACTCCCTTGGGCCTTTTGCTTGAGATGCATATGCCTCAAAAACTCCGAAAAACCAAAGTGGGAAAAATACTTGGAGAAAGAGTACATAGCATACGCTACTATGTTGCACGAATTGCCTCGTTAAAACCTTACGCAAGAAAACTTCAGGAAAAACTTGCTAAGGAAAAGAGTACAATTCTCCCAACTTGAATTGCTAATCTTCGAGATTTATGTTGGGTATTCATAATTCATGTTCAGATTCATGCGGGAGTATGTGACATATCTCCCCGAAATCTGCACTTCTCTAAGTCTCATCATCCCAATTCCTTTCACGCACCTTTTAAAGGTAGATGCTGGGAGTGATTTAGTGAACAAATCTGCAAAATTTTCACATGACTTAGTATGCAATATCTTGATCTCGTTCATCTTATGCAATTCGTGAGCATAGAAGAACTTGGGGTTGATATGCTTCGTGAGATTGCTCTTCACATAACCCATCTGTGCTTGGGCAACACAAGCTGCATTATCTTTATAGATTATTGTGGGAGTTTGCTCAATGTTCAAACCACATGACTTCTGGATGTGGTGAACCATTCTTCTGAGCCATGCACATTCACGAAATGCTTCATACAAAGCGATGATTTCCGAGTGGTTTGTCGATGTTGAGACAAGAGTCTGCTTAGACGACTTCCAAGAAATTGCTGTTCCTCCACATAGGAAAACATAGCCAGTTTGGGACTTACCAAGATGCCGGTCCGATAGGTACCCCAAGATCGGCGTAGCCAACCAAATTCAATTCATTGTTTCTTCTAAAGAACAGACCGAGGTCTTTGTTTCCTTGGAGGTAACGGAAGATGTCCTTGATCCCTTTCCAATGCCTTTTGGTGGGTTCTCAGACTGCATCGAGCTAGCAAATTCACAAATAACGTAATGTCCGGTCTAGTGCTATTCGCAAGGTACATGAGCGCCCAATTGCACTCAAATATGGGAATTTCGCTCCCGTGACTTCCTCCCCTCTTCTCTAGGTCTCAGATGGGTCTAGGTCTGCTTGGAGTGACCTTCCACCATTGGAGTCTTCGCAGGATATGCCTTTTCAAATCCAAACCTTTCTAACACTTTCGTGTGTAGGTTGATTGATGTACCAAGATTCCTCCTTGGACATGTTCAAGCCGCAAGCCTAAACAAAACTTGATTTTACCCAAATCTTTCATTTCAAACTCGGACTTCAAGTATGAGCATGCCTCTTCAATTTCTTCATCCGTCCCAATGATGTTCAAGTCATCTACATAGACGGAGATTATACGTAATCCATTCGGGATCATTCAGATAAACACACATGGACAATCTTCATTGCTTGTGTAGCCTTTCTTGCGAGAAAGTCACTCAGCGATTATACCACATTCTTCCCGATCGCTTCAAACCCATACAGTGATTTCTCCAATTTCACACTTGCATGTGTTTCTATTTGCTCCATCTTGGTTCGGGATAGGAATTCCTTAGGTACTTTCATGTATATCTCCGAATCCAAGTTTCCATACAAATATCTTTGTGACAACATCCATTAGCTTCATTCTCAACTTCAAGTTGATCGCCATTGAGATCAAATATCTAAAGGTAATTCCTCCCATGACCGGAGAATAGGTTTCTTCATAATCAACTCCGGGACGTTGAGTGAAACCTTGAGCTACCAAACCTTGCTTTGTACCTTACAACTTCGTTGTTTTCATTTCTCTTCCAACAAAGACCCATTTGTGACCTACAGGGCTTATATGGGGAGGTGTGCGGCATCTGCTCAAACACATCTCTCTTGTTCAGAGAGACTAACTCGCAGTGATTGCCTTCTTCCATTCTTCCCAATCTAGCCTTTTCTTGCACTCGCGAGATGCAGTGCTCGGGATCATGATCAATGATCGAGGCAATCTTCTTTGCAAGTATGCATCAACGCTGGTCGTTGCTCTATTCAGGATTCTCCTGTTATTACAAAGTTTATGGCCATTTCTTCATGGGGTGCTTCATGCACTTCTACTTGCTCTTATTTCTTTGTTCCTATCGCAGAGCAAGTTCCTTTAGCTTTTCATCGCCTATGTGTGCGCACACATTATTTCCGCGCTTCCTTCAGTGGAAGATTCAAGTCCGAATTGCCTTTTCCATTGGCTTCTTTCGATGCTGTGTCTCAACTGCTCCCCTTCTTTCCTTGGGGCATTTTCGTGATTGGTTGTGGTAAGTCCTCTCACCCGCTTTTCCAGACGTCTCCGGTACTTTGGGTTTGAGGAGCAGATTGCTCGCTCTTTTCCTTTGAGGCCTCTCAACAGGTTGAGGGATACCTTCTATTTTCTTTGGTATTTCCACCCTCTCGGTGCATTCCTTGCGGGTACATGCGACTTAACCACGCCTTCGGATCACAAAATGATCAGCAGTTCATTTGTTAGATTCGCAAATCAATTATCTTCGGACTTCTTGATTTGCTTCATTAGTGCGGGGTCATGTGCGGGATCCCGGTGGAATGCCATATGATTTCGGCATTTTTCATCCAAAGGTTGATTTCTCCCCTAATGACGGAAACGATCCTCGTCAAAGATGCAATCGCCGAATCGGGCCGTATGCAAGTCTCCAATCATGGGTTCCAAATACCGATTATGGATGCACTCTCATAACCAACGATATCCTGACTTGCGGAGAGGGCCCATTGCAATCCATGGGGTGGTATAGGTATATATACCATACACCCAAATTTTCTAAGATGGGAGATCTTGGGATGATCTCTCGCACAAGTCGCATAGGAGAATGGATGTTGTAGGCCGACGGTCTAAAATTGATAAGAGCTGCTGCGTGCAGATGCGTGTCCCCAACAAGTGTTGGGCAAGTTACAACTCGCAAAAGCGGTCCGCAATGAACTTAATCCTCTTTATTAGTGCTTCGCTAGTCCATTCGCATATGGACGTGCGGTACGGAGTGCTCAATCGCTATCCTCGTTCTTTGTGCAATAATCATCAAATGCCTTTGAAGTAAATTCTCCGGCATTGTCCATTCTAATGGACTTCACGCGATGATCGGAAAGCATTCTTAATTCTTATGATCTGCGAGATCAGCTTTGCAAAAGCATGGTTTCTTGTTGACAACAAGCATACATGCGACCATTTCGAGGAAGCATCGATGAGCACCATAAAGTATCGAAACGGCCCTGACAGGGGCTGAATCGGACCGCAAATATCCCCTGGATGCGTTCCAGGAATGCAGGGATTTCACTTTGCACTTTCATGACAGAGGGTCTAGTTATTAATTTCCCGGTGGCACATGCAGGGCACACAAAATCTTCATAATTCGGGAAATTTTTAACATTAATGCCATGACCCTGTGAGTTGTTCACTATATTTCTCATCATTCTAAGATCAGGATGACCTAATCTACCATGCCATAAATAAAATAACTCAGAGCTTCTAAAAACAGTCTTCAAGGAAGTGTACACTTCGGGTGCATGAATATTCGTGTAGTACAACCCAGATTCATATGAGGGACATTTTTCTAATACCATTTTTCCACATACCGCGTGCTTCACAATGCACAAGTATTCTTTGCCATTTTCTTCATTGGTTTCTACGTGAAAACCATTGCGCGGATGTCTTTAAAGCTTAAGAGAGCGCGTTGATTCAGTGGTACAAAAGGGCTTCTTCAATTACCAAAGTTGTACCCATAGGCAATATAATTGTGGCTCTTCCCGAGCCGATTACATATGAGTCGCCTCGCGATCGTAGTAATCTTTCCGGCGTTCTTCGTGATCGATGGAAATACTTAGACTCTCTTAAGATGGTATTTGTTGTGCCACTATCAACAATGCATATCTCTTCCATTTGGGCGCTACACGATTTCTAGATAAAAGAAATATAATTCTAATCGATGAGGCAAAACAATCCAAATATTACTTGCAAAATTGAAGAATACTGGAATAAAGAATAAATTGCGTATTTATTCATAAAAGAAGTATGCTCTTCTAGAGCTTTCAATTCATTATTCAAAAGAAAAATGCTAACAACCATAATCTAAAAGAAAATGCGATTCATGCATTTAAACGACAATGCAAGACTTGATTGTTCTGCTTGATGGTAGGTTTTGCGTCCTGCGAGGACCCTAGACCAATCGCAGCATGGAGTTTCTTGCCCCCAAGAACGATCTTCACGTCCGATGCCCAAGTGAGGTACTTCTGACCGTGCGGGGCCAGTTCTTCAAATTCACGATTCACGATTCATGATTTCAAAATTCTGGTTTAGATTACTGCGTGTAATCTGATAGAAAATGGTTGCACAAAAAAAAAGCATAAAGTGCAGGAAAATAAATTCATATGCATTGCATTATATAAAATAAAGCAAAGGATTCAAAATTCATAAAACAGAGAAATAGAGCAAGAAAATTAAAAACAGAGCCAAATAAATCTTCTTGATTTTCTGGCAATTTTTTCAAAATTTTCTGCAATTTTTTTCTTTTTTTTCCTTGCCCTTTTCTTTCCTCTTTTTTTCTTCTTCTCTGTTTTTTTTCTGGCCGAACCGGCTTAAATGGGCCTTGCCTTGGCCCATGCTTGCCTTGCCTAGGGTTTCCCCACGCGCCTCCTCCATGCGCCGTCTCCATGCGCCCACGCCAGCGCCGCCTCCACGCCAGTGCCGCCTCCACACGCCGACGCTGCCGCCACGCGCCGATGCTGCGCGCCGCCTCCACGCTGCCGACGCCTTGGCCGCCTCCACCTTCATGGTCTCCGAGGCGACGGGGCGGCCGGGCTGGGGCAGCAGCTACATGCGCGGACGGCCGAGGCCGCGGGTGCGCAGAGGCGCGGGCGCGACGAGCCGGCCGCGAGTCGGCGACGGAGCGGCCGTGGCGGGCGCGGAGCGGCTGCGAGCCGTGCGGCGGAGCGGCCGAGGCGGGCGCGGAAGCCGGGCCGCGAGCCGACGGCGGAGCGCCGAGGCGGGCGCGGAAGCCGGGCCGCGAGCCGGGCGGGCCGTCGCGCGGCGGCGTCGTCGGGGCGCGCGCCGTCGGGCGGCAAGGAGGCTAAGGACGACGCTCAAGCGCGCGGGCGACACGGCCGAGGTCGGGCGCAGAGGCGGAGGCGGCGCCGGCGAGGAGGCGCGGGCGCGAGGTCGGCCGGAGGGCGATCGCTTCCGAACATGCGACGCCGGTGCCGTGCACGGCGAGCATCGGTCACGCCCGCCAGTGCGTGGCGAGCTCGCTGAGCGATCCGCGCAGCGGCGGCGGCGGGCGGGCGGAGCGAGGCTTGGCGGCTGGCGGCGGGCGGGGCGGCCGATGCGTGGCGAGCCGGCGGGCGAGGAGACGGCTGCGGGTCGGACGACCGAGCGCGGCGCGCAGCTTCGAGGCGCGGCGCGTGGCGCGGGCGAGGCTGGGCCGGAGTTCGTCACCGCCGCTTTGCGCGGCGCGCGGGTGCTTTTGCGCTGCTGGGCGCGGAGTCGGCGGCCGAGCGACGGGCGGCGGCGTGCGTCGTCGGCCGAGGCGGCGCGCGCGCGCACGCGTGTCGGGCGATCGGCCGGATTTCGCGCCGCCGCCATGGCGGTACCGCTTGCGGCCGAGCGTGGTGCCGGCGGTGCCCGTGCACTCGTGCGGCCGTCGGTGGCATGCAAGCCGAGGCGCTAGTCGTGGCGGCGACGGCCGCAAGCACGGCCGAGGCGATAGCGACGCGACGGCTTAAGCCGGCGGGCGACACGACGTTGGCGGACGGCGGCGCTTCTTGCGCGAGGCCGCTGGCTAAGGCACGCATCGCCGGGCTATCGCGCGCAGAGGCCGAGGCGGCGCTTCAGAGGCCGAGACTGGGGCGGCGCGGTGGCTTCGAGCCGGTGGCTGGTGCTTCGTGCGCGCATGCCGAGACGACGGCCGGCGGCTTCGTGCGCGCTTGCCGCGGCGGCAATGGCAGCCTCTTTTTTTTCTCTGTGATGAACAGTAAAAACATGTACTGTAGCTTCGAGCGATCGCCGAGTGACTTCGTGCCACGTGACGAAAAAAAACAGTACAAGATGCGTAGGATAGATGCATGTACTGATGTTGCTTGTAGCTTCGTGCCACATGATGCAAACATAAAACAGATACGAACAGTAGATGCATGTATAAGAACGACAGCGATTAGAAACAATCACTGATTCTCACCTCTTCTCACCTTTTCAATTCTGATCTCCATAGAGCAATTCGTGCTGATAACATGTTGAGGAACCTCGCTATCGAATAGTCTGGGGTTCCCGAACAGATCTGAAGTGAAGAACAGAAAGAGAGAGAGAGACACGTGTTTAGGGAGAGCGAAAGCGGAAATTCTTTATTGCTAATGAATTCTGGTACATAGGGGGGGACCCCCTCCTCCTTTTATAGCGCTCTCTAGGGTTTTGGCTAAGGGACCACATGGGCCTTCCAACGGGCTATTAGGGTTTCTTAACAATTTTCCCAATAAAATTTCGTTTTGATCTCACTAAAGCGAGAAGTCAAAAGCCAAAACCTAACCTCCTTCACAGCATCCTCTTCCCCTGCATCACACTCATCCATCCCCTGTCCCAGGGACCAGGCTCCCAGCGCCGCCTATCGGCACAGCTCCTCCACGACGTCGCGATGGACCTGCGCTCTGCCCTATCTTGGGAGCTCGATCCGATATAATCATCATGCCGGAGTCATGCGTCCCGGCTCCCATGCTTGGTGTCATGATCTCCACCCTGCTGTCAAAGCACCCACCCCGTCGCCTTGGCCAACTCCACTCCGTTCAGGTGTCTGCCTGTGATCTCCTCGGCATCACAGCGCCTGCGCCACCATTTCATGCTCAAAGTTCTAGGTGGCAACCGCCAACCTGGTAATGCTCCCAGGATCCTTAATCTGGTAGATCTTGTAGCCTCTTGCATCTGATCACGAGGTGTTCGACGTAACGCCTTGAGAAAGCATCTGCCATATATATGGTCTGTTTCTTTTGGCTTAAAAGTTGTTTCTTTTGTTAGATTATGATTCTCCAGTTCGTGCCCCCATCAAGGTTAGTACTTCATACAATCTTTAGCTAAGTGACCTGTCAATATTTGCAACCAAACCAAGTTGGAATTATGAAAAAATGTGATAGTATCTTTGGATATAGCTGTATGGTGCCAGATGATATTTCTCTACTTGCTTCAGATTTGCCTTCCACTTCCATCATCTCAATAATCCCTTACCAAGAAATTAGTTGAACATAACGTTTTCTGTGACCATCGAAAAAAGACATTGTAGCCTTTATGAAAGGAATTTGACAAATTATGTTTCTTTATGAGAGGTGCATACATGCTATTCTATGATCCATCAGAGCAAAACAGGTGTTTATCTCTACATTTGTTTTGTACTAGTGAAGAAAGGTATGATTATTCTTTCTTCTTGTTTCACTATGCAGAGTTGCAAATCGAGCATCAGTTCTTTTGTTACTTAGGCGTGTAATGGTTCATATGGGCGGGCTGAGGGCTGAAACTCTTTCTTTCGATGTGTTTGGAGGGTGAGTTTTTTTTTAAATATACTCTGTCATATATATCCTGACAAGAACATCATGCCTCTTAGTACTCTTTTATTGTAGCAATAGAGGAAATATTGGACTAAAGATTGCGTAAATTAATGATTACGAAAAGATGATAGTTGGTATTCAATTAAAAATGGTATGATTCTTCTCGCTTTGTCTCTATTTGTGAAAATCCGCTCAAATCAGTGTTAAGTATCAATAGCCATAACCTTGCCCCTCTTTTTATTTAGCAATATGTGTTTAAACTTCGCACGTGAGGGACGCCTTCTCTTACTGAAGGTACAGAGATCTCAGTTTGACATGGCATACTAAAGGAGCTTATTTTGGGAGTACTAGCCTAAGTACGGTAGATGTATAGATGCTGTAGACAAGAGAATTATTAGGGAAGCTTAGTAGCAATTAGAGTTTCCTGAAGCTGAAAAGTACACAAATCAAATCTTTGCAGCTGGAGATTTCTGAAGGTGAGAAGGAAACAAACCACATCTTTACAAATCAACTGCTTTGTAGCCCTGAAATGTTGGAATGTTACTAAATTTGCTATTATCATAACATATTTTTGGTTCCTTTCATTTGTGTTATAGCTGACTTTGTACCAAATTATTATATGTTATAGGATTTATGAGGAGAGATGATCCATAAGAGGGCAAGAATAATTGAGCATGGCTTGTACACAGTCACTTCGAAAGTTCAAGCATTAGGACAGTAGCATACTAGCATGTCTTCATGTAAACAGTTGGCATCCCCGTTGCTGTATGAATGGAGATTTTTTTTATTAATCAAATGGTCGTATTTTTTCAGATATGGGTTTGCTTATGTCTGTACCTAACAAATGCCAAGTATTAATATTAAATTATTAATATTTGAATTTATAACTATATGTACTGTGTGCAATGCTTTTCATGATAAAAGTGGTCGGAAGACTAAAAAGGTGGTTGTTAATGTTATAAAAGTGGTCGTTAATATTCTAGCAGTGGCCACTACATTGCTAGTAACGACCAAAAAGTGGTCGCTAATAATGTTCCTTCATTATCAACGACGACACATTGTCCCCCTGTTAAAAAATTAACGTGGGTAAATTGTGTGTGTTCGGTAATACTTTTAGCGATAAAGCCTTCAATGACGGCTAACATCACAAATATGAGGTCGTTATTGACTTTTAACGACCACATTTGGAGTTTTAACGACTATATATCCCATCGTTAATAACCATTCCTCTTGTAGTATATAAGTGCACCTAAAGTGATTAAGGAGTATTTCAAATTCGTTTAAGTGGTATATCAGATGTGGGGTAACTACTACTCCCGAAAGTATAATGTATTTTTTTCTATATACACTTAAGTCATTCCAACTATGTTATTGAAACTAATGCCATTTCTTTATATATATATATGTATGTATATATATATATATGTATGTATATATATATATATATGTATGTATATATATGTATGTATGTATGTATATATATGTATGTATGTATATATATATATGTATGTATGTATATATATATATATGTATGTATGTATGTATGTATATATATATATATGTATGTATGTATGTATATATATATATATGTATGTATGTATATATATATATATATATATATATATATATATATATATATATATATATATATATATATATATATATATATATATATATATATATGTATGTATGTATATATATAGTCGTGCAGAATTGCATCTTGGACTGACTTGTGCCGCCAAAACCTTGTTCTATATAGGGCTCTCTCATGATTCTCATCTCCTATTTGTTTGACCCTTTCAATATAGTGGTGGTGCCGGTAGAACAATCCAAATTGGAAGCAGGGTAGGAATTCCGCATGCTCTCATCGCAACAAGAGTCAAACTACAAATCTATAGGTATATTAATTACTACATATATATTACATAGATACATGCATGTTGACATGTGAATGGAGTATACTATAGTCGTTCTATAACCTGCCGGCCGGAAGACAAGGTAGGAGGCTTGTACTCGTTTGAGCGTCAGTTGATCCTTACATGGGACTATGGGAAGTCGCATGCACACAAGAAGGCAATTAAAAATAGTAGAAATTCTAAAAGAGTCAAAGCATTGACTCTCAATCCGATGAACCACAATTAATTAAAGCTAAGTTATAGTGTCTATTGGATATTTTTACTTAGAGACGATATTAATTTACAATTTTAAAACTAACATAGAAAATAATCCTATCTCCGTTTGATGAATACAAATCTTAGGGCATATACAATAGGATTGATATCAGCTATCTATAAACGATACCAAATCAAATTTATGCTGATATGGAGGGCAGAGAGGAGATTGTCCAATGCTGAACAAACGATCTACTCCTTCCAGTCACAAATAGTTATCGTTTTAGATATAGATACAGTCAAACTTTCAAAACTTTGACTGTCAATATCTTTTAAATATTCAAATTGGATATATGAAAATCATATGTGTAGATTTATCTTGAAAAGTACTTTCATAACATTATAATTTATTGCATTTTATAAATATATTATAATAAAAATTAATGGTCAAAACTGTATTTTAGATATCGTGTCGATGTCCAAAACGATAATTATTTATGACCTGAGTGAGTATTAGCATGAACCAATGCACTTATATGTTAACAGCTTCCCGTCCATTGTAGAGAGTTCGCCTGCTCACAACGTGATTTGAGAGCCTACCGAAGTACATATAACAATTGTCCATTCAGATGTTTTTTTAACGGAAGGGCAGGAGCTCTGCCTTGCAAAAGGATGGTACACAACATCATGGAAAAACAAAAACATCAAAAGCGGCCTAGCAACATGACATGGCTCTTAGTCTGCTTGGGTAACGAAAGGGAGAATCAGCGATAGAATAAAAGAAAATGTGAGCAATGTACAACAATTCTGGAGTTAGCCGGTCAAGCGCACACCCACCGGCTTGATATCTTGCTAGATGCAGATGACCTGCCCTTTGTCCCTAGAAGGAATACACACTTTATACGAGAGCATCAGCTATGACTATCGAATTGCTCACAATATAGATGTGGCATTTTGCACAGCCATCTGGGGAAGTGATCAGGCCCATCTAGTAAGCATCCACGCTGATGTGAAAATGGATGACATCGGTCTTCTCGCAAGGCCATTTGCGGACCTTGCACATCCTGCTAGATGATGTTGAAAACTGTTTGAACTGTTTGATATGAGTTATTGAAAATCATGTTGTTCCTTTCTTTCCAATTATTCCATACGGTGTAGATGATGATCCCGTCCACTTCTTTGTGACGTTGTTTGGTGGCGCTCGCGTGAACGGATTCCCACCACCGATCTATACTGGGGGACAACAAAAGCCGCTTGTGGGAAGCGTGGTTTGTATCTGCAACCATCGGAAAACCATCCTCCATACTTGTTTTGCGTAAGGACATAATAAGAGTAGATGGATGGTCATTTCTGGTTCTGCTCCACACATTGCACAAAGTGTGCTATGTGGCAACCCCCTAATCTGTAGACGATCGGTCGTTAGGATTCTATGCTGCAAGAACAATCATGCAAAGAACTTGCATTTTCCTTCCGCCCTGGCTTGCTAGATCTTCCCATAACTGTGGTCTAGCATTGAGCCATGAAACTGTGCCATGTAGGCTGTTTTGGCTGAGTACTCTTCGTTGGCTGTCCATCTCCAAGTGATCTCGTCCTGCATATGGGACTGCAAAGCGACTTGGCAGATTGCTTTCCATAGGCAAACAAATTTATCCAATTGTTCTGTTGTTGTGATCCTACCAGCGGTTTAAGCCAGCTCCTGTTAGATATTTCCTGTTGAACTGATTCGGTACTTCTCGAAATGAGGTTGAAGCAAAGAGGAGCCCGGTCATGTGGGGAGGATCCATTGAGCCAACGGGAGGTTCAAAATTTAACCTTTTCGCCATTTCCCAACATGATGGTCGTGCTTGCGTCAAAGAGACTCCATTCAATATAGTCACAAGGGAAGGTCATACATGCCCACAGTCTCTCCTGGTCCTTCCATTGGTACCAAAGCCAACAAAGGCTTAAAGCCCTTCCAAACCTTCCTGTCTCTTTGATTCCAAGTCCCCCAAGTGATCTTGGTTTGCATACTTTGTTCCAACTCACTAAGCAATGCCCCCCTTTGCATTCCTATTCACTCCTCCATAGAAAATTCCTTCGCAATTGATGTAGTTTTTTTTGTCCACTTAGGTAGGGGGAAGGTTGTTAAATGATAAATAGTCAAGGATGTAAGAACCGAGTTTATGAGTACCAATTTGGTTGCTTTGGAAAGCATGCGTCCTTTCCAACCTGCTAGACGTTTTCGAGCCTTGTCTATGAGAGGCTGAAGATCAGTTCTATGAAGCTTTCTAGGGCGTAGAGGTAATCCTAAGTACCTGCATGGGAAATCTCTGATCTGCGTTGGAAAGTCTTGTAGGATTGCTGCTATATCTAGGTTCTCTCCCCTTATGGGGTAAACCTTACTCTTTTGAAGGTTGGTATGCAGGCCTATGGCTTCTCCAAAGTTAGATAGAACCTCCTGTATGACCTTGAGCTCATGTCTATCTGGGTTTGCAAAGATGACCATGTCATTAGCATAGAAGGAGATGCGCAACTTTGCCAATCCCGAAGGAATCGGTTTGATATGGTTGTACCAAACCGCCTGTGTGACAAGTCTGTGTAAGGGGTCCATTGCCAGGACAAAAAGCATGAGAGATAGAGGATCCCCTTATCGTAGACCTTGCCTGTGAAAAAATGGCAGTCCAGGCTTGCAGTTTAGCATGATCCTAGAGGAGGAAGAAGCGAAAAGCAATGATATCCAGTCTCTCCACTGTTGTTCGAAGCCAATGTGTTGAAGGAGCTCTAAAATGTATTCCCAACTGACTGAGTCAATGCTTTGGCTATGTCCAGCTTGATGAAGAGAGCTGAATTTTTTTTCATGTGAAGGTCATCTGTGAGGTAAATTCCGTTGTTATTATTGTCTATTTTTTAGTAAATGATGTAGAGGGCTATGTAGACAACAATTGTCTTTATTATTGTGCATACCTATGTTCATTACACATTAACTGGCCTGGATATGAACCATTGAAGGCGATAAAAAAGTGTATAAGCTTTTATTACAAGGATTTGTATTCTCCTCTGAATGGTTTGTGAGTCCTACTTAGATTTGGTACGTGTAGACTGTTGGGCCATCGAAGATCACTGAATGAAGCCCATACATCAATCATAAGGGGGAAACACGAGGGTAGTGATAAAAAAATGGATTTTCAAGATTTACTATGCAAGGTCAGTAGGGGAAACCGATATCTTTCTGATATATTCCAATTTGTTTTTTTTCATTTTTATATCTTTTTCATGAAATATTGTGTTTCTTTGATGTTCCATGAGCATTAATATCAAGTCATATTAAAATTAGTACGAAAGCACCTCTTCTCATCTTGTATGAAATCTATGAATCGATTCAAGCTGATAGCACTAGGTAACCTTATCCTTCACTATGATATATGTCCCGGGGTTTCTCCGTTGTACCACACAAGTAGGCGTGACAGATTATCGTAGGTGGACTCAAACGTGTCGAACCTCCTCTCCATTGCTTTCTGCTTTGCCCTCCACGTCTTTGCATAGCTGATCTTATACTTGTATCTCTTCTCAATGGCCATGATGTATTAAGCTTCTATGTCCTTCTCCATAATCGACTCGTACATGACATTTGCAATGAATGAAGAAGTGAGGTTACGATGCTTTTGTAGTACGATACTTGTAATACACTAGTGGGCCTCCACCTTCGACACGATGCAATTCATTTCATAATTCGGCTTTGTATGCGTGGACACTCCAAGGACACCAATCTTTCTCACATTTCATAGTTTACTGCTCTTTGATTTATTTTAGAACCTTAAACGGCCTCTGCATTGACATCGTCCACAATTTGACAACGTCTTGCAAAGCTGACTTATTTGCATACATGGCATGAATACGCAACTCAGTCTGCTGTACTCCCATGCCGAATCGTGCCCATCATTCATAGCTATGCTTCATGCATCGCATCTGTTCCATGCATCAGGCACCGCCACCTCGGAGACATCCGAACCATGGTCCTTAACCTCATCCACTTCCAATGCAACCTCATCCACTTCCAATGCCACTTCTTCGGCTCTGGCCCTGTTCTTTTCCCACTCCAAATCATCTACTATGCATTCAATGTCCTCCCCTCCATTTGCTTGTCCGCTAGGTTCAACTTGGCTGTCTTCAGCCGCAAGTGCATATCCACCATAGTCCTTGCCGTACCAGCCTCAACCTCAACTTGCACACTTGCGCTACTCACCCCTTCTTCACGGATGCTGCCATGTGTACTTGGACTCTATTTCATATGGACCTGCACCAACAACATGAATTTCCAGGAATTTGTTTGCACGCTTCCAAGTAGCTTCTCCATGAATTTGTTTGCTCTATGAGCCTCAACTCCTAAAAGATGATTTTTGCTAAACGGATTCACAAGCATTTCACGGTAACATCATGAAATGTTAGGCCCATCTAGAAGTTGTAAGTCAATCATAATCACACATCCCCAATTTTAATATTATCTAGCTTTGAGTGGTAAATTGTAGTTTGCAAAAAACTGCTCAGATCAACCCTGCACGACCTATCCCAAACCTCACCCTACTCGTAAAAAACTGTGAAAGATTGTTGACCCGACATACCTGTCAAACAACTAAAAAAATCTGAATACATGCTAATCAAAGACACAATGTACACCATAAAGAAAACAAAATTAGACTACTCCCAATACCAATCCTATCAAAATGTATTTCCCCTACATCTTGTACAACACAAAGGCAAATTTCAATTTAACTTTTCAGTATGACATACATGCAATCTAAATTCGGAAACCTGAATCTTTGACTAATAGATGTACACACAGAGCTAATATAACATTTTCACTCTATAATATTAAAAAAAATCTAGATTCTAATTAAATATATGCAACATTAGCACTAACATATGTCAAAGTACAACTATCAACCTAATTCTACCACTAATATATGCTGATTGTTGCTAACCTAGCATGTTTTCAAAAAATTATCTAACAAATTAGGTGAGCAATGAAAACTAACCTAAAAAATGCGAGTACGAGGACGAACATGAGTGGAGCCTTCTCCTTTTCTCCCCTCTCTTCTCTTCTCTCCTCTTGTCTCTTCCTCTCCTTCTCTCTTTCTCTTTTTTTGATTTAAAATGACTTTTTAGCTGAATTTTGGTCCTTATATTAGCCACCAGTCACACAATTAGCACTTACGCACTACCAGATGCTTCACTGGAGTGCGATTAGTAAGCCAAATCACACTCCAAAGACGCAACTGGGAGACATGTGTCACGTCGTCCAGTCATTTCGTAACTGTTCATATGCTAGAGTCAGTCGTGTGATGTGAAATAACCCGAAAGATTAACAAACCCAAAAAGGAATCATAAATCACATAATGGAACAATTAACAAAAAAATGTAATAAAAGCAATCGTCATCTATTTATTCATGTGTCATACAGTAAAAATAGAACTCCATACATCATAATCGATACAATATTCATTACAACAGTTGAAATATAACAATTTCTCAAATAACCTACAAACTAATCACATATGACCTCCGATGACGAATAACTGAAAATTGTTAGACATCATAAATATAAATGAGAGATAAACAATAAGAAATTAAAAAGATAAATTGCGTGCCGTCAAACCCGTAGTGAGCTCTTGTCGAGATACTAGACCATCCGGGACCAGTCGGCACCTCTCGCTAGATTGGGGTTTCGTCATTCGGCCATATATGAACCTATTTTATTGAGTAACCATAGCTATACATGAATAGTGCTAAAATATTGCCAGTAAAAAGGTAAAACTCCACATAGTAAAAAGGTAAAGCTAGCACGGTTAAAAGGGAGAAAGACCGACACCTAGCCTCACATCCCAGCATTTTCCCCAAAGAGCAACCAAGACCACCAAGCCCAGCCAAAGCCAACCGAGAGCACCAAGTCCTAGCCAAAGCCAACCGAAGGTCAAGAGCAAGCCAAGCAATCGAAGACCAAGAGCAAAGATCAAGCCAAGCAACCGAAGGCCACGAGCAGGGAGCAAGCCAAGAGCACCACAACCAGAGCACCTCACCTTAGCATCACAATCGAGCACAACCCTATCACCCCTCAAGCATTAGTCTCATCAGATAACCCCATACACACACTAGACTAAGCTCAAAGAACATGGGATAGATGATCAAGATAGTCCTAGGCATGAACCAGATAGCCAATGAATAGAGCTAGGGCTTACCCGTGGTTTCAGAAAATGGCTGCATCAGGGGCAGTGCCGTGCGTGCTCGACAACCATTGTACTCTCCGGTGTACAAGAGTTCATCAGATATCATCACAGCACCGCCATCCCAAATATGATCATCATCAACCCATGTAAGACAAACAATAATGAACAACTAGATACTATACTGGTTAATCAAACATCAAAGTAAAGGGGAAAATGGGGATAAGGGGGAGGCTGGCGTCACAATAGGGGTCGAAACCAAAGTGACAGGCGGTAGGGTTTGGTGGAGCCCGGCATGTAGCGAGGTTGGGCTGGCACTGAGAGGCCAAGTCGAGGAGACAGGAGGCCAAGAGATCGAGCTGACGGGAGACGATGAGAAGGCGAGTGGCGAGGGTCGAGGCGGTGCAACCCAGGGAAGCCGAACGGTGGGGGGACCGGCTGTGAGGCGGCATTTGCGGCAACCGGCGACCGAGAGGCGGCGTTAGTGGCGGTGGCTGGGAGGTGACATTGGCGGCGGCACAGGGAAAGGTAGAGAGGGAGACATGAAATGGGGATGAGAAGAGGATAAGAATGGCGAGCGGGGAAAAGAAAGAAAAAAGGATAAGTATGAATGGATAAATAAATACTGATAGCAACCACTATAATGATTAAAATAGGAAAACCATACATAGGCCGATGCATGACACAAATTGAAGTACGTCGTATACATATATAAATTTAACAGAAATTAGGAAAAGGTTGGACACCATCAAATATGTAATAATTTGATAGCTAGTACAACGATTGAGCCAGTGACGTTTCTATATATGAGGTGGGTAGAGGGTGCCTTTGAGAAGGGTAGCGTCGGTGGGGCCCTCTACATAGGTTAGAAGATAAGGATAAACCACTACACTCGGACAATGAGCCGTATTTCTCGTACCAACCATAGTATGTGGGAACGACCAGAAAAGGTTATCCTATGAAGATATTATGATCTTCACATTGAGTATGAGTAGATAACTATGGGTGGAAGCCGAATAGGACGAAAGGCCCGGTGAAACCACGGTTTTGGAACTCAACTGCGGTTGAATGCTCCAGGGTTCTATATCTAAACATCATGATATGAGTACCATTGATGTGTATTGAAGTCGTGGTACAACTGGTATGCTAAGAGTGGGGTGGGGAACGTCGTGAAGGACACCACGGCTCGTCAGCTTCCAGGGATGGAGATCTAATAACTGAGTAGTGATAAACGTTCTGGATCTCAACAGATGTTGGGATCACTATGGGCAAAGTGGTACAAACCTGCACAGGGTTAAATCATGAATTCATGCCTGTCTCCTAGATTAGAGACTACGGAAGATAAGTCTGCCTCATATACGAGTACTAGTAGGGCTTTTAATAATTAAAATTGAAGCACACATTTTCCTAATAAAACTCTATTTTCTAAGAAAGGATTGAGGAAGGTGTATATGAGATGGATGTGGGAGAAAGTTCATATGATGCATTTTGGTATTAGTGCTTGTTGAGTACTTTTGTACTCACTCTTACTTAACTCCCCTTTGCTTAGATAATTGCACTGGTGATTAGGTGTCCGGTTGGGATACAGATCCCTATGGATATGCCTATGAGGCGGGGGGTGAGGATCACTCGAAAGGTTAGGGTTATGAGGACTGGGTGGAGTAGTGGATCGTACAACGGCTCCCATCGATCCACTGGGTATTTTAATATTTATGTATATTAATTCTATTGTACTTAAGATATTATGTATGGTTAACTGTGTACTGAAATTTTAGCCTTGCGTGGCAATGGTTATAATAAGTTTACATTTTAGTTTCTAATTATTGTTCTGCTGCAATACTCTAAACACGGTATATTAACTGATAAAATATGGGGGAATCTTGATGTTTTGTTAGCTAGTATACCGAAATCAGTATAATTATCTCAGAGTATTGGAGGTGTTACTATCATTACGTTGGGTTAATTATGCGAGTCGTCACATGATGGTTGTGTGACCGGGTCCAAAATTATGTTTACACAGTGCAATTGGCCTTTGTCATGTGGCCAACAAGCAACTGAGGTATATTTTCGTAAAAAAAATATAATATGGGTTATTCTTTTCAAATGATTGAAAAAATGGTTTATTTTTAAAAAGATCGTTTTTATCCCATCACGCGCAAGTAGATGGAAATCAACATGCATTTCTCTAGGTGAAGGAGAGTGGGTTGTAACAAGAGTAAGTTTTGCAACTTATTGAACAATAATCAACAGTCAGAGAGACAACACAATGCATGATGAACGTCGTGCATGTGTGATTGGATACTACCACGTACGCCTATGATACATGATACACTTCTCGTTAATTAGTTTGATTGTCTTGTCTTGGTCCATAGCATAAACTAGAGAGTGTTATTTAAAGTGTGTTTGATTGACTATACCAAATGATACATATATGAGATAGTTAAAAAAGTTTATATATATATATATATGTATGTATATATGTATATATATATATGGTTAGGATATGTAACGACTCTTCTTTTTGGTACGGATTACCAAGAAGGCTGATCTATGTGCATACAGTACTAGTCCTATGATTAGTGACTAGTACGCATATTTACAACAATTGAAATCACATCCATACACAATATTATTAAAGCGGAAGCTATTTATACAATGTATTCTTACAATTCAGAATATATTGTAGCGAAAAGAAGCAAAAATCTTGTAGTGTGCCCATCCAACCCTGAGACAACTGACAAGGTATAATCTCTAAAAAGTCGCATTATCAAAACTCCCGTATCCTACAGCTAAATATGTGTCTTTCTGGGTCTCGCATTCTTCTCCATCTAAAACAACAAATTAAGCAAGGTTGAGTACTTTCGTACTCAGCAAGACTTAAGGTGTATTTGCAAAATACAGTAATGCAGACTATGTCAAAAGAGGCTTATACGGTTAATTTGCATAAAGCGAAATTGAATTTGAAAATCAAGTAGTAATTTACAAATGGAATTTGTAAAAGCGGGTTGATTGATATGAAAATAACAAGTATGTAAAGCATAAAGTAACAACACGTAGTCCTCCGTAACATAAGCAACAATTCGTCTAATTCCTGCCAACACATGGCATAACACCAATCTTTGCCAACACATGCATATCAGATGAAATCAATCTTTTGTGAAAATAATAAAACATCTAACTATGTGATGACTTTACGAGGTGCCCTTAACCGCAAGTGCGACTTTTAGAAAAGATTTAAATTCTGCAGAGGTGTACAACTTTACACATAAGATATCCCGCTAAACCGAGAAAACTTCGGACTTTAGGAACAGATTGAGGTGGCTCCCATTCTGTGATAGCTTGGATCTTTCGTAGATCAACTGCAATTCCACCTTCAGATAGAATATGCCCAATAAATGCAACTTCTTTTAGCCAGAATTCACACTTCTCAAACTTAGCATAAAGTTTATGCTCACGAAGCTTTTCGAGCACCATATGCAAATGCTGCGCATGTTCTTCATCAGTTTTGGAATAGATGAGGATATCATCAATGAATACCAGTACGAACTTATCTAAATACTCCATAAAAACCTTGTTCATAAGGCACATGAAACTGACAGGAGCATTTGTAAGTCCGAATGACATTACGATATATTCATATAATCCGTAACGAGTGGTGAAGGCGGTCTTTGGAATATCCTCGGGTTTAATTTTCAATTGATAATACCCATGTCTCAGATCAATCTTTGAAAATACATGAGCACCATTCAATTGATCAAAAAGATCATCGATACGAGGAAGAGGATACTTGTTTTTGATTGTGACATCATTTAAAACACGATAGTCTATACACGTGCATAGACCACTGTCCTTTTTAGGAACAAATATCACAAGACTGCCCCATGGAGATGAGCTAGGACAAATGAATCCCTTGCTCAGCTGATCTTCAAGTTGCTTCTTAGATTCAACCAACTCATTTGGGGGCAAGCGATAAGGACGCTTAGAGATAGGTGCAGATCCAGGGACAAGATTAATGACAAATTCCATGTCCCGATCTGGAGGCATTCTGGGCAGTTTATCTGAAAATACATCAGGATACTCACATACCACTGGTACTTGACTTAGTTTTGAGACTAAGGCAGAACAAAGTAAAGATTGTTGAGTTGGAGTATTATTGATGGAAGAAAACTGCACTTGGATTCCATTTAGACTAAGAAGGGATATACATCGGTTAACGCAATCTATACGGCCTTTGTGCTTGGATAACCAATCCATACTAAGAATCACATCTAGTCCTGAGGTTTTAATAACGATGAGATCAGCATGAAATAGGACTCCATTTATTTCAATGCAAACTTCTGAACAGAGTCTTGAGGTTTGCATGGTTGCTACAGGGAATAGATTGTCATTTTTGTAGGAAGTAATTCAACCTGGGTTCATGTTTCTTGATGAAGTTCTTGGATATGGAAGAATGTGATGCGCCAGAATCAAATAACACTAATGTAGGTATAGAGTGAACAAGGAATGTACCCAGTACCACATCAGGTGCATTATGAGCTTCTTCTGCTGTTACATGATGCAGATGAACATGATTATCACCTTGCGACGAAATAGATGATGGCTCAGAAATCTGTAGGCTTCTAGGCACTTGAGGTCGACTTGAGAGTTGTCACTGAGATTGAGGTTGAATAGAGTTTTCCTTGGAATAAGCATAAGCTGCCTGATTCTGAGTGTCGAAGGATGATCTTGCCTGTTGTGGTGGAGGAACTGAGAGCTGTTGAGGGCGAGAAGCTTGAACTTGGTATTGTTGAGATTGAGAAGTTTGATCTTGAAATTTCTAGAATTGCGATGTAGATTGCTGAACATTGGTTGGTTGTTTAGAGGGATGATCATCTACTGATTGCTGCGCTATCCATTTGCGCTTTCGGCTTTTTATTACTGCTTGCATACTGTACTCCACCCGGATAGCTTTATCCACTAAAGTTTGGAAATCATGAATATCATGGGCGACTAGCGTCCATTTGATCTCATCACTTAAGTGTTCTCGGAAGTGCTCAATTCTTTGAGCCTCATCCGACACTTCTGAAGGAGCATAACGAGATAGATGATTGAAGCGGTGTAGATATTCCATTACTGATAAGTTCCCTTGCTTTAATTCAATAAATTCTTGTTTTTTGATTTCAATGATACTCGCAGGAATGTGATTCCGGCGAAAGGCTTCTTTAAATGCTATCCAAGATATAATTTGACCTTCTGGAAGAATTGCATTATGGTTCTCCCACCAGATTGCTGCAGCTCCTTGCAGCTGATATGAAGCATAGAGGACCTTCTCATGGTCATTGCTTTGCACAATGGCTAGCTTGTTCTCGATAGAACGGAGCCAATCATCAGTGTCAAGAGGTTCTGCTGATGTGGAAAAAGTCGGTGGTTGAGTTTTCAGAAACTCCCAACTTGGAGTGATGCGGTGCATCACTACATCCATCCCTAGTGAAGGTTGCGCTAAGGTTGGTAGTATTTTGCACCAATTGCTGGAGTAGGAGTGCATCAGACTGACGTCCTTGCTCAATCATTGCCAGGACTTGAATCATAGATGGGGGTTCAAGCGGTTGTTCTTGAAAATTAGCTTCACTTGAATTTTGAGGAGGAGGTGGGGGTGTTTCTTGATGAGCATTGCATTGAGGGGTAGATGTTCTGGTGGCTGGATGCTGCGGATTAGGTTGGACTGGAGTTGGAATGCTGTCCCTTGCGGGCTGAGAACTTCGAGTGACCTCATTCTCCATGAGTTTTCTTAGGGATTTTGTTTTTGGCATCCTGCAGTCAAGAGGAGATATGTATTTAGGTGAGATTCTGCTAGGTTACTAGGCAACATTTCATTCCTTAAAATCCTTTTTTTAATTAGATTTTCTTATTAATTAAGGGTTGCCACGTCGTGAAATTTTTAACCTAATGTCAAACATTCACGAGTGCATCCCGGAAAGCAATACAAAAATCTTCAAGCAAAGCACACAACATGAACATAACTAATATACATGGGTTCTAAATAACTTAGCCTATTATACTCTTATTCGACCTACCAATACTAGTCTTCAGGGAGTGACTTCCATCTCTTCGAGAAATCGGAGTCTCCATTGGTTGAAGATTGCTTTAAGGAAAGAGGAATTTAATTGAAATGAAAGCAGAGGTAAGAGTAGAAACTTAGGACAAGGGAAAGAATAGCAATGACTACAATTTGCAATTATAATAGTTTTAAAATTAGAATTTTGAAATTGACTCATCCTTTACACTAACGACTATTCTAACTAGGGTTTATCCTACGGCCAGTATGGCTCTGATACCAACTGAAACGACCCCCATTTTCACATAAATGCAAAAATGGAAATCTCATGTGCATTCTGTACTAGTCCCATTTACAACAATTGGAATCACAACCATACACAATATTATTAAAGCGGAAGCTATTTATACATTGTATTTCACAATTCAGAGTATATATATTTATATCACAGAAGAAGCAAGGTCTTGTAGTGTGCCCATCCATCCCGCAGGCAACTAACAAGGCATAAATCCCTAGAAAGATCACGTCATTAGAATTCCCGCGTCCTGCGATGAAAAGTAAATCTTCGGAGTTTCGCTAACTTTTCCACCTAAAAACAACATAATAAGCAAGGTTGAGTACTTTCGTACTCCGCAAGACTTAAGTGGTATTTGCAAATGCATAAATGCAGGCCATGTCAAAGGTGGCTTCTACAGTTAATTTGCATAAACCGATATTGAATTTGTAAATCAAGTTGTCATTTGCAAACGAAATTTGTAAGAGCAAGTTCGACTAATAAGAAATAAGTAAAGCATAAATAATACTCACAGTCCTTCACGAGCATTTGAATAATCCAATAATCCAATCTTGCCATAACCAATCCTTGCCAACACATAACCATTCATTCAATAATCCAAACCATGAAGTCCAACAATGTTGGTCCTTTGACATAAAGTGACAGTTGCTAAAACAAGTTTCAACCGAAAACCCATTTTTAGAAAATACCAAAATTTAACATTGGAATGACTTCACCAAGTGCCCATGACTACGGGTGCGGATAATCGATTAGATTTATACTATGCAGAGGTGTACAGCTTTACCCACAAGGAATGATCAACTCTTTGTGCAAGCTATTAGGACACTTCCTTTAGTGTGCCGTAGAGCGATCATACATAACTGTTACATTACCTAGACATGACTTTGCACCAGCCCGGGATGTTAAACCCATACTATGGTAGAAGAACTCAGAGCATAGAAATGATGAGAATTCCCCATAGCATAGCGTACACCGTTGCATTGGTAAGTAGAAACCCCTACAAGTAGACCTAGAAAGGAATGCCTGTGCTAACTCCCGCCTTCCATAAATGCAAAGCCATATCTAAATAACTTAATAGGTTAAGGCTGCCCCATCCCAGCACTTGTGGTTGCACGAAATTTTTAGATCAATAGCGTCCCATTGTTCGGTCCTTAATCCGACACGGGCATTACTTCTCCCTATACTACATACAGGTCCAACCCTTGCACAACCGGTTATTGCCAATAAATGCCCGCATCTAAATCATAGTTTTATTTTGAGTTTTTAGTCAAAATACCCATAACCGACATTATGTCATAACCAACATTTTCAATTTACAATTTTAATCTGATCATATTCAACGTTGATTCTAAAGCATGGCTAAGCATGGATAATATGTAATCGCATATTCCCAAGTTGACATCATGTATTGTCTAACCCTATTCTATGTTTAATAAGGTTCACATGTCAATATTTATTAAGGGAGTTCCATGACATAATAGGTATATCTACCAATACCACAAAATAGCGAATTTACATAAAATAAGCGCATGCATGAAACAGTTTGATAAATAAAAGGAAAATTAAATACTGGGATCAATATGATCAAAAGGGTGCTTGCCTTGCTTAATTGTTGTTTATGGCGAAGTCTTGGCCGTAGCAGGCGTTGTCGATGACAGAGTTAGCAACGTCGAGTTCTACACGTCGTTCAATGAAATATAGCAAATAACAATCTTTAATAAGGGCAAAAAGAAGACAGATAGAAAATCAAATAAAGACTTGCTATAGAAAACATACGTGGTTTAGGGTTGCATGATTTTGGGTTCTCATGTTTTAGTCGAATATATATATTGTTAGCAACTTTTAGGTTAAGCGATGATGCAGTTTCTTTTATAGATTATTTATTCTTGTCTTACGGATTCAAGAGGCTAAAATTATGTATTCTTGTATTTATATATCCGAATTCTAGATGCTAAAATTATTTGGATTAATAAAAGTAAACATTAGTTAAAGGTTTCATAAACAATCATTCATGTAATCTGTTCTTGGTGACTTTAACACTTAAGGTTATTGCATTAGCATGATTCAGATGATAACCAAGATCAAATAAGAATATTTTTCCGGATTATGATAGATCATATCCTAATTAACATTTCTAGGCTGATCTTCATAAAATTTGCATTTATACGAGGTGTTTTACGAACTGCCGAAAAGGCTTAAGTGTTTCTAAATTCTAGAAATCATAATACTTAAGGTTATATCGCTAGCAAGATTTATATGCAAATTTTTATATAATGAACTTATTTCTTCAAAATATGGTAGTATTAACTTTTTACAGCATTTCTAAATAGATTTTATAAATTTTACTATATATACGAGACACTTTATTTGCTGTTGAAATAGCATAAATGATCCTAAAGTTAACGTTATGACGAGTCGGATTTCGATTTAAGTTGCGACTACACTACATATGATAATTCACTCATTTTTCTGGCATTAACAGGGTAAGTTCCTAGAAATGTTTTAAATCTATTTTTGCATTATTTTGATTTTAACCGTGATAGATTATACATATATCTATTATTGTTATTTGCATTTCCTTTTATTAAAAGAATGAAAACTATGTATTATTCTAAATATTTTTACATAAATGGACTTCTAATAATTCCAATAGCTTATAAAATTTTTTTTTTATTATTTTATGAGTTATTATATACTTATTTTTATTAATGGCCATAATAGGTTTTTCTGATATTTGCAAAGAAAATAATTCAAACGTAGTTCAAAAATTAAATTTTTTTGCATATATGAGTTACCTATGGTCTCATAATCAAATAAAAATTTATTTTATTATTTTAAGAGTTATATTGCACAATCATCGCATAAAGGCTATAATAGGGTTTTTATCAAATCTTAATTAAAATATTTATTCTGTGGTTCAAAAGTTAAATATTTTTATATATTATGAATCTTCACAATTTTATACGAATTTATAAATTTATTTCATCTAGTTTGGAGCTATATATCAAAAGTTATGCTGGTTTGAATTTTGGGCTGTTCATAAATTCGGATGGAAATTAGAAAATACGTTTTCACCTAACCGAAGACGTATTCGTCACTTTGGTGCATTCCTTTGAGCTTGGCTGCACCACTGACCTTTGGGGCCCACTCGACAGAAACTCTAGAGTAGAGCTTTGGCTAGGGCATGCCGGTGACGCTTCTCCGGCGGAGATCCAGCGAAGGCGAGTACATGGGGAGCATGAGCTCGACAAGGCACATTCGACGGTGGTACCGATTCGGACAGAGGCGGTCTGAGGGAGCTACCACCGAGAGCCCGTGGCGGCAAAGAAGGTGCCTCGCCAGGGAAGATGAACAAAGGTATGACAGATCGAATCAGTAGCACATTAGGCACTAATGGATGCTAGAGGTTCCATTTTACCTGTTATTCGAAGTGGAGATGAACGGAGGAGCTGTGCCACCAGTGGCCGGCTGTGAGGAAGGAGCTCCTCAGTGGCGGTGGGTTTTTGCATGAAGAACTCCAAATGTTTTTGAGGGGTTTTGATCCTAGAGGCTTGATGATACTTTGACGCAAAGAAATTGAGATTTGATTGAATGGTTCGGCCGAATTTCAGATTTTCCCCGAGCTCAAGGTTTTCGACAATGGCGGAATAGAAGGCGAATTGAGGCTACTCGGTGGAGGCGAGCTGAAGAAGAGTGGAAGGAAGTGAGGCGTGGCTAAAGCGAACTCTGGGACGCAATTTATAGCCGAGGTGATGAAGTGGATGAGCTCGACCCTGGGTATGATCTCGCCTAGATAACTCATGGTGGCTGTATAGGAGATGGTATGGCCAGCTTCCGGGAAACACGGTGAGGGGCACCGCATGGCGGCGTTGAAAGGATCAAGTTGGCCTACAGGGGGGGTGAATAGGCAACTTTAAAAACTTTTAAGTATTAAGAAAAACTTTTCTAAATAAAAACTTAGCAACAGAAAATAATTAGAGTAGGGAATCAACACAACTTAGTTGCGGTAAGAACTTGAATGAAAACTGACAATAAGGTGAACACGCAAAGATAAACCAATATCAGGACAACTCAAGGATTTTTCACCGAGGTTCAGAGACCAATCTCCTACGTCCCCGTTAGAGCACTTCTTCAGAAGTATTGCTCCACCAAATAGCCAATCTCAATGGCTTTTGGTCTTTCACTAACTTTACTGTTCCACCACTCTGGTGAGGTGAGTCTCAACCTTTCACAGCAATGGTGGCCTTCCACAATCCCTTTTGGATAGGTCGCACCAACAACTTCTCCAACCGTCTAGGAACAGCTAGTTCCAAGAGTAATAGACTATCCACAAGCCCTGTCTCTTGGTTCAGTAGCTAGATGCAAACTAGACTCAGCTTGGAGCAAGAACTCTAAATGTTCAAAATGAGTGTTTGTGGTTTCTGAGTTGAAGCTCAAACTCTTTGATGGAATGAAAGCTCAGAAATGATAAAGAACAAAGAGTTGTAAATGATTTGAAAGATGTCAACGGTGTTCAGAATGTCAAAGATGTGTATGTGCAAAGTTCTCACTTGTTTTGTGAATTCAAGCACTGTATATATAGAGCTTTAACATAAATAACCGTTGTACCTACCATTTGCCCGTTGGGGGTGGCAGGATGGATGAGACAGGTCAACTATGGAGTCACCGGCTGCCTATTTTATAAGAATTTTAAGGTGTATGAGACATACCGGACTGATATGATGAAACATATTCACGCGCCGGACTGAAAATGTTAGTCCGGGGTACACAAGATTGGAGAAGTATTATTGTACCCAGTGTAACCCATTTGCACCGGACCGACAAAACTGGTCCGTCATATACATGTACTGGTAAAGGTAAGTTTGTGCCGGACCGACAAAATTGGTCTGGCGTACACATGCATTGTTCTATTTGGATACCAGCAAAATAATGTTTGCGCCGGACCGAAAAAGTTGGTCCGGCGTAAAAGGGAAAAACAGCTAGTTTTATCAGAGAGAATTACGTTTGCGCCGGACCGAAAAAGTTGATCTGGCGTACACTTAGAATTTGGTTCGCAGCAAATGGCATGTTCTCGATTAAGATTTGAGTAAAGAAATTCTTAACACCGGACTAGAAATGATGGTCCGGAGTGAAAAACAACATACGCCGGACTTGAAAAATAAGGATGAGTTCAGATTGGTCCGGCGTGAACGGTGTACGCTCGGTTGAAATAAATCAGGAGAGAGCTCTTAGCGCTGGACTGATAAAGTCGGTCCGGCGTACATGGAGTGCGCTCGGTTAGAACTTGAAACTTGATTTTTTCAGCGTCGGACTAAATGAAGTTGGTCCGAAAAAGAACTCTTTTTGGCTAAGAAAGGGAAGATCTGGATTTTTGAATGAGAGATATGAAATGTCCTATGCTCCAAGTAATCTTAGTGATTTTTGCATATGAACCAAGATTATTACTTGTGTATAATCCCTCTTAATAGTACGGTTATTCTAGCTATATGGCTTGAATCAACTCCAAAGCCAAAACTAAAAATAAACACCTTAGCCTTGTTCTTCAAATATAGCTGTTGTCAGCTTATACTAAGAATCTTTCTTGATCATCAACACCAAAACCTACATAATAAGCATAACTGATAAAAATAGGGGGCCTAGATGCTCTCAATCTCCCCCTTTTTGGTGATTGATGACAATATCTCTTATTTTATACTTAGAGAGCTCAAGAAGAATTACTTATTTCTTTTCCTGCAGATAAAAGTTAGTCTGATAGAACAGATAATATTTTTAAATGATAAAGAGTACATACTCCCCCTGAATGAATGACTAGGATGAATTTTATTTGAGAACATAGAGCAATACAAAAGTCATTCAAAAAGGGTTCTTCAGAAAGTTCAGATTAACTTGAGGTAAAATCAAACGAATATCAATAAGTCTAAAGATTCAGATATTTCACTTATTCATAACTCAGAAGCAAAGCAAGATCAAACAAATATCAATAAGTCCAAATATAAAGCAACAAAATCCATAAATCATTAAGATCTTAATAGAGACGATTTAGAGAAGAGACTAATAAGAGGCCTATTTCACTATTCTAGGCTTATTTCACTATTCTTCTCCCCTTTTGGCATCAATTTCCAAAAAGGTTACTTCTTGCGCTTAGAAAAGGTTCTCTTCAACATGCTTGTTATTCTGGAGCTTGTACTTCTTCTTGGAGGAGAGGAAGGTGCTTGCTCTTGGTCAGACTCAGAATGTGAAGCAGCCATTTCCTGATCATGCCAACTGGGATAATTTGGATCGCCGGGCTGAGGATTGAAGGTTGACTCACTGAAGTCATGCTGGACATCTCTGATCAGTTCTTGAGTGTCATTAGATTGGTCAAGCAGAAGCTGTGCTATTTGCTCTTGATTTGAGACTAAGAGCCTGTTTGTTTCAGCTTTGGATTCTTTAAAAGCTGATTCTGGATTGTGGTTTTAGAGAAGCTGATTCTCCAAAAGCTGGAATCCAAAAGCACATATGAAGTGGATTGTGGATTCTAGTGTATATGGATGGACTGGATTGTGAGAATCGGATTCTTGAATCAGGCTGTTTGTTTCTGATTATGCTTTTGAGACCAGAATCCAGAATCAAAAGCTAAAACAAATAGGCCCTAAGTTGTTTCTAGCATCTTAAGAGAAGTCCCTAAGGTATTCTAGTTTGTCCCCTTGGTAATCCAAGCAGCTACCAGTTTTCTCAAAGTTCTTGTACACAGTCTGCGCAAAGTTGTTAATTTTGGCATCTTGGGCATTCTCCTTTTTGTTGAAATCATATAATCTGTCTTGGACCACCAACTGTTCAGTTTTAAGTTCTCCTATCTATTTCCTCAGATCCCATTGGTTGCTTCTGATCATATCAAACCTTTTGTAAGTTTTGACGAATACTAATAACAGGGGTACCCCAACGGCCCGAAGCGACGAGCGGCGGCCTCAAGCATATCTCCACCCATAACAGTCGCGCCCGCCCGCCACCGACCGATCGCTGCGAGACCACACAAGACATCCGCTCCGACCGGCCAGGGAAGCGAATCCGACCGAAACAGCAGCCCCGCCCTTTGGCGGGCGGATCTCCGACTCCGACCGGACAGCGCCTCGACCTTGGCGGGCGGGATCTCCGACCGACCAACCAAGGTGACGGACGCCGAGGGGCGTGTGTCGCCCTCATCGACCTACCGCCACGCACCCCGAATGAGGTCAATCGGAGTGACTATACAAGGGCGGTGGCTCCTTCCCAAGAAGGTCCGGTGATGCCAAGACAAAGCTTCCACCCCATCAACCGCCACGCACAAGATGAACGCACGCTCCTCCCGAGGCAGCGCCAACGTCACGCACCGCAACGTCAGCATTCGCAAGGATCACAGAGGGCAAGTACGCTATTTCCCGGGGAATACCTAACCTCCCTGACCACCAAGGCTACCGACCCAGCATGGGCAAGACGGGTGGCGACCAGTCCTCAGGACGAAGGACCGGAGCTCCTAGCATAGGTCACCTCGCTCTTCCCCCCGACTCTCGATGTAACCTGCCCCTTCCTTCTGTATAAAAGGAGGTAGGACTAAACGATTCAGGAGAGAGGAGAAACACATAAGAACACGAGGAGACTAAGTCATTTCGGGGCCTCGTCTGTAAAACATAGTGCAAAAGCAATACACATCGCTTATCCGAATGGAGTAGGGACTTTCACCAACCAAGATACATCTTGGACTCACGAGTCTAACCATTCAGGAGTGGAGCGCGACTCCTTTAGACTTACAAATTTACTTGCCGGCGCCAAAAACGCCGACAAGTTTCATCCTCAAATTTGCTTGGTCTTGATAGATCTTTTGCGACATTTCTTGCTATTGTTGAATGGTTGTCATTTGCTCATTTGCTCACGAATTGCGGGCGGCGGGCACCACCACCGCAGCCTCGAGCCCCCGACGGTCTGGATCATGAGCTGCCGCCAGGATCCGCCAGCGGACTTCCCTACCGATTCCGGCGCCACCAACATTGCCAATACACGGGCCACAAACCCAGGTGTCCGCTCAAGATTACCGGCTCGCATGCGGCGCGGGAGGAGCAACGGATGACCTCTTTATCATCCAAGACCTTCCCATCTACCTCACGGACTCACCGAGCCGGCTCGAGTACTTGCCCGCCAAAACCATCGAACTGGACCGACTTGAAGGCCCTCTTCGTCGGCAACTTCGTGGCACTTACAAGCGCCCGAAACTCTGCGACTGAAGGGTCGCAAACAAAGCAGCCTGGGAAACGCCCGACTACATCCGACGGTTTTCCCGCCAGTGCAACGAGCTCCCCGACATCTCCGACGCCGATGTCGTGGGAGCATTCATCTACGGCACCTCCTGCAAGGCCTTGGTACACAAACTAGGTTGCCTCAAGCCCAGAACCACCAAGGAGCTCCTCGATATCGCCACCAACCACGCCTCCGGCGAGGAGGCTGTGGGGGCCATCTTCGAGGGAGGAAAGGCCCAGCTAGAACCCGGCGTCCACATCGGGACCCCTTCTGACCGCTCCGACAAACGGAAGCGGCACGGGAAGCAGATCCGCGAGACCAAAGTGGTCGCCACCGTCGACCGCCCTGCCAAGCAGCAGGTGCGACCGACCGTCGTGCCCGACCACTTCGAGAAGTTGATGGACGGCCCGTGCCCAAACCACGGGTTCTCCGTCAAGCACAAGTATCGGATCGCGAGGTCTCGAGGCGTTACCTCTCGGCGTCCCGCAACGCCGCGCGGCAAGGGAAGAAGCTCACGCGCTGCCCGCGGTCGAGAGAAAAGGCGCACGACGAGTTCCACGAACCCGACGGCCGCTTTATGATTTGGAGGACGGCCTACTATGCCGGATAATGCCGCTCAAGCTCGCTTATCGCGAGGTCCATACCGTCGCGCCACGCGTCCCCAATACCTCCGGTGGTCGAGTTCCCGATCACCTTTGATCGAACCGATCACCCCGACCACGCTCCACACCGGAGATACCCTCGGTGGTCGGCCCGTCGCGGGGAAGAAGCGCCTTCAAAGGTGCTTATGGACGGAGGCGCCGCCTCAACATCCTCTACGCCGAGACGCTCGACGCTATGGGGTCCAGCGCCGACCCTCCGACCCGGCAGAAGCGCTTTCCATGGCGTCATTCTTGGCCGCCGCAGGCCCATCCACTCGGCGGATCGACCGCCTGTTACCTTTGGGGAACCGAAACTTCCGATCGAAACCCTCGCTTTGAGGTCGTGGATTTCCGGTTCTACCATGCCATCTGGGAAGGCCGTGTTACGCCAAGTTCATGGCGGTCCCGGCCACGCCTATCTCAAGCTGAAGATGCGGGGCCACGGGAGTCATCACCGTGGCATCATCTTTTCGGCTTGCCTACAATCGCGCGCGCAGTTGATTTGGCGAGCTTGCCTCGGCAGTCATCGCGTCTGCCGAGCTCGACAACCTCGGGAGGAAGCCTCCGAATCCGCCCCGAGTCCAAAGAAGTCGGGCGGGATCCTTCAAGTCCGCCGAGGACACGAAGGAGGTCGAGGTCGATCCTCGTGATCCGACCAAGACCGTGCGGATCGAGCCACGCCCCGCCAAATAAAGCGCCGGCCGACTCCTCCGCACCAACAAAGACGCGTCTCGCATGGAGGTCCTCCGACATGCCGGAATCCTAAGGAGTCGCCGAGCACTCCTGAGCATCCGACCGGGCTCAAAGCCGGCCGCCTAACGCTGCGCCGCTCGACGAGGAGAAGCGCAGGATCATAGGAGGAGATCGCCAAACTTCCGCCGCAGGTTCAGAAAGAGGTGCGCCACCCCGAGTGGCTAGCCAACCTGTACTTGTAAAAAGAAAATGGGCAATGGAGGATGTGCGTCGACTATACGAGTCTCAACAAAGCATGTCCCAAGGATCCGTTCCTTTGCCCCGCATCGACCAAGTCATCGACTCCACCGCAGGTGTGAGTCCCTCTTTTTCGGATGCCTACCTGCTACCACCGATTGCGCTAAGGAGTCCGACCAGCTCGCGACTTCCTTCATCACCCCGCTCGGCTCATTCGCACGCTACAATGCCGTTCGGCCTAAAGAACACGGGCGCTACATACCAGCGATGTATGCAAACGTGCTTCAATAACCAGATCGGCCGTAACGTTGAGGTGTACGTCGACGATATTGTCGTGAAGACCAAGAAGGCCGACGACCTTATCCCGACTGAAGAGACCTGCGAACCTTCGACGATTCCGCATAAAGCTCAATCCCGAGAAATGCGTCTTCGGGGTCCCCAAAGGGAAGCTCCTTGGCTTCATTGTCTCCGAGCGAGGCATCGAGGCCAACCAGGAGAAGATATCGGTAATCGCAAGGATGGGCCCAATCAAGAACCTCAAGGGGTCCAGAGGTCGACCGGATGCTCGGCAGCCTTTGAGCCGTTTCGTGTCTCGCTCGGGCGAGCGCGAATGCCACTCTACAAAGCTACTCAAGAGATCCGACCGCTTTATTGGACCCAGAGGCTCGGGAGGCCCTCACCACCAAGGCCTTCTGTCCTCGCCTCGATCTCGTCGCCCGGCACTGGGAACCATTGTTCTTACATCGCCGCCACTATCCAAGTCGTCGTAGCGGCCTCGTGGTGGAGCGAAGGAAGAAGGCCGCGAACTTAAGGTACAACGCGCTTTACTTCATTAGCGAGGTCCTTTCCGAGTCCAAGGCTCGGTACCCGCAGTGCGAAGCTACTCTACGCTGGTGCTCATTGGCGTAAGAGAAAGCTCGCCCACTACTTCGATCAAGACAACATCACCGTGGTGACCACGTCCCGCGAAGCGAGATCGCCCGCAACCGCGACGCCTCGGGAAGGATAGCCAAGGGCGCCGAGCTCGCCGCCACGACATCACATACGCCCTCGAACGGCGATCAAGTCGCAGTTCTAGCCGACTTCGTCGCCGAGTGGACCAAACCCGTGCACCACTGGTGATCAAGACCCCAGCATCTTGGACAATGTACTTCGAAGGGTCTTACAACAAGAATGGCGCGGGCGCCGGAGTCGTTATCATCTCCCCGCTCGGGAACAAGCTTCAGTACGCCATCAGGCTGCTCTTCGACGCCACCAACAACGATGTCGAGTACGAGGCCCTCGTCAACGGTCTCCGGATCGCTGCCGACCTCGGTGCTCGCCGACTCCACGTCCACGGGGACTCCAAGCTTGTCGTCGACCAAGTCATGAAGGCCGCGGAGCCCCGAGACGCCCGTATGGCCGCGTACTGTCGAGAAATGCGCGGACTCGAAGTGCGGTTCAAGGGCTTCGAGCTTCACCATAGCTACCGACGCTACAATAGCGACGCCGACTACCTAGCCAATCTGGCCTCCAGCAGAGAGCCGGTGTCGGCGTTTTCTAGAGCGCCGGCAAGTAAATTTGTAAGTCTAGGGGGTCGCGCGTTCCACTCCCTGAATGGTTAGACTCGTGAGTCCAAGATGTATACTGGTTCGGGCTGAAGGTCCCTACTCCAGTTCGTGTGGTGGTGTTGTATTACTCTTGCAGTGATGATCGCACAAAGTTTTACAAGCGAGAATGCCAATGGCTTAGCGAGATGGGTTTGATAGCGCTCTCTCCCTCTCTCGTTCTCGCTCTCTTTGCTCTCGTTCTCGCTCTCTCTCTTGAATCGTATAGCCCTGCCTCCTTTTATACAGAAGGAAGGGGCAGGTTACATCGAGTTAGGAGGAAGAGCGAGGTGACCTATGCTAGGAGCTCCGGTCCCCGTCGCCGTGGATCGGTCGCCACTGCCTTGCCCATCTCGGGTTGGTAGCCTTGGTGGTCGGGAGGTTAGGTATTCCCCGAAATAGCGACTTGCCCTCTGTGACCCTTTGCGAATCGCCGACGCCGAGGTGCGTGACGCTGGTGCCGCCTCGGGAGCGCGGCGCTTCGGCCGTGACGTGGATCGGGTTGATGGGTGGAAGCTTTGTCTTCTGCGATCACCAGATCTTCTTGGGAAGGAGCCACTTGCCCTTGTATAGTCGCCCGATTGACCTTATTCGGGGTACGTGGCGGTAGGTCGATGAGGACTGACACGCGGCACTCGGCGTTCGCCACCTTGGTTTGGTTGAGTCGGAGATCCCGCCCGCCGAGAGGGGGTCGGAGCGCTGTCTGTCGGATTCGCTTCCCTGGCCGGTCGGGAGCGGATGCCTTGCGCGGTCTCGCAGCGATTCGATCGGATGGTGGGCGCGCGCTGTTGGGCCGAGATATGCTTGAGGTCACTGGCTCGTTGCTTGGGCTGTTGGGGTACCTTTTTATTAGTATTCGTTAGTAGCCCCAACTCCCAAGCGATTTGGCGATTCGGTTGGGGTTGAACTTGACGAAGTGGTGGTCGGGCCGGTAGGTCGGTCCACCGATCCGGTTAAACGATTTCCGCGGTGTGTTCGCTGGATCCGACTATTGTCCCGGAATTTGGCCGGGGCATTTGAACCGCCGGGGCTTTTACTCGCCTCGTTGCGCATGCCGAGTATAGTTTGGCGCTACGCGCCGCCGCCTTCTTGATCGCCGGGTTTACGGTGAAGGATGCTTCGCTTTCCAAGACCCGCATTTACTCGAGACGCTTAGCCTCCTTCGTCCGGATATATATATATATATGCGCTGAGCTTGCTTGAAGGGGATGAGAGCTCTTTCTTTTGTTCTTTCAAATGGCTTCAGACACCCTCTAGTCTTTAGCTTCGCGATGGTGTTGCGTGAAAGAAGAAGATCCTCCGCCGAAGCTTTAATGAGTTCGACCAGCGATGGCCGAGCTTAGGAGGAAGAAGCCGCAGCGTGACGACGCGCTCGTTGACGCTGGCCGCCGAGGCCGTTCCAGGCTCGAGGTGGTGGGGGCCCTTCGAGGCGATGGCGCAAGGCGCCGATCAGAAGTTGGTGCGGCCGCGTCGATGTCGCCGAACGGCGGCGGAGGCATCGGCGTGTTGCTTCGCGCGTGGCGGCTGTCCCGCCGACGTGCAAGGGCCTACCAAAGATGCCGCCGGTGCCACCGATGCCGCACGGAGGTTTGATAGGTTCTAGGCGTGGGTAGAGTCTGCGGTGGTGCAAGCGTGGCCACTCTTGTATCCGCTGCATCTGTGTGTAAAGTCGTAAAGTTTGAGCTGTTGGCCTATAATGAAATTTTCTTTTCTTTATGAAAATGTCTTTGGGATGAGTTTGCTTTAATTTTAATCGTTGTGGATGGCGCCTTGGTCGGCAGGGCGACTGGATGCCTCTGTGAGGTTCGGGTGTCCGAGTGCCTTGGTGGCGGGACGACCGGATGCCTCGTGAGGTTCGGTGTCCGAGTGCTCGCTTAACGTCGAGCTAGACGGTGCCTTGGTCGGCAGGACGACCGGATGCCTCCGTGAGGTTCGGTGTCCGAGTGCCTTGGTCGGCAGGACGATCGGATGCCTCGTGAGGTTCTCGTGTCCGAGTGCCTTGGTCGGCTGTGACGACCGGAGGCCTCTGTGAGAGTTCTCGTGTCCGAGTGCCTTGGTCGGCAGGATGACCGGATGCCTCTGTGAGGTTCTCGTGTCCAAGTGCCTTGGTCGGCGGGACGACCGGATGCCTCTGTGAGGTTCTCGTGTCCGAAAGTGCCTTGGTCGGCGGGACGACCGGATGCCTCTGTGAGGTTCTCGTGTCCGAAAGTGCCTTGGTCGGCAGACGACCGGATGCCTCTGTGAGGTTCGGTGTCCGAAAGTGCCTTGGTGGCAGGACGCACCGATGCCTCTGTGAGGTTCGGTGTCCGAAAGTGCTCGTTTAACGCCGAGCCGGACGTGAGTGCTCGTTTACCGTCGAGCTGGACGGTGCCTTGGTCGGCAGGACGACCGGATGCCTCTGTGAGGTTCGGTGTCCGAGTGCCTTGGTCGGCGGGACGACCGGATGCCTCTGAGGTTCGGTGTCCGAGTGCTCGCTTAACGTCAGAGCTAGACGGTGCCTTGGTCGGCAGGGACGACCGGATGCCTCTGTGAGGTTGGTGTCCGAGTGCTCGCTTAACGTCGTAGCTAGACGGTGCCTTGGTCGGCGAGGACGCATCAATGCCTCTGGAGGTTCGGTGTCCGAGTGCCTTGGCCTGGGCGGGACGACCGGATGCCTCTGTGAGGTTCTCGTGTCCGAGTGCTCGTTTAACGTCGTAGCTAGACGTGTGCCTTGGCCTGGCAGGGGCGACGGATGCCTCTGTGAGTTTGGTGTCCGAGTGCCTTGGTGGCAGGACGACCGGAGGCCTCTGTGAGGTTCTGGTGTCCGAGTGCCTTGGTCGGCAGGACGACCGGATGCCTCGTGAGGTTCGTGTCCAAGTGCCTTGGCCTGGCGGGACGACCGGATGCCTCTGTGAGGTTCGTGTCCGAGTGCCTTGGTCGGCAGGACGACCGGATGCCTCTGTGAGGTTCTCGTGTCGAGAGTGCCTTGGTGGCAGGACGACCGGATGCCTCGTGAGGTTCGGTGTCCAAAGTGCCTTGGTCGGCGGACGGCCGGATGCCTCTGTGAGGTTCGGTGTCCGAGTGCTCGCTTAACGTCAGAGTAGACAAAGGCCTTGGCCTTGGTGGGGACGACCGAATGCCTCTCGTGAGGTTCGGTGTCCGAGTGCCTTGGTCGGCAGGACGACCGGATGCCTCGTGAGGTTCTCGTGTCCGAGTGCCTTGGTCGGCGGGACGCACCAATGCCTCGTGAGGTTCGGGTGTCCGAGTGCCTTGGTCGGCGGGACGACCGGATGCCTCTGTGAGGTTCTCGTGTCCGAGTGCCTTGGTCGGCGGGACGACCGGATGCCTCCTCGTGAGGTTCGGGTGTCCGAGTGCTCGCTTATCGTCAGAGCTAGACAGTGCCTTGGTTGGCAGGGACGACCGGATGCCTCTGTGAGGTTCGGGTGTCCGAGTGCCTGGTCGGCGGGACGCACCGGATGCCTCTGTGAGGTTCTCGTGTCCAAGTGCCTTGGTCGGCAGGACGACCGGATGCCTCTCGAGAGGTTCGGTGTCCGATCGCCTTGGTCGGCGGGGACGACCGGATGCCTCTGTGAGGTTCGGGTGTCCGAGTGCCTTGGCTGGCGTGACGACCGGATGCCTCTTTGAGGTTCGGGTGTCCGAGTGCTCGCTTTAACGCCGTAGCCGGACGCGGAGTGCTCGCCACCGCCGAGCCGGACGTGAGTGCTCGCCACCGCCGTAGAATGGACGTGAGTGCTCGCTACCGTCGTAGCGGGACGGGGCATCCTTCTCGAGTCCTCGTCGGCGAGGGTAGTCATGAGAGGAATGGCCGCCCTCATCCCACATGTATACCCCATCCGCAGTGTGGGACCCGAGGATGAGCGCGCGTTTACTACTGCTGGTTTGAACGCCGTGCTCGTGGAGCTAATAGCGGTAGTCCGAGTGGGTCCCGGGAGGTCCCGCCCAAGGGGGACCCTTCCGAGCGACGGTCCCCAGTAGGGTGTCCTGCGCCGCCTGTGGGGCGACCCATAAAAACCTTTCTACTCAATCCAGATGGACTCTAGGTCGTCCGGCCACCCGAGCACACTGGCCGTCGCCATTGATGAGCTCCCGGAGAGTGTGAAGTATGGTCTCGGACGCGAGTAGAGGTGATTAGGCCGTCACCGACCTAACCGAGGGCCCACCGGGGCTCACCTCATACCGCCCTTGCTCAAGTTTTCTTTGGGCGACTTTATACCCATCCGCGGGTAGGCCTTTTGAACCCACTCCCGCTGGCCCTCGCACAAGCCACAAAGCTTTGCCGTCTGGGCCGCAGCCGCCCAATAAGTTTCGCTTCTGCGAGCAACTGCTCGCCTAAAGGCGAGACCGAGAGGTTACTGGGACACGTTGTTCGGGCGGCGCCTTTATGGCTCCTTGACGCTCGACAAGACAGGATTAAAAGCGGAGTGGTATTGGAACCTGGAGTTACCAGCCGGGCGCGACAGCGAGGTGGTCGCGACGCCGCTTGACGGGCGCTCGCTGGCCGGCGTTCGCTCGCCCTCTATAAATACGCCTGGGTGCTTTCGAGTGGTCACGCTTTCTTGCCCTCTCTCTCGCTCAAACAAGAAAAGCACCAGAGAGCTAAGGAAAGAAAACTCCCACCTTTCTTTCTCACCTTCCGCCCTCCCTGTGAAGATGTCGTGGTCGGAGTGCTCGCAAGAAGACGACCAGGCGCCGGCTTGGTGAAGAAGGGCTTCCTCATGCCGCAGACCTATCCTACCGAGGGTGCCGACCAGGGCTGCCACCCGCCACGGGCGACGAGATCGTGGTGCCCGCCTCGTTCTTCGAGCGCGCTTTGGCTCGCCAGCGCACCCGCTCGTCCGGGCTGTTGTTTCATTACAAGGTGGAGGTGCACCACTCAACCCCAATGGGGTCCTCCACATCGCCATCTTCATCACGCTTGCGGCCTTCTTGGGGATCGAGCGCGACTGGCGTTAGGAGGCACTTCTTCCGTGCAAGGCTCGAAGGACGTGATCGTCGGACACCGGGCGCCCTGGTGGCTCGCCTCCAGCCGCCCCGGCCGAGCACGGAGTACCGGAGGTAAAGCTGCCTCGTCAACAAGGGTCGGCGTTCAATGGCTCTACGCTCAAACGTTGGCGACAACGCCCTCGTTTCACCGGCGAGCTTCCCATGGCGGAGGGAGTGGAACTGGGCGCCAAAAGAGGGAGAAGAATAGTCCGCCCCGATCGTGGAGCGATCAGGGCTCAAAGGAGGCGGGGCTCACCGGGACGTGGTTGTGCGCGCTTCATGGGGATGCGCTGCAACCACTTGTGCATGTGCCGCACTTCGCTCCGTATATGCGGGCCGTCCGACCGGGCGAGGATGGCGTAACCCGAGCTGGCCGCTGCTCGAGGTGGAGGCCCGTGGCGGCCGTTACGGGCGAGCGCCACGGTGGTCGCGGATGGCCACCGAGCCATTCTCGGTGGCTTTACGCCAACAGTAAGCCGGTGAAATTCCTTTCGCTTCTTTTCTCTGTCCTTAGCACTTGACCGACATTCCCTGCATCCTCTCGGGGCTCATGGGATGTCTTCCCAGCGCCGCCCCGGGGATAAGGAAGCGGCGGCCGCCCGCGAGGACTAGAGGTCGACTCTCCGCAAGAAGCGGAAGGAGGAAAGGAGGAGGAAGAAAAGTAAGGAACGCACGCGAGCGCAGCGCTTGTGCTAGGATGTGCCGGAGACCACCACCGTGGCGACAACCTCCATCGACGGCAAGGAGTGCCTCCGCCACCCCTATGGTGGGTTTTTTCCGACTGATCATGGCGGCGCCCGAAGGTGGACTCGCCGAGGCGGCATCACGGGCCCTGTGGCCACGGATCCCCAGTGGGGTGATCTTGCGCTTGCGGTCGTCGCAGCCGCTCCTACCGAGGTGGCTCGGGAAGCGACCCAATGACTAAACCTGGCTAGGGGGCGGCAAAGAGGCGCGCGTGCCACGCACCCGCCGGCCTTGTAAGTGTATTCTTTTATTGGAGCATTTTTTTTTGGCAAAGCCGCCCCAGCGACTCTTGAATCTTTGCAACGCAGGCCTATACTGGGGTGACCGGGCGTGCCACATCGGCTCCAAGTAACGGCGCCGGTGATTTCGGTGACTCGGTTGGGTCGGCGGCATCGCGCGTCGGCGCCCGAGGGCGATCGTCGCTTTGAGGGGACGGGCCCCACCCGGAGGTCGCCCGAAGAAGAACTTCCGCTCCGCCGGCTGGGACCCTCCGGACGACGGATCGCTGCGTTCGGAGGATGAGACAATGGCGCGCCCGGTGATCGCGCTGGCCGTGTGGCGAGCCGCCGACGGAGGTGCCCGACCTGCGCCCGTGGGGAGGTGCCGACCGATGCTCCTCAGCGCAGTCGCCGAGGGGTTTCGGCGGTTGACCTCATCACCCTTGCCCATGGTGCTTGGATCGGCGACGCCCCGCCCGAACCCGGCGAACGAAGGCACGCCACGGTGTAATTCCCTGTCGAGCATCATGGGTCAGCGAGGAGAGCGAGTGGGCCGCCTTCTAAGGCGCTACCGACGATGAAGTTCAGAGATAGGCGATCCGCGAAGGTCCGCCTTGCTTCAAGTCTTCCACTGTGGTATACTGGATATGATGGTTGGGAGTCCACCACGCCTGTAGGTCTCGCCAAAAGTTCGATTCATTGCACATTTTTTATGGTTCTTCCGTGGACTAACGGAGGTTCACATTTTTGCAAAGACTTGCGAGCTCGCTGTAAGCGTGTTGAGCTCGCAGTCCCCGATACCGGCGGCCGCAATGGAGGAGGCAATGTTGCGCTTGAGTCGCGCTTTAGCCCAGAGGCCCCGGGCATTAGGCGGTCGGAGGCGTGGTGATCCGCTAAGGATTTGAAGAGGCCACGGCGTCCCTTCATGATGAGCCTAGAGCCGAGGCTTTGAGGGCGAAGTGGCGAATCGAGTCCTTCGACGGAGGTCACCGAGGCTAGCGATGCCGCTGCTGCCGGGAGGGGATCGCGCAGACGCAGTAACACGCCCGCGTCCGAGCGAAACAAGGCTCGTGGACGCCGCTCGAGCTCGCCCGAAGCGGCGATCGCCGGCGAGCGGGCCGAGCCAAGACTTCATACGAGGCGCCAAGTCGGAAGTCCGCAATCACCAACTCGCGCCGCGTAAGTGTCTCAATTCTTCGCTAAGTTTGGGGGCGCACCCACCGGGCGAACTTATCCAAAATCTCCGCACCGCAGAGGCGCAGAAGAATCGAAGCGCTGCCGCGGAGGCGCAGAGAACGGCTTTGATGCCCGCGACGGAGTGATCGGTTCGTCGACGCAGGCCCGGCGGCGCTTGAAGGTTGCGAGGACGGTCGGGCCGGTAGATGAGCGCCGAATCGAGGCCTCCGCAAGGCCGGCCCGGGAGGTATGCGATCGCATCCTTGAGCCGGGCAGCCCGAGTGCTCTCTTGCACCGCTACCGCCCGGAAAAAGCCGACTGAGAAGAGGCGGTGATCACCGGCGCTGCGCTGAGGACCCCGAGGCCTTTGTAAAGGTCTCGACTCGATCAGACGAA